>SKCR01022776.1:17500-412329 GCA_019454045.1 Zanthoxylum bungeanum
ATATATATATGAAACAAAAGTAATACAAAGATATCGGATTTCGTGTACCCGATTGAACATGTCTTACATCCAATCGAATACACATCGTCTGGCGCGGCGAAGCATCGTGGTAAAGGATTTTTAACCTTTAATTAGAGGACCTTTCATCGTACTTACTAAGCCCATGCGCTTATCTCATTGCATATATATGAAATAAAAGATAAATGTAAAAATATAGGATTTCTTATACCCGATTGAACATATCTCACATCCAATCGAATATACATGACCGGCGCAGCGAAGCATCGTGGTAAAGGATTTTAACCCCTTCAATTAGAGGACCTTTCATCACACTTACTAGCCCATGCGCTCGATCATATCATTATACGAACAAATAATATGCGGAATTAAATAACGAATGATAAAACATCAAAACAACATAAAACAAAATATGCATCGTTTGCTCAGTGGTACGTGGGGTGTATCCCGAGTGCAGATCATACTATCGTCCATTCGGAATCGGCTATGAAATTTACGTCCGGGTTTCCATCCTATATACCACGAGAGGCGACAAATTTTTCATTTTAATCAAGGGCCACAATCATGCATCAATCCATAGTACATGCATATTTATCTACTCAAGGGCCACAACATATATTTTAACATAATAATCATGCGAATAATACTCAATAAATAATAAAAAATAAAACAGAAAAAATAAGTGTGAAAAAAGTACCCTCAGGTCTAACCGTTTAAGTCGTCTTCGGACTTGCGTTTCACGGAGATCGGAAGGGTTAAAACGTCCTTACTATTCTGGTTCACTAGCTTAGCGTCTCAACTCGTCGTTCCACTGTTTTGGGCAGTTTTAGGTAGTATGTAAGGGTATTATGCGGCTGTTTTTGGTCACTGTTTAGGGGGCGTTTCAGGCAGTTTGTTGTGCAGTTTCGGAGCGTTTTCTGGACAGGTTTTGGGGGGTATTTATGTGGTAATCACTGGCAGTGCTTATTGGTTTGTGCGTGAACTGCAAGGGGGCAAAATGAGGGCTGGAATATGGTGCTAGGTGGCTGGTTTCAGTGGCTACAGTGGGCGTGCTAGGTGGCTTGGGTGCTTGAAGGGCTGGGGGAAGCAACATGTGGTGTGCATGGCGTTATGAGGGGCAAGTGGCTATATGATGATGAAGGGGCAGAAGACGCGTGGCTATATAAGTGATGAAGGCTGTTGATGAGTAAACAATTGCAATGAAAGTGGAGTGTAGGCTGTGCGCTGAGTGTGTTGAAGGGTAGGTGGTACGTGGAGTGTGGCAACGTGTAGGAGGGTTCACATTATTATGTTCGGTATATGAGTCAGTTTGATGAGTTACTTTCGGCTAATGAGGGGCTGCTGCTTGCCACTCAGTCTGTTGAGGCTTTAGGTTTTTATATTTGGCTTGTAGCTGCAAGAGGTAAAGGGAGTGTTTAGGTTTTAGTTTGAGAGAGATGAAGGGGTGCAGGGGGGTTCTTCATTTATTTTGGTTATTCTTTGTGCCGTGGATGGTTGTAGATGAGAGTGAATAGTTTTAGGGTTTACTTTGATGTTGATTTTTCTTATTTGTGCCGTGTACCATGAGTGTGAAGGAGAGCCATTAGGGTTAGATTTGTTATGTTTATATAGTGAGGGAATAGGAATTAGGGTTGGGGTTTGCATGGTAATTTTTTAGGAAAAAATAAAATTAAATAGGGATGTGTGGTATTTGATTTAATTAGTTTAGGTAAGGATATTTATTTTTTGGTGGGAATTATCTTTAATTGGTGAGTGATTTATTTAATTTGGAAATGATTTATGTAAATTAGGAATTTAATTAGATTTTGATTATATTTAATTGGAAGTGAATATTAATTTTGGTATTTAATTTTAATTAAATATTAGTTTAATTTAGATTTAATTTAATTGGTATTTAATTTGTGTTGGATTTTAATTGGTGATGACTTAATTAATATTTATTTAATTTTATATTTATTTAGTTGGTATATCATTTAATTAATTTATTTAATTTAATTTCAATTTAGTTATTTTAATTCCACTTTAATTCGTTTTAATTAAATTTGGTTTAATTTCAATTTAATTAGATATTTAATTTTGATTTAGTTATTTAATTTAAGTGTGTTTAATTTAATTAATTTTTGTTGTGTATTAATTTAAAATTACTGACATGTGTTTTAAATGTTTATTGGATGTGATTTAATGGGCTTGGGCTAAGGTAAGTTTTAAAACGGAGGTCCAACAGTGAACCCAAAACTAAACACGTGAACTAAATCCAACAAAACGTCAATTCTTGACTCTTCCCTTCCGACGTCCGTTTTCCGCGACTTAAAAGATAGTGCCTCCAAATGCGGCTCATCATCAGGTTTCACGTGCAGAAATACAATGCCTACAGTCACCCCCACTTTGGTGGGACGTGTGCAGTGTGTGACAGTGACAATCCTATCAAAGTCTATACAATGCATTTTTACTTACCTGCTCGCCAGCTGTCACCCGGTTTGCCCGCTGTGTTGTGTTGAGTTGAGTTGGTCTGGTTGTGCCATTTTCGGCATGCTGAACCCCATTTTCGAGGCGTTGCTGAAGTGATGACTGTCCATTTTCGAATTGTGTTCCATTTTCGGAGTGCCATTTTCGGCGAGCTGATGAGATTGTGGTCCATTTCCGAACCATTGCTGAGGAGGGATAATCCATTTCCGAGCCATGACTATATGAGAAGGGCCCATTTTCGAACCGTTGCTGATGAGAGATAGTCCATTTCTGAACCGTTGCTGATAAGAGAGTGGTCCATTTCTGAACCGTTGCTGATGAGAGATAGTCCATTTCCGAACCAATACTGATATGAGAGTGGTCCATTTCCGAACCGTTGCTGATGAGAGATAGTCCATTTCCGAACCATTACTGACATGAGAGTGGTCCATTTCCGAACCGTTACTGATCAGAGATAGTCCATTTTCGAACCATTACTGACATGAGAGTGGTCCGTTTTCGAACCGTTGCTGGTGAGAGATAGTTCATTTCCGAACCATTACTGATATGAGAGTGATCCATTTTCGAACCGTTGCTGGTGAGAGATAGTTCATTTTCGAACCATTATTGATATGAGAGTGGTCCATTTCCGAACCGTTGCTGGAAAGAGATAGTTCATTCTGAACCAATACTGATATGAGAGTGGTCCATTTCCCAACCGTTGCTGGTAAGAGATAGTTCATTTCCGAACCATTACCGATAATGAGAGTGGTCCATTTCCGAATCGTGTTGAGGTGAGATAGTCCATTTCCGAACCATTACTGATAATGAGAGTGGTCCATTTTCGAACCGTTGCTGATAAAAGAGTGGTCCATTTCCGAACCGTTGCTGGTGAGAGATAGTCCATTTTCGAACCATTACTGATATGAGAGTGGTCCATTTCTGAACCGTTGCTGGTATTTCGAACCATTACTGATATGAGAGTGGTCCATTTCCGAACCGTTGCTGGTAAGAGATAGTTCATTTCCGAATCATTACTGATATGAGAATGGTCCATTTCTGAACCGTTGCTGGTGAGAGAGTAGTCATTTCCGAACCATTACTGATATGAGAGTGGTCCATTCCGAACCGTGCTGACGTGAGATAGTCCATTCCGAACCATTACTGATAATGAGAGTGGTCCATTCCGAACCGTGCTGATATGAGAGTGGTCCATTTCCGAACCGTTGCTGGTGAGAGATAGTCCATTTCCGAACCATTACTGATATGAGAGTGGTCCATTCTGAACCCTAGAGTGCCATACCCGGAAAGACTAATACTGAACTGATGTGGGCATCGCCCCCAGAATGCCGTACCCGGTAGAAATGATGCTGAACTGATGTGGGGTAGGCATTGCATTTTTGCATATCAGCCCGATGATGAGTCTCGTATTGAGGCAACTACTTCTTTAGTCATGAAAGTCGCGGGAAACAGATGTTGGAAGGGTAAAGTTGGAAATTAGAATTTTGTTGGATTTTATCTGAGTTGTTTAGCTTCGGTTGCTTGTTGGATTTCTGTTTTAAAGCTTACCTAGGGCCCAAAACCCAAACCAAACCCAAAACACCCAAGTCAACCCAAGTCAACCCAAGTCAAACCAAGTGTAGACATTGCATTTTTGCATAACACCCGATGAGGAGTCTTATATGGAGACAACTCCCTCTTAGTCATGAAAGTCGCGGGAAAAGAACGTTGGAAGGGTAAAGTTGGAAAACACTATTTTTTATGGATTTCTCCGAGTTGTTTCGCTTCGGTTGCTTGCTATACCTCCGTTTCTAAGCTCACCTTAGGCCCAAAACTCCCCTAGCTCACATATCTCCCTCACACGCCCAAAGCACTCTCTTAAGCCTCCATTACACGCCCAAGCATTCCCTGGAACCCTCCATTGCCGCACCTTCAAAATCCAATAGCCTCCATTGCCGCCCCTTCCCTCCATCATCAAACACCCTTCACGCCCAAGCCCTAAACCTAACCCTCCATTGCCGAGTTCCAGCCCCCATTCACAGCCCTAAAACACCCTCAAATAAACCTTATTTCCAGCCCTTAAGTTCCGCAAAAAGACCCCCCCAAAGCCGCTCCAAATCAGCGCCAAAACAGCCCCTGAAAACGGCTTCACTGCACTGGTGAACTGCTGCGTTTTAGCCGCTGTTCTGGTCAGGTTCCGTGCGTCCCTAGCCCATCAAAACCATCCTAAAACCATCTTAAAACCATCCCAGAAATCCCCAAAAAGTTTCCTCAAAAAACCTTTACAAACGCACCTCCCGAGACCACCAAAATCACCCAAAACAGTCCAAAAAGGCCCAAAACAGTGACCTGAAACGCAGCGACCAAACGGCGGTGAAACGAAGGTAAAACAGCAGCCCGAGCATCAAAACAGCAAGGAAAACAGTGAGCAAACAATCTTGAAAAGTTTCGGATCATTCGCCCTTCCAACGGACTTGGAAAGCACTTCCAAAGATTGACGAAAGAGGTTAGACCTGAGGGTACCTTTTACTTATTTTTTTTTGTTTTATTTTTATTTATTTTAGAATATTATCGCATGAGAGTCGTTTGAAGCATGATGTGATTGTTGGATGAGCGGGATATGTGTTTCCCTTTTGTGGTATATCGGATGGAAACCCGGACGTAAATTCCATAGCCGATTCCGAATGGACGGTAGTATGGTCTGCACTCGGGATACAATACCACGTACCACTTAAGATACACGTATCTCGTCTCATCCAAATTTGTATTCGAGCATGATGTAGTTCTAGGTTGTTTATTTATTATTTTAAGCATGTTTTAACGTAGTTTCGTTATTTAATTTTAAAGCATGATTATGTTCGTTTTATGCATGACGTTTAGTTTAGTTTATATTTATGCTTTAGTCATTATTTGTTTGCATTGGTTCGATGGCTTAATTTGTTCAATGTGTGATATTGCGTGTTTATTGTTTAAAGATTTATTTTCAAGCATGCGAACTTAGATTAGGAGTTAGTTAGACGAAAACATGTTAGATCTAGGTAACCTTTGAACATGATCATTGAGTAGATGCGGTCGATTTATTGCATAAATTATATCATCACAATGACATAAGTAAGGGACCATTCCGAACCCAACGGTTTGAGGTCTTCCCTTGCGAGGGGTGAGTGCGGCTTAAATCTTTGTCCCGGTTCACACCGGGTGGCGACTCCATTATTCTCCGGTTTAGTCCCCCGCGGACTATTCCGTACTCTCAACTAGGCCCTGAGTCTAGAACAGCATGCGTCGTCAAGTTCTGTTGTCTACAGTCTGGCGACTCCACTGGGGATAGAGAATCGGCCTCGAAATCATGTCTTGTCTTGTTTATAATTTATGCATTAGTTGACCGTGTCTGTAGTGGGTTGAGGGGGTTAATCAAAGGCTTAGTTAAAGCTAGGTGATGGTTGGGTGTCTTCCTTCATTCACTACCTTTCGAGGAAAAGCTGTGAAGGCACCTAGGTGATCATTACCCGTAGCTTGTTGTGATAGACTAGTTTGGAGGACTCGTTGTTTATTCCTGACACCAAGCGATAAGAGCCTAAGGGGCTTGGGTATTTAAGTGAGCCTCGCTCCACCCTCCCTCTGGGGAATCTACAACGGGAAATTCATTCGACAGTTAGTCACACACCATAACTCGTTGGCACGTACCGTAAGGTATAAAAAAGGTGCGCTCACTTGGACGTTTGAACCCTTGAGTGGGGAGTCCTAGTTGTGGGCAAACCTTCGTCAGCGAGAGCCTTTGTCCGCGCCCCGTGAACCCACTCATGAACCTTAGCCATAAGAACCCGTAGTTAGACATTTTATAATTAGGTGTTTGATGGACCACCGTCATTTGGATCCAGTTGGACCTTTTGTCAAAAAGGTATGGACTTGTCGGGCCATTTAAACTGGGGCAAGTTCATGTCTTTTAACAGTTGGGCCAAAAGCTTCTAAAATGCCAGTGGGCCATTTATGGGCCTCTTATTATTTGAAATCATTTAGCCATATCATCGCAAAGTGTAGACCTGTTGGGCCTTTTCAACTGGGACAAGTTTGCACCGCGCAATGGTGTGATTGAATACTTTAAAATGATAATGGGCCAAGTAGTTTAAAGTTTCTTTTTTATAATTTTATATATTCCATGCATCATATACATCTCATGCATCATGCATACATGCATCATGTTAACCCTTGTGTCTTAAAAGCCATCATAGATACCCGTTGGGTTAGGAAAAAGAAGTTAGAGCATTCATCGGGAAAATCCAGTATATCAGCCATTTCATCGCTAAGTTGACATCGGTGTGTGAGCCCATCTTCAAGTTGTTGAGGAAAGATCAATCAGTGAAATGGAACGAGCAGTGTCAGGAAGCATTTGACAGAATAAGGGAATATTTAGTGAAACCTCCTGTGTTAAAACCTCTGAGACAGGGTCGACCTTTGGTACTTTATTTGGCTATTGAACCTGAAGCGCTGGGGGCGATGATGGTACAAGCCGATGAGACAGGAGTGGAGCACGCTGTCTACTACCTCAGTAAGAAGCTGCTTCCATACGAGGCTCGCTATCAGGAAGTGGAGAAGATTTGTCTAGCAGTAGTATGGGCATCCAAGAAGTTACGCCACTACTTCCAGTCTTACAAGATCCAAGTGGTCGCAAAGGAGAATCCTTTGAAGTACTTGCACTCAGTACCCTCTCTGGTTGGGAAGTTGGCAGATGGTTAGTGCTGCTGACTGAATTTGACATCGAGTACCTCACCTCCAAGGTAATCAAAGGGCGAGCCGTGGCAGAATTCCTGGCCTTGCAACCTGTTGAAGGAGATCAGTATAAGTTTGAGTTTCCCGACGAGGAAATCCAAGCCATAGCGGTCCAAGGATGGAAAATGTATTTTGACGGAGCAGTGAATTGCAAAGGAGCAGGGATCGGGATTGTAATAGTAACCCCTGGGGAGAAACCCTGCCTCTGGCCAAGAGGCTAACTTTCGGAGTGACGAATAACATGGCTGAGTACGAAGCGTGTGCTTTCGGATTGACGGCATTGATAGCCTTGAGGGCTAAGAATGTGGAAGTTTTCGGAGACTCGATGTTGGTGATCCGGCAGATGCAAGGAGAATGGGAACTGAAGGAAGAACGGTTGAAGCCGTACTTGTTCCATCTCAGAAGTCTGGCACAGACTATCCCTGATTGTAAATTTCAGCATTTACCGAGAGAGGAGAATCAGATGGCAGATGCGTTGGCAACATTGGCCGCAACTTGGGAAAATCCAGAGAAACTGGTAATGAGACCGCTGTGTTGACAACGGCAAGCAAGCCAGTCTATGAGATAGGTAGAATCCTGGAAGTGGGGGTCGACGACGGGAAGCCCTGGTATTATGACATACAAAGGTATTTAGAGCGCGGGGAATTCCCAGGGGAAGCAAGCAGAAAGGACCGAGTGGCTATTCAGAAGTTGGCCTCTCAGTATGTGAGTTTGAAAGGAGAAATCTACAAGAGGCAGGCAAATGGAATTCAGCTGAAATGCTTAAACAGAGAAGAAGCTCAGAAGGTGATGGACGAGGTACATGCCGGAGTATGCGGGCCGCACATGAACGGATTGAACTTGTCCCGCAAGATTGTAAGACAAGGCTTTTACTGGTCAACCATGGAAGCTGACTGTGCGAAGCTGGTAAAGCACTGTCATGAATGTCAAGCACACGGCAATATGAGTCATTTGCCGCACACAGAGTTACATGGGCTGTCAGAGCCATGGCCATTCTCAGCATGGGGAATAGATATGATCGGGGAAATTCGACCGAATGCATCGAATGGGCATCGCTTTATAGTAGTAGCCGTAGACTACTTCTCAAAGTGGGTAGAAGCCGAATCTTTCCGCAATGTTACAGCAAAGCAAATGGCGAAGTTCATAGCTCGGAATGTCATTTGCCGGTATGGTATGCCGCACCATGTGGTCACGGACAATGGAGTCCAATTTCAGGGAGAAACCAAGGCAATGTTACAGAGGTACGGAATCGGCCATCACAAGTCCTCACCTTACAGGCCGCAGGCAAATGGGGCAGTCGAGGCAGCCAACAAGACGATAAAGACGATCTTGGCAAAGATGACTGAGAACTACAAAGACTGGGCTGATAAGCTACCGTATGCTCTGTGGGGGTACAGAACATCTGTGAGAACGGCAACAGGAGCCACGCCATATTCTTTGGTTTATGGAATGGAAGCGGTACTGCCGGTGGAAATGGAGATGCAGTCCATGCGGGTACTCGCAGAAGCAGAATTGCCAGAGCAAGAATGGACCTCGCAAGGTTTGAACAGTTGGCCCTGATGGATGAAAAGAGGATGAAGTCCTTGCATCACATGCAGATTTATCAGAAAAGGCTGGCTCGAGCATTCAACAAGAAGGTGCGGCCCACCAAGATCAAAAAGGGTGATCTGGTGCTTAAGCAGTCCAAGCCGTCAACAACAGACCCGAGAGGAAAGTTCAGACCAAATTGGGAAGGGCCCTACATTGTTCAGAAGGTAATGGGAAATGGAGCAGTAAGACTGTCAGACTTGGAAGGAAATGAGTTTACCGAGCCCATCAATGTTGACAGATTGAAGCTGTATTTCGCCTGAGGGGCAGAAGACTGGATGGTCACCTGCAGAAGACCTAACCCAACAGGATAAAGAAAAATCATGCATCCATGCATACACATAACCCATTATTGTATTCTTTTTGTTTTCGTGTTTTGTGTTTTGTGTTTTGTATTCACAGGTTTTGAAAAAAGATAAGCCAATCAGAAACAGCGAAAGCACTGTATTGAGTTTGGGTAGAAATCCCGGGGCCGAGGTCCACATCGGTGTTAAGGTTCAGATGGTGAATTGTGGGTTGAGGCCCACCTTGAGTTTGAGTTTTGGGGAATGGATCCCAGGGGCGAAGCCCACAATGGTCAGCAGTAGAAAGGAAGAATTCCTTTGAGTAAGTGAGTGAGTGAAAAAAAAAAAAAAAAAAAAAAAAAAAGAAGAGAAGTCTTTGGTAATTTGATATATGTCCGGTGATGACATTGTGTGCAATAGGTAGAAGCCTTAGAAACAATGAGTGCTGGAAGTGTTCTTCGCCGGTATGCTGAATAGATTGATCTTGATTAGACTCATAAAGCACATGAATATGGGATCTCAACAATAGAAGCCTGAGTGGTTGACGAAATGACTAGCTGAAGAGACAGGAGATCGGTGAATGACCGTTTGCCTGGATGTCCACCTGAATTACAGACGCTATGATATGATATGGTCAGAAATAACAAAATGTCTCTGCGAGAAAAGAAAAGAAAAGAAAAAAAAGACCGCCTATAACCGATAAGCGTGAAGCTACCCATGGGCGAGTATTAGGACCACCATGAGGAAATGCTACCTTAAAGGGTAGGTGTGTCAGAAAAGAAAAAGAGAAAAATAAAGAAAAGAAAAAAAAAAGAGTTCCGAATGAAAAGAATGAGACAAGAGTGCAATATAGAAGACCGTATCATATTGAGTATGCTGAAGTAATCACAGAATGTGATTAAGACATTCAGGTTGGTTAGACCCACTGATCCGATTCTCCGAAGCGAAATCATCGAGTTGGCTTGCTTATGGAATAAGCTGTGAAAGATCCTTGGCACACACACACTAGGAGTCTAGTTTGGATCACCTATTCAGACGATCGGAGTTGAGCATATCGGGTACTTTGAAGATTCTCTGGCTTTGACACCAAGCATTCGTTGAGGACGAAAATATATCCAATTATCAAGGATTATCTTGTGAGAGGAATTATAATGTGCTAAGTGGAATCGGTGGCATCAGTTTCAGTTTCTGCCGAGAATGGTATTCTGGGGGCGAGGCCCATATCACATCAGATTCAGTTTCTGCCGAGAATGGCATTCTGGGGGCGAGGCCCACATCACATCAGATTCAGTTCCTGCCGAGAATGGCATTCTGGGGGCGAGGCCCATATCACATCAGATTCAGTTCCTGCCGAGAATGGTATTCGGGGGCGAGGCCCATATCACATCAGTTTCAGTTTCTGCCGAGAATGGCATTCGGGGGCGAGGCCCATATCACATCAGATTCAGTTCCTGCCGAGAATGGCATTCTGGGGGCGAGGCCCTTATTACATCAGATCATTTTAGTCCGGGAATGGACAGTCCGGGAATGGACAGCTCGGGAATGAGCACGCCGAGAATGGCACTCCGGGAATGGAGATTTAGTCCAGGAATGGACAGTCCGGGAATGGACAGCTCGGGAATGAGCACGCCGAGAATGGCACGCCGAGAATGGCATTCGGGAATGGAGATTAGTCCGGGAATGGACAGTCCGGGAATGGACAGCTCGGGAATGAGCACGCCGAGAATGGCACTCCGGGAATGGAGATTTAGTCCGGGAATGGACAGTCCGGGAATGGACAGCTCGAGAATGAGCACGCCGAGAATGGCACTCCGGGAATGGAGATTTAGTCCGGGAATGGACAGTCCGGGAATGGACAGCTCGGGAATGAGCACGCCGAGAATGGCACTCCGGGAATGGAGATTTAGTCCGGGAATGGACAGTCCGGGAATGGACAGCTCGGGAATGAGCACGCCGAGAATGGCACGCCGAGAATGGCACTCCGGGAATGGAGATTTAGTCCGGGAATGGACAGTCGGGAATGGACAGCTCGGGAATGGCACGCCGAGAATGGCACCCGAGAATGGCACTCCGGGAATGGAGATTTAGTCCGGGAATGGACAGTCCGGGAATGGACAGCTCGGGATGAGACACGCCGAGAATGGCACTCCGGGAATGGAGATCGGTTCGGGAATGGACCACAACGATGACAGTTCGGGAATGGACTTCATCACATCATATCACAGCAACACTCCGGGAATGGAGATCGGTTCGGGAATGGACCACAACGATGACAGTTCGGGAATGGACTTCATCACATCATATCACACAAGCAACACACTCCGGGAATGGAGATCGGTTCGGGAATGGACCACAACGATGACAGTTCGGGAATGGACTTCATCACATCATATCACAGCAACACTCCGGGAATGGAGATCGGTTCGGGAATGGACCACAACGATGACAGTTCGGGAATGGACTTCATCACTCATATCACAGCAACACTCCGGGAATGGAGATCGGTTCGGGAATGGACCACAACGATGACAGTTCGGGAATGGACTTCATCACATCATATCACAGCAACACTCCGGGAATTGAGATCGGTTCGGGAATGGACCACAACGATGACAGTTCGGAAATGGACTTCACACATCATATCACAGCAACACTCCGGGAATGGAGATCGGTTCGGGAATGGACCACAACGATGACAGTTCGGAATGGACTTCATCACATCATATCACAGCAACACCCGGGAATGGAGATCGGTTCGGGAATGACCACAACGATGACAGTTCGGGAATGGACTTCTCACATCATATCACAGCAACACTCCGGGAATGGAGATCGGTTCGGGAATGGACCACAACGGTGACAGTTCGGGAATGGACTCCACCACACCACATCACATCAACGGTTCGGGAATGGACCGAGGTCGAAGCACCTCAACAACATCAACTCAACACTGCATGGTGAGTCGGTGGCAGCTGGCGAGCCAGGTAAGTAAAAATGCATTGCACGAATTTGATAGAACTGTCTTGTCACACACACTGCACGAGTCCCATCAAAGTGGGGGCGACTGTAGACATTGCATTTTTGCATAACACCCGATGAGGAGTCTTATAGGAGACAACTCCCTCTAGTCATGAAAGTCGCGGGAAAAGAACGTTGGAAGGGTAAAGTGGAAAACACTATTTTTTATGGATTTCTCCGAGTTGTTTCGCTTCGGTTGCTTGCTAGGACCTCCGTTTCTAAGCTCACCTTAGGCCCAAAAACTCCCCTAGCTCACATATCTCCCTCACACGCCCAAAGCACTCTCTTAAGCCTCCATTACACGCCCAAGCATTCCCTGGAACCCTCCATTGCCGCACCTTCAAAATCCAATAGCCTCCATTGCCGCCCCTTCCCTCCATCATCAAACACCCTTCACGCCCAAGCCCTAAACTAACCCTCCATTGCCGAGTTCCAGCCCCCATTCACAGCCCTAAAACACCCTCAAATAAACCTTATTTCCAGCCCTTAAGTTCCGCAAAAAGACCCCCCAAAGCCGCTCCAAATCAGCGCCAAAACAGCCCCTGAAAACGGCTTCACTGCACTGGTGAACTGCTGCGTTTTAGCCGCTGTTCTGGTCAGGTTCCTTGCGTCCCTAGCCCATCAAAACCACCCTAAAACCATCTTAAAACCATCCCAGAAATCCCCAAAAAGTTTCCCCAAAAAACCTTTACAAACGCACCTCCCGAGACCACCAAAATCACCCAAAACAGTCCAAAAACGCCCAAAACAGTGACCTGAAACGCAGCGACCAAACGGCGGTGAAACGAAGGTAAAACAGCAGCCCGAGCATCAAAACAGCAAGGAAAACAGTGAGCAAACAATCTTGAAAAGTTTCGGATCATTCGCCCTTCCAACGGACTTGGAAAGCACTTCCAAAGATTGACGAAAGAGGTTAGACCTGAGGGTACCTTTTACTTATTTTCTTTTGTTTTATTTTTTTATTTTAGAATATTATCGCATGAGAGTCGTTTGAAGCATGATGTGATTGTTGGATGAGCGAGATATGTGTTTCCCTTTTGTGGTATATCGGATG
Source organism: Zanthoxylum bungeanum (assembly GCA_019454045.1). Taxonomy (NCBI): domain Eukaryota; kingdom Viridiplantae; phylum Streptophyta; class Magnoliopsida; order Sapindales; family Rutaceae; genus Zanthoxylum; species Zanthoxylum bungeanum. The sequence goes on from SKCR01022776.1 coordinate 30,674, forward strand.
GAAACCCGGACGTAAATTCCATAGCCGATTCCGAATGGACGGTAGTATGGTCTGCACTCGGGATACAATACCACGTACCTTTAAGATACACGTATCTCGTCTCATCCAAATTTGTATTCGAGCATGATGTAGTTCTAGGTTGTTTATTTATTATTTTAAGCATGTTTTAACGTAGTTTCGTTATTTAATTTTAAAGCATGATTATGTTCGTTTTATGCATGACGTTTAGTTTAGTTTATATTTATGCTTTAGTCATTATTTGTTTGCATTGGTTCGATGGCTTAATTTGTTCAATGTGTGATATTGCGTGTTTATTGTTTAAAGATTTATTTTCAAGCATGCGAACTTAGATTAGGAGTTAGTTAGACGAAAACATGTTAGATCTAGGTAACCTTTGAACATGATCATTGAGTAGATGCGGTCGATTTATTGCATAAATTATATCATCACAATGACATAAGTAAGGGACCATTCCGAACCCAACGGTTTGAGGTCTTCCCTTGCGAGGGGTGAGTGCGGCTTTAAATCTTTGTCCCGGTTCACACCGGGTGGCGACTCCATTATTCTCCGGTTTAGTCCCCCGCGGACTATTCCGTACTCTCAACTAGGCCCTGAGTCTAGAACAGCATGCGTCGTCAAGTTCTGTTGTCTACACCAAGCCCATGCCCATTAGAAGCAATTCACGCCCATTCCCTCTTTTATTTAGGTATATACACATTAATCACATGTTTAAATCAAATAAAATCCTTACCTAAATAAAAGAAATCAAATAAAATCATTACCAAATCAAATCCAATCCCAAATCCTAATTAGGAGATGCATTCCTTATTAGAAAGATGTCACCATCAATAGAAATCCTTCTCCTAGTCGTATAAGGGAAACCTCCTCTCCTTTGCCTATAAAAGAGACCTTCACCCCATTCACAACCCTAGCTCACATACCTCTCTCACACGCCAAAACACTCTCCTAAGCTCCATCACACGCCCAAGCATCCTCCAAAAGCCTCCATTGCCGCATCCATGAAGAAAGAATCCACCCAATTGCCCATCCATCCCCCTTCCTCACCAACACCCTTTCACGCCCAAGCCTGAAACACACCCCTCCTTAGCCGACTTTTAACCACCATTCACAGCCCTAAAACACCCTAAAATAAACCTTATTTCCAGCCCTTAAGTGCCGCAAAAAGATTCCCCAAAGCAGCTCCAAATCAGCGCCAAAACAGCCCCCTGAAAACGGCTTCACTCACACTAGTGAACTGCCACGTTCAAGTTTCTGTTCTGGTCAGTTTCTTTGCGTCCTTAGCCCATCAAAACAGTCCTAAAACCATCTTAAAACCATCCCAGAAATCCCCAAAAAGTTTCCCCCCAAAAAACCTTTACAAACGCACCTCCCGAGACCACCAAAATCACCCAAAACAGTCCAAAAACGCCCAAAACAGTGACCTGAAACGTAGCGACCAAACGGTGGTGAAACGGACTTAAAACAGCAGCCCGAGCATCAAAACAACGAGGAAAAACAGTGAGCAAACCAATCGGAAAAGTATCGGATCATTCGCCCTTCCAACGGACGTGTAACGCCCTTTCTTGAGACGACAAAAGAGGTTAGACCTGAGGGCACCCTTTTACTTATCTCTTTTTGTTTATTTATTTATTTTTGATATATAATTGCATGAGAGTCGTTTGAGGCATGATTTGATTGTTGGATGAGCGGGATATGTGTTCCCTTTTGTGGTATATCGGATGGAAACCCGGACGTAAATTCCATAGCCGATTCCGAATGGACGGTAGTATGGTCTGCACTCGGGACACAATGCCACGTACCACTTAAGATACATGTATCTCGTCTCATCCAAATTTGTATTCGAGCATGATGTAGTTCTAGGTTGTTTTTATTTATTATTTTAAGCATGTCTTAACTTAGTTCGTTATTTAATTTCAAAGCATGATTATGTTTCTTCTTTCTTATGCATGATATTCAATTTAGTTTATATTTATGTTCAAATCATTATTTGTTTGCATTGGTTTGATGGCTTAACATGTTCAATGTGTGATATTGCGTGTTTATTATTTAAAGATATGCTTTCAAGTATGCAAACATAGATTAGGATTTAGTTAGCGGAAGCTTATTAGACCTAAGTGACCTTTGAACATTATTATTGAGTAGATGCGGTTGGTTTATTGCATGAATTATATCATCACAATGACATAAGTAAGGGACCATTCCGAACCCAACGGTTTGAGGTCTTCCCTTGCGAGGGGTGAGTGCGGCCTTAAACCTTTGTCCCGGTTCACACCAGGTGGCGACTCCATTATTCACCGGTTTAGTCCCCCGCGGACTATCCCGTACTCTCAACTAGGCCCTGAGTCTAGAACAGCATGCGTCGCCCAAGTTCTGTTGTCTACAGTGGGCCTTGCCCCCCAGACCGATACTGATATGGGCCTCGCCCCCAGACTGATACAGTGCTGTCGCTGTTCCTGATTGGCTTGTCTTTGCCGCTTTCTCTCTTTCTACTTCAAAACTTGTGAATACAAAGCAAAACAAACACAAAATGATGCAAAATATGTTATGTGTATGCATGTATGAATGAGTTTCCTATCCCGTTGGGTTAGGTCTTCAGCCAATTCTTCCTCAGATAAAGTACTGCTTCAACCTTTCTACTTTAATCGGCTCGGTGAACTCATTCCCTTCCAAGTATGATAGTCTCACTGCCCTATTTCCCAATTTCTGAATGATCATCCTATCTTTTCTGCTTGCTACTTTCGAGAATTCCCCTTGTTCTGAATATCAGGGTTAATTGCTTTTGTCAAATATACTCATATCATGCAGGTGGAAAGGAAAGAACCCAGGCAAGTATGAGAAATGAATATCTTTATTGTTATTCAGGAAAAGGTTCAAACAAGTAGGCAATATCAATATCTTTATTAAAATTACAGGATTAGATAAGCTAGGAGGAGCAGTTTCATCATTCGCAGCATTGCCTTCTTCCTTGGCCTATAGTTCTCCACCGTTGTCATTTCCTATTCCCATGACTGAAGCTGAGTGGTTGAGAGTTGGAAGACAAGGGTTTCGGGTAGGCCAGAGTTGATCATGTAGTTGGGTAGGGGATTTCTGTGTGTATTGGGTTGTTCTCTTTCTGGGTCAGGTATTTTATGGGAGTCAATGAGGTTTTGGATCTCATGCCTAAGGCGGGTGCAGCTATCGGTTTCGTGACCCTTCTCCGATGGAAGTGACAATACAGGCTTAGGTCAAGGTTGGGTGGTACAGGGTTTGGAATTGGTTTAGCCTCTAAGGGTTCCAGAAGTCCATGCGCCTTCAGATTTTCGAACACCCTTGAAAGAGGCTTGCCAAGGTTGGAAAATTACCTGCTTTTGATGGCAGTGACCTCAACGGTAGCGGGCTTGGTCCCTGAAGGTCCCTCAATATTCCTTCTATTCTGGCCATAGAACTTTCGGTTTTCAGCCTCTTCCTCTTCAATATCCATAACCGTCTCCCTCAATTGTCGGAAATTCGTAATCACCGAAGTCATCCTCCGCAGCTTACCATAAATGGAGGGCTTAGTACCCTTGATAATCATCTTAATTTGGTCTTTCTCTGAAGGCCGAGTCTGCATTTTCAAAAGTTGACCTCTCCAGCGGTCTACATACTCCTTGAAGTTCTCCTTCGGCTTTTGCTTAGTATTCTCTAAATCACGGAGTGACAAATCAATCTCCAAGTCTGTAACATACTGTTTTAGAAATGCATCTACCAATTCCTTCCAATCTTCTTTGACCTTTTTCTCAAGGTTGTGATAGCACACTACGGGTGCCCCCTCAAGTGACATTCCGAACATTTTCTGCACCTGACGCTTCGATAAGCCCACTGCACTCATAACTGCAATGTACTGGCGGAGATAGACCCTCGGATCCCCACTCCCATTGAACTTGGCCATATCCGGCATCTTGAACTGAGCAGGCAGCTGTTCTTCAAAGATCAATGCCTCATAATCCAGTAACTCTTCGTCCTTACCCTTCATCTTGCGGGTAACAGACTCTACCTGGTCACAGAGTTTCTACAATTCTGCCTGAGACCCAACTGTTCTCCCAGCGGCATAATCAGCCATATCATCATCAAAAGTGGGGATATCATCCCCCAATCTGTTCGGAGGCTCCTCACACCTTACATTCTCAGGATTTCCCCCAGCATGGGGCACAACCATATTTGCCATAGCAGTAGTCAATGCTTGCATCTGTTCAGTAAATTTGGCGAGACTGTTCTCAAACTGATCCATATGGGATACCTCATTTTCTGGTGTACTCATATCTGTTGCTGTCTTTTAGTGAGTCTTCCTCTTCCCTATCCCAACGGGAATCTATTATGTCTTTTTGAGACATAGAGGGTGTTAACATGATGTATGCATGTATGAGGTGCATAAGATGCATATAACATATAGGACATACTAAATTAATTAAAATTCTCAAACAAATCGGCCCATTAACATTTTAGAAGCTTTTGGGCTAAATGTCATAGGAGTGAACTCGTCCCAGTTTAAATGGCCCAACGAGTTCGCATCTCATGGCAAGGAGCCCAACTAAATCCAAATGGTAATGTTCCGAACACAAACACAAAATGGCCCATCAACATTTAGAGGCATTTGGCCCAATCGTCATAAGATACGTTCTTGCCCCAGTTAAATGGCCTAACAAGCCCATATCCCATGACAAATGGTCCAAATGGATCCAAACGATGATGTTCCCAAACATAAGCATACAGATAATTCAAGCATAAAACAGTAAATTCTACAATGTGGCCCATCAACATTTCAAAAGCTTTGGGCCTAATGGTCATAGGATATGAACTCGCCCCAGTTTAAATGGCCCAGCAAATCCGCATTTCTGACAAGAAGCCCAACTGCATCCAAATGAGGATGGTCCATAAGCACATGCTCAAGGAAATAATTGTTACTTTAGCCATACAACCCCGGTCTATGGGTGGGTTCGTGAGAGTATAGATAAAGACTCTTGCTGGCGAAGGATTGCCCACAACTAGGTCTCCCCACTCAAGGGTTCGAGCAACCAAGCAAGCGCACCTTTTTTATACCTTGCGGTACGTGCCAACAAGTCATGGTGTGTGACTAACTGTCAAATGGATTTCTTGTTGCAGATTCCCAGAGGGAGGGTGGAGCGAACTCTCTTAAATACCCAAGCCTCTTAGGCTCTTATCGCTTGGTGACAGGAATAAGCTACAAGTCCTCCAAATTAGTCTGTCACAACAGGCCAAGGGTAGTGACTGTTTAGGTGCCTCCACAGCTTTTCCTCGAAAGGTAGTGAATAAAGGAAGACGCCAAACCATTACCTAGCCTTAAAAGATGCCTTTGATCAAACCCTCATTTTACCAATTATAGACACGGTTAATTAAAACACAAATCCAAACATTACAAGACAATATTTCGGGGCCAGACTGTGGTGACACAGGAAAACCTGGGCGACGCATGCTGTTCCGGGTGCGCGGCCCGGTTGGGAGTACAGAGTAGCCACGGGGGACTAACCCGGAGAATGATGGAGTCACCACCCGGTGTGAACCGGGAAAATGAGATTTAAGGCCGCACTCACCCCTCGCAAGGGAAGACCTCAAACCGTTGGGTTCGGAATGGTCCCTTACTTATGTCACTTGTAATGAAAGGATTTGTGTAATAATTTAATCAAGCCTAAATAACACTTATTTCCAAGAGTGCACCATAATCATAAGTTCACATGCATGAAGATAAAGTCTTTTTCAATAGCAAACATGTTACATCATAAGCATTCAATATTCATGTAAACATAATCGCAAGACAACCATAGCAATATTGGCATGCAATATAAAGAAATCAAAATACGGCGAACATATCATGTTATAAGCGCATTATAAAAGCATATGAAATAAGATCAAAATAACCACATAATAAACGGAGTCAAAACAAGAGCATGACATGAAGGGATAAAAGATGCAAATTCAAATACGCGAAAGAGGAACAGTTAAAGATGCAACCGTATATTAAAGATGAACGTGCCATAATATGATGCAAAAGAACATGGTTAATATGAATGGAAGAAATGGAAATGCGAAGAATAAGAGAAATGCAACGTGTGCCTATATCCATGTACTACTACAATTTTTCAATTAAATATGTTATATGTGATGCAAGATTATGCAATGAGATGTCATATGAATGAATAATATGGAAAAGAAAACACGGCAAAACATTGCAAAATGAATAGAAACAAAATGCATGAATAAAATAATTCTTTGCAAAACAGCGATAAGTCGCGTAATAAACAGCGCGGCAAAACATCGTGGTAAGGTAGCCTTAAGGCATTTTCATCCCTCTAAGTGGAGGACCTTTAACCCGACTTACTAAGCCCATGCGCACATAACACAATGCATACATATGAAACAAATGATAAATAATAAGATACCCGGAGTGGCGAAGCATCGTGGTAAAGGATTTTTAACCTCTTCAATTAGAGGACCTTTCACTGTACTTACTAAGCCCATGTGCTTATCTCAATGCATATATATATGAAACAAAAGTAAATACAAAGATATCGGATTTCGTGTACCCGATTGAACATGTCTTACATCCAATCGAATACACATCGTCCGGCGCGGTGAAGCATCGTGGTAAAGGATTTTTAACCTCTTCAATTAGAGGACCTTTCATCGCACTTACTAAGCCCATGCGCTTTCTCTCATTGCATATATATGAAACAAAAAGATAAATGTAAAAATATCGGATTTCGTATACCCGATTGAACATATCTCACATCCAATCGAATATACATTGACCGAGCGGCGCGCGGAGCATCGTGGTAAAGATTTTAACCCCTTCAATTAGAGGACCTTTCATCACACTTACTAAGCCCATGCGCTCGATCATATCATTATACGAATAAATAATATGCGGAAATTAAATAACGAATGATAAACACATCAAAACACATAAAATAAAATATGCATCGTTTGCTCAAGTGGTACGGGAGTTGTATCCCGAGTGCAGATCATACTACCGTCCATTCGGAATCGGCTATTAAATTTACATCCGAGTTTCCATCCTATATACCACGAGAGGCGATAAATTTTTCATTTTAATCAAGGGCCACACAATCATGCATCAATCCATAGTACATGCATATTATCTACTCAAGGCCACAACATGTATTTTAACATAATAATCATGCGAATAATACTCAATAAATAATAACAAATAAAACAGAAAAAATAAGTGTGAAAAGTACCCTCAGGTCTAACCGTTTAAGTCGTCTTCGGACTTGCGTTTCACGGAGATCGGAAGGGGTAAAATCTCCTTACTCTTCCGGTTCACTAGCTAGCGTCTCAACTCGTCGTTCCACTCTTTTGGGCAGTTTTAGGTAGTATGTAAGGGTATTATGCGGCTGTTTTTGGTCACTATTTAGGGGGCATTTCAGGCAGTTTGTTGTGCAGTTTCGGAGCACTTTCTGGACAGGTTTTAGGGGGGTATTTATGTGGTAATCACTGGCAGTGCTTATTGGTTGTGCGTGAACTGCAAGGGGTAAAATGAGGCTGGAATATGGTGCTAGGTGGCTGGTTTCAGTGGCTACAGTGGGCGTGCTAGGTGGCTTGGGTGCTTGAAGGGCTTAGGGGCAGCAACATGTGGTATACATGGCTTTATGAGGGGCAAGTGGCTATATGATGATGAAGGGGCAGAGGACGCGTGGCTATATAAGTGATGAAGGCTGTTGATGAGTAAACAATTGCATGAAAGTGGCTAGTAGGCTGTGCGCTGAGTGTGTTGAAGGGTAGGCTGGTGCGTGGAGTGTGGCAACGTGCATGAGGGTTCACATTATTATGTTCGGTATATGAGTCAGTTTGATGAGTTACTTTCAGCTAATGAGGGGCTGCTGTGGCCACTCAGTCTGTTTAGGCTTTAGGGTTTTTTATATTTGGCTTGTAGCTGCGGAGGTAAAGGGAGTGTTTAGGTTTTAGTTTGAGAGAGATGAAGGGCGTGCAGGGTTCTTCAATTTTTTTTGGTTATTCTTTGTGCCGTGGATGGTTGTAGATGAGAGTGAATAGTTTTAGGGTTTACTTTGACGTTGATTTTTTCTTGTTTGTGCCTTGTACCATAAGTGTGTAGAGGAGAGCCATTAGGGTTAGATTTGTTATGTTTATATAGTGAGGGAATAGGAATTAGGGTTAGGGTTTGCATGGATTAATTTTAGGAAAGAAATAAAATTAAATAGGGATGTGTGGTATTTGATTTAATTAGTTTAGGTAAGGATATTTATTTTTTGGTGGGAATTATCTTTAATTGGTGAGTGATTTATTAAATTTGGAAATGATTTATGTAAATTAGGAATTTAATTAGATTTTGATTATATTTAATTTGGAAGTGAATTATTAATTTTGGTATTTAATTTTATTAAATATTAGTTTAATTTAGATTTAATTTAATTGGTATTTAATTTGTGTTGGATTTTAATTGGTTGATGACTTAATTAATCTTTTATTTAATTTTCATATTTTTCTTTATTGGTATATCATTTAATTAATTTCATTTCAATTATTTAATTTAATTTCAATTTAGTTATTTTAATTCCACTTTAATTCGTTTTAATTAAATTTGGTTTAATTTCAATTTAATTAGTTATTTAATTTTGATTTAGTTATTTAATTTAATTTGTGTTTAATTTAATTTAATTTGTGTATTTAATTTAAAATTTGTGACATGTGTTTTAAATGTTTATTGGATGTGATTTAATGGGCTTGGGCTAAGGTTAAGTTTTAAAACGGAGGTCCAACAGTGAAACCGAAACTAAACACGTGAACTAAATCCAACAAAACGTCAATTCTTGACTCTTCCCTTCCGACGTCCGTTTTCCGCGACTTAAAAGATAGTGCCTCCAAATGAGGCTTATCATCGGGTTCACATGCAGAAATGCAATGCCTACACTACGTTTCACAATTTACATGTCATGTTCTACCATTACAGTTCATGATTTATAGATTTCATTTCATGAATTCATTATTTATAGTCATATGTCACAATATACAGAGTATGTTTCATGATTGACAGTTATGTTTCACGGTTTTCAGTTTACGTTCCATGGTTTAAAGTTTACATGTCAAAATTTATAGTTATGTGTCATGATTTTCAGTTACAGTTTATAGTTAGTATTTCATAGTCTACATTTATTGTTATACAGTTATAGTTTATGCTTTACAATCACAGTATATGTTTTATGGTTTGCAGTTCATATTTTATAATTTCCAGTTCACAATTTTTAGTTTATGTTGTCAGTTTACGTGCCAGGAATTTTAGGTTACAGTTTATTTTACTACTTATATTTCTCAGTTTGTAATTCATGACTTATAATTTTCAACCCATGAGTTACATGTGTTTAGTTGCTTAACTCAGATTTGGATTCGATGACGAATCTTACTTAAGGTGGAGAACGTAATATCCTGGTTTTCACGAACGTGTCCATTACTATCATTTTTCTAATGCATGAAATATTTTTATGCATATAATCTCATATTAGTGGGATAATTAGCCGTGTAATCCCTATCGAGAGCTCGAGATAATTTTTCATGTTTCAGCACATATTTTGATGTAACTACACCCATGAAAGGTCTTAAGTACTTTAAAGATATCTTTTACAACAAATATCATTTTTCAGTGATTTTAGTACGTTGGAAAGCTTAGGCACAAGCGTTCTTCCGAAATTTCATGAGCAGCTAAGTCAAATTTGTTCCGAAAAATAAGTCATTGTACTGTGACGAGAATTATAAAAAATTTTGACATGTGGGCTTAACTTTCGATATTTATTGCATAAGATAAAACAAACAATATGTGGTTAATAATATTTTTATAATTTCTTCTTCTTTTCCCACTCATTCATGCCTAAATATCTCAGCCATTCTTCTTCCTCTTTCTTATTTTCTCTCGGCAGTATAAAGGTTCCAAGAATTTGAATTTTTGGTTTGCCATTTCAAGTGTTGCTAGATGCTAAGTGAGTTTTCCATCATTACTGTAGCATTTGATATATATTTCTAGCATGATTTTTCTAGTTTAACATGTGAGTTTATGGATAACCCAAGCATATTTATGTTTATGTTGCATGACAATGTCAATCTTAGAGTTGATTATGTGTTGGGTTGATGTTTACTTTCAGATTTTTTTCATAGGTAAGCTTGATTGAGAGGTTAAGTATTGTGGGTTGAAGCCATGAAACTAGGGGTATTGAATGGAATATTATTCTTTCCGTATTTCGATTGTATGTTTATAGATTCTGCACATGATGTCTTATCCAATTCCACGCAATAGCATGAGTAGTGGTTTCCAATTTTCAACATTAATTGTTATTACAAATTACATTATGGATAATCAAATGTTGAATTTTGATTTAACATTAGCATGTCTTCGAGTTGTTATGCTTTCATGTCAAGTAACCTTAAGTACGAGATATATCTCAAGAAATCATGACAGTGATTATATGTTTCCAAGTTATGCTTACACGTTTGATATGTTACATGGTTATGATTTATAAGTTCATATTACATGATACTGTCCTAATATGATCTACGAATTACAATTCATGTTTCATGTCTTATAGTCTATGATTCATGATTTATGATTTATGTTTGCAATATGTTTGAAGAGATTAGCTGATGAGTAGCATTGTGTCATAGCAATACTGGTTAGGTAGTTCGCTGGACTATATTCATCTTATACCTAATCTAAAATAGGTAGTGGGTCTTATACTAGTATTGTATATAGAAACTAGTGCATATATTTGTATATGATCTGCTTAAGCATGTTTTAGAAGGTTCTGTCATATGTCTCTGATATTATATATATATATATATATAATATTTATCTTAGTATTCATAATTATATTTCATGATGCAGGATTCATATTTCACGATCCATGATTTATAGTTCACGTGTCATGATTTACATTCTATTTTTCACGATTTACATGTTGTAATATCCTGAATATTTTTCAAAATGATTTTGGAAGTTTTCCGAATTGAAGTTAAGGATTTGGAATATGATGATATTTTAGAAGAGGAGTCTATGTGTTGGAAAATATATCAGAATATTTTAAAGTGAAGTTTCATCGCGTTGGAACACTTGTGGTTCTGAGAACCGGTTACGTGATTTCTGATTTTATCGTTATAGGCGTAAAAGTTTCTTATTTTGGCTTTATAAATACCAACCAAACTCTTATTGAGTTTATTCTTGAAAATTCAGATTCATTTTTTCGAGACAAATATTTTTTATGTTGAAAAGTTTTCGAAATTTACACCAGAAAGGCTTCAAAAATAGAAATTTCCGAGTAAGTCTTATGGTAGAGACCTAATTTTAATTTTCGGGGGTCAAAATGTAAATTTCTGAAACTTTTCTCTAAATACCCCATAGTTTCAAGAAATTTCAAAACATGCATAAGCTTTACAACTCTACTAACTTGACCAATACCCCAAAATCATCCCTTGCAAACTACCAATAGCGCCGGAGGCCTGTCGGCCGGCGCGATCGGCCAATGGGGTGCGCCGACCACCCGTCCACCTTGTGGTTGGCGACGGAAGCCTCCGAGGACGTAGGCAATGGTAGAAAAGAGAAGTAATATACGTGACTATGAGTATCTCGATCCATGCTTGTCGTTTTATTTCATGGCCCGAGTCACCTACCAAATTGAAGCTCTCAAAGAGTACTACAAGATGACGATGATGATTTTCTGATCCGTGCTCGGTTGCATGAGAAACAAGGGAGGAATATTATGATAAATTGTGACCAGTAGCCCTGATCAGAATTCCATTGATTTCAGTGCATTCGTGGGGTTATCTAGAGTCCGTATATGCCCTCGAAATCTTGGTAAGAGCTCCCGATAAAAAGTCGCTAATTTCAAATTTTCCATTAAAAATTTAGATGTTTCTAGTAGCTTCATAGAGTAGCGTAATTATATAAGTTGAATAGTTTATGTATGATTATATTGAATTTTTGCATTTGGTAGAATTAGCATGAAACAGAACGGGTTTGGTCGATCCGATAGAATATGCAAGTTTTCGATTATAGTAGGTTTTCCGGGTATGAATGTATTTTTTTTATCGTAATGATATATATGAAGTATTTATGATGATACGATAATGCTTAGATAAATGAAGGCAGGTTTGGAGGGTACGAGACCCTTCCGTAGTGTTTGCGGAAATTTTTTTGGAAGATTTTTCCAAAAAAACGTAAACCGAAAATTTAAGTTAATTGCTAACTTAGGTTAGTTTATAATGATGTTTTAAGATTACTGAAACTGAAAGTAATGAAATCAGACTTGATTTGATTGTTCCGGAAAGATCAATAATTTTATTATAGTTTAGTCAAGAACTCAGTAAGTTATGATATTGACAGCGTTTCGCCATTTATGTTGACAGATTTGACCAGAACCTGAAGTGCTCACGGAGCTAGATGAGTAACCCATGCGATGAGAACTTGAGTTGGTGAATTCTTTTTTGTATATATATAGATATATATAGATGATTGAATGTTAAGGGATAAAAGAAGATATTTAAAAGATGGTATTGGAGTAACGAGTTTGAGATTACATATGATAAAAAAAAAGATAATTAACGAAATGCAAAAGAAAGAAAATGTGACCAGAAATTTGGCTGTCTTTGATGTAGGCCTTCGCATACTTGACTGGACGTATTTCACGTCCAGCCAGGCATGCAGCGTCCAGAACTATAAAAATAAATATGTTAAGTGTAACATCCCAGATTTTCGGGACAGATCTGGATGGTTCCCGGACTGAAGTTATAGTTTTGGAACAGGATGATTGGAAGGAATAAGAGTTCAAGTGATGATTTATGGATTGGAATAGTATAAAGTGAAGATTTATTGCATTAGGAGATGCGTCGTCTCAAAAATCAATTACGCGATTTTTATTATACGAATAATGTTTACGGTTTTGCTCACCGAATTAGCATTAAAACTCTGATTGGGTTGATTCTTTGACCATCAGACTCGTTTTTCCAAGACGAACAACGTTCGCGTTGATCATTTTTTGAAATCACTTCTAAAGGGCTTCAAAATTAAAGATATTCGAAAATACCCTTATAAGTGGGGGCATTTTGGTAATTATAGGTGATGATATTTATTATTATTGTTATTATTATTATTACTCATTTAACAAATAAAAATAGAAAAAAAATGAAAACAAAAAGGGAAATTCGAAGAAAGAAGGAACAAAACCAGTAAAATGCGTGGGGGAGAGAAGAGAGGAAGTAGGAGCATCGCCGGTGGCCATCATGCCAGCTTTGTGCCGGTGGGGCAGTAGCCGCCGAAGCGTCTGACCATGGCGCCCCTGTTGGTGGCCGGCGCCGACCTCCACACATTGGACACCGGAATCGGTGAGAAAGAAGGGGAAACAGGGCGTGAAATGGGTTTCGTGGTTCTGATTTTCTTCGCTTCGTTTCACAGCCCGGACCACCCGTCAAATCGAAGCCCTCGGAGAGTACTATGAGTATACGGAGTTGATTTCACCGAACAGCGGCCAGTCGCATGCAAAACAAGGAGGGAACGCGTGTGTGTATTGTAGCACCATGATGAACAGTAACTCCGATCGAAATTCCGACGATACAAGTGCATTCGTATGGCCCTTGGGAGTCCGAATATACCCTCGGAATTTCGGTACGACTCTCCGTTAAAGTTTATCGTTATATATTCGGATGCTTCTAGTAGTTCTGTAGTGTAGCAAATTGACATGAATGAATTGGATGTGATAAAATATGTTACAACGATGTATGTGCTAGAATCCGGGTAGAAACATGAATAAATTAGATCGATCTAGTAGAATTAGCGAGTTTCCAGTAAATCAGAGTTTCTCGCGTGACTATGGTCTAACGACCGTGATCATGAATATGACCTAATTATGATAGTACAAAGATAATTCAATAGTTTTGGATAAGTTCGAACGGTTCGAGACCCTTCCGTAGAGTTTGTGAAAATATTTCCGTAAGATTTACCGCAAATGCGTAAAATGAGAATTTAAGCTGTCTAGTTAGTTTGGAATAATATAGGAAGATATATATTAGAGTAATGAAGTTTAAAAGGTAGAATCGGAGAGGATTAGTGTATTCCGGGAATGTCCGGAAGTTTATTATGGATAAGTATGAAGTTCCGCAAATAGCGGTTCTGACTATGTTGTTATTTATTTTGACAAATTGGACCAGGATCATGAGTGTCTGCCTAGCCAGGTGTTGGACAGTTATGCCCCATATCGTCACTTTTATTCTAGGAATAAAGATCTACTGAGTTAGATCTGAAAGTTGTTGGCACTCTCCGAGTATACGTACATTGAAAAATATACGTGACCTGGTGTCTCATACGCTTTGAGCATATGGAGTCACAAATAGGCCAATCCTAGTGATAGTCACTGGATTGATATTAAGAACATCCGTTAGTATTTTAGAGAACTAAGGATGATGTCTTAAACTATGGAGAAGGAGAACTTGAAGTGACTGGGATCACTGCTGTAAGTTTCCTAACCGATAAAAAGACTTTAAGTCGCTAAAGGGTACTATACAGTTTGAATGACGGAACAATGAGCTGGAAACCTTCCAAGCAAGATGCTGTTACCGAATAAATAACAAATGCGGGTAATTGTTGTAGCTGAGGCATCAATTGAAGCCATTTGGGCCGATAATAAATCTAATTAGATTAGATATAGTTCTGTTAGCAGCTGAGCTAGGCGTCAGCGCAGGCTAAAGAATTAATGGTCTCATCAATGATCTAGATATATACTTCGACTATTCATCTGATTCGTTCGGATCATACATCATGCATCGTGGCGATGTGATGATCGTATAAATCGCATCAGACGATAATAATGCAAATCCGCTGACGAAAGCCTTTCCTCAGCAGTTTGAGCGAATCGTACAAAGTTCGGGTGTAAGACACTCGAGTGACTGGCTATAGGCCAAGTGGGAGATTGTTGGACAGTTATGACCTATAGCGTCACTATTTGTACAGATCATGGGTCGCTTCTAGTAAATCGGGGATCTCATGGGTCGCTTCCCGAAGATTCACCGATGATGTATGACTTGCACTTTAATTAATCTGCGATTAATTAGATGAGAGAGAAAATTAATCTGGGATTAATTACGGAGATATTTTATCTAGGATAAAATATCATTTAAAGAGAGAGAACGATTAATTTGAAATTAATCGATAAATTAATATTTTCAATATATTAAACGAAATTGGATTTTGACGCAGAATTAAAATCGAATTTTAATTCGGGCAAACAAGTTGATTTAGAATTAATTCGTTAGCAAAGTGAATAGTATTATGCTAGGCATGATTATTTAATTAAATTAGATTTTTACAACACCGACAGAAAATTCGTTAATTTGGAATTAGCGAATCCGAGCCCGGGAATATTTGTGAGCGTATTCGCATTTCGAATTCGAGTGCGGCACGCAAATCACATTAAGCGTCAAATCGCTAGTCGCATCTAGCGTCACATCGCACATCATTCAAGTGATAGATGTCTTTCACTTTGAGTGATTGACACCAGTCACTATTCATGAGTGATGTGACTTGATGGAAGTGGTTGGAAAGCATTATTGCTTTTTGGCTCCAAAATTTTCGTTAACCTTTTTGAAAGGTAAAAATCAAATTTTTGGTATATGTTTAATTAAGGTTTTTGAAACCAAACAACAACACATCTCTCTCTCTCTCTTCTCCCTAAGTATTCGGCCATGGAGGCCTTTCTCTTTCTCTCTCCATTTTAGTTTTGAAACCAATTTTTTATTCTTGATCTTGGCTTGGCCGTGAGATACAATGAAGAAGATATAGTGCTAGCACACCAAAAAAGGTTATACAAGGTGATAGGGAAACCCACCTTTGAGCTTGGAATCCATTAACAAAGCTTGGAGCTTGAAGATGAACATGAAGGACAATCACCAGCTTGGCCGAGAGCAACATCAAGGAGGAGGAAAAAGATTTTTCTTCGTAGCATCCAATCTGTTCATTGTCAGTATGATTCCGCCATTCTCCTTTGTGTATTCACATGTGTTTCATTGCTTGATTTGATCTTTGGGACTTAATAGAAACCCAACAGTCATTACTTCCAAAATTAAATCAAGGGTTTCCAAAACCCATAATATAGAAATTACAATCTTAGCCTTATTAAATTATATCATATAAATAATTCAATATTTTATATTTGATAATTATCATATAATTATTAATACCATACATTAACTTTTAATATATAGTTTCAAGTGTGACAAATAATATTTCTATCATATTAATAATACTTATACATATGTGAGCATATAATTGGACTATCTAATTACATTAAATCCGCTATAGTAAATTGAGTTAGCACGGGGACCAAATGGACCTACGGTTCCGAGCTCCAATAATATCAAAATATTAATTAAGCTCTTAATTAAATACTCTGAATTATTAACTCCAAGTTATTCCATTAAAGACACGAAGTTACACTCTCGTTGCCGTAGATGAAATATTAAGCCGAACAAAGTCGGTGTCCACCGATATAGTCATTACATATAAATTGACCCTTCACGAGTATCTCGTAATTAGAGCCAGGTCATAATATCCGTTATACCCCTCCATTTATTTTTACCTGAAGTTCCATTGATTCTCTAATGAATAATTTATTCATAACTATTATGAATATTAATCTTTCTATTCGTAATAGAAAGACTTGAGCGCTCAAATCGTTCAAGTACCGAATCAACCCTTAAGAAAGATACTCATCTACTTCTCGCAAGAAGGAGTGAACTCAATGTATATGTAAACGTTCCCAGCAATAAAGCAAAACTGTGCCCCCAAAGTACGTAGCTATTGGTCGAGACTGCCTACACCAACCTCACCTTTGTAAATCAAAGACACACAGCCTGCCATGCAAGAGTTCGTAGTACACTCAGGATTAAGATCAATCCATATATGACCATCAAGTAGATTGAAATGACTTTCTTTGCTTAACAGATATTATAAGAATGTCATTCTATCTGGGTCCAGTCCTATATGATCGCATCATACAAGGTGCCTCCATTCTCATGTCTCTACATGGACGATCCGGATCAAGATCGTCATACAAATATAGAATGTACCGCAGCTATAGATAAATCGCAAACAAAATACCCTCTTTGTTTGCTCTCTATGGACTATTTAAGATTACTAACTTTAGACTTAAATCCTCATGTATATGACACTCATACATTAAGTCTGAAGGTACATAAGTAATCTAGGGTATTTAAGAAGATATATAATATGCGAAAATTAAACAAATAATTTGATAAATGAATAATGCATCGTTTTATTTCAAAACACATGAAACTGTTTACATCACATGTAGCTCTAGGGCATACATCCAACAGATTGTTGGACAGTTATGACCATAGCGTCACTATTTATAAAAGACATTGTGGTTTTGTACAAATTAACTATGTGACAATGGAAATTTCCTTTTATCATTTTGTAATTTATTTACTTGGAAATATAAATGGTAAAAGTCCCTATGATTTGTTCCGGATTAATAAGATATGAGACAATATCAATCCATAACAGTTTAATCATTAAACATCCTTATTCCTAGTATTATCGAGACTGGACATCGATAATGCAGAATAGACTAGTATTGCACTTGTGCATGTTATGAATCGTAACAACATAGTTCTCATATATTTAAGTTTTGGATACTTATACAAGTGTGATAGGAGGTTGTGTGTTTACCTATGATACGGAAACAGCTTCGCTCTGGATAGACCCATCGGAGTCTCATTGGTAGTATGACTACTGTTTATGGGAATCCGCATCAGGGTAGGTGTATTTGGTCTTAAGTGAGACTTGCATCGCTAGTATTTGTGACAATCAATACTCTTGGTTTTGGTCGTCCTGGATTTTGACAGGTTCTGTGTATGCCTCTAATGGGTTTATTGAGAATCGTAGTGTATTGGATGTGATGTCAAGATGAAAGTATCACTTCAGTCATATGGAGATGATGATCACGCATGGATACAGAACTGGTTCTCTAATGTGTTGCAACCATCGGGATAATATGACTAGGTTATGATTATCCGATTAAAGAGACTAGTTGCCTATGATCCAATATATGCTTCGTACGAGGTAGACATTATTCCAGCCTCAAGCCTTGCATGTGACATCCGATAGAGGGAGTAAAGTTATATTTTAAGTTCTAGCCGGAGGCCAAGTGATTATATTTTGTTCATTGAGTTCAGGCCTGAGGCCTAGTTGATGTTTGCATATGTTTTGAGTTGCATAATAGATTGTCTCTAGGTGGTGGCTATAAGTCAGGTTGCATGATGTTCTGCATACATCATGCCAAAATTTCAATAGAATCAAAGGCTTATAGAAACCAAGATTAGCCTATCTCCTGTCGGTAACATCCTCGCTTAGGTGGGATGTGACAAAGTTGGTATCAAGCATGGTTTAAGAGTCAGAGTCAGTAGCATAGTCTAGAAGTCAGTGACTGAAAATGTGAGGATCTGGCCATCGCAGATTGTCTTCGGTTTTGTAAAGACCACGTAGGTCTTTATATGTACTTTTTATGATAGTTTGACATGGTATGATTTTATTATTAGTGCCTTGCTTTCTTGAATTTGAGTCCAAGAGTGACTCAATTGATATGCATAGATTAGCTATTTCCGTATGAGAGAAGATCAATTGAAGATAGTACTTTTATGGTCCTTTTAGATCAGAGAACTCATAAGAATTAGATATCATCGGTATAGGGCCCTTGTGAGGCCAGAAGACTTGAGATAAGAACCAGAACAGTCGAGCTAGAGATGAGAACCAGATCAATATAGTTAGCGATGAGAACTAGACCAGTATAGTCAGTTTAAAGTCGTAGAAGAGCTGTTAAGGATTCTAGCTTATAGATAGTGATTAGTTCATAGTTGGGAGAGAGAAGTTATATTAGTGGAGTTTAGAGCAAGATAGTTTCTGCACATTCGACCAGGTTTGAATCAGCAGTTATAGGGATAGAGAAATTTCGAGGACGAAATTTTATAAGGCGGGGTGAATGTAACATCCCAGATTTTTTGGACAGATTTTGATGGTTCCCAGACTGAAGTTATAGTTTTTGGAACATGATGATTTCAAGGAATAAGAGTTCAAGTGATGATTTATGGATCAGAATAATATAAAGTGAAGATTTGTTACATTAGGAGAAGCATCGTCACAAAAATCTATTACGGGATTTTTATTATACGCGTAAAGTTTACAGTTTTGGTCACAAAATTAGCATACAAACACTGATTGGGTTGATTCTTGGGACCATCAGACTCATTTTCCGAGACGAACAACTTTTGTGTTGATCATGTTTCGAAAATCACGCCGGAAGGGCATCAAAATCACAGATTTACGAAAATACCCTTAGAAGTGGGGGCATTTTGGTAATTTATGGGTGATGATATTTTGTATTATTATTATTATTATTATTATTATTATTATTATTATTATTATTATTATTATTATTATTATTATACTACTACACATTTAAAAAAATAAAAATTGAAAAAAACAAAAATGAAATACAAAAAGGGAAATTCGAAGAAAGAATGAACAAAACCAGTGAAACACTTGGGGGGAGAGAAAGGAAGTAGTAGCGTTACCGGTGGCCATCCGGCCAGCCTTGCGCCGGTAGGGCAGCAGCCTCCAAAGCGTCCAGCCACGGGCACCTACTGGTGGCCGGCGCCGACTCATTGGACACCGAAATTGGTGAGAAAGAAGGAGAAACAGAGCACGAAATGGGTTTCATGGTTCCGACTCATAGCTCATTCATTTCACGACCCGAGCCACCCGCCAAATCAAAGCCCTCAAAGAGTACTATGAGTATACAGATTCAATTTCACCGAATAGCGTCCGGTTGCACGCAAAATAAGGAGGGAACACACGCTTGTATTATAGCACCCAGATGAACAATAGCTTTGATAGGAATTTTGACGACACAAGCACATTCATATGGTCGTTGGGAGTTCGAATATGCCCTCAGAATTTCGGTACGACTCTGCTTTTAAAAATGCATTATTTTAAAGTTTATTGTTATATATTTGGATGCTTCCAGTAGTTCCGTAGTGTAGCGAATTGACATAAATGAATTGGATGTGATATATAGTATGTTACAACGATGTATTTGCTAGAATCCGGGGAGAAACAAAATAAATAAGATCGATCCGGTAGAATCAGTTAGTTTCCGGTAAAATGGAGTTTCTCGCGCGACTATGGTCTAATGACCATGATCATGAATATGACCTAATTATGATAGTTCAAAGATAATTAAATAGTTTCGGATAACTTCGGAGTGTTTGAGACCCTTCCATAGCGTTTGCAAAAACTTTTCTGCAAGATTTACCGCAAATACGTAAAATGAGAATTTAAGCTATCGAGCTAGTTTGGAATAGTATAAGAAGATATATATTCGAGAAATAAAGTTTAAATGGTAGAATCAGAGAGGATTAGTGTATTCCGGGAAAGTCCGGAAGTTTATTATAGATGAGTAGGAAGTTCTATAAATAACGGTTCTGACCATGTTGTTATTTATTTTGACAGATCGGACCAGGATCATGAGTATCCGCCTAGCCAGGTAAGTAACCTATGCGATGAATGATTGAAATGCTTGCTTTAGTGTGTAGTATTAGTATACTTGGGTATGAGGATTGTAGAAAACTATACTATAGGGATTGAGATTAATGTTTTAAATGAATTAAATATAGACATATTCGTGATAAAACATGCTATATGTAAATGCGAGAATTCTAGAAAGGCTAGTAGGTATGTATATGTGTATGCATGAATATATTTATAAGTATGTTTACGAATATATATGAGCATATATTGAGTATAAACAAGCATATAATTATGTAGTGCAAACATGTATGCAAGAATGTAATATAAACATTAAAGAGAGTGTAAGAAAGAATGAAAGAGACGTAAGTAGGGGGATTGAACATTTAGGGATGATATAATGGATAGTATGCATGTATGTATATATATACACGTAAATATCATTGTCTGATGAAACACGTTATGAGTTTGTGTAAAATAGAAAAGTTTTAATGAAATTATGCATAGATGAATATGAGAAAACATGTAAGTGTTAGTATAGAAAAAGGTGTGTATGGAAAGTATGTTACGTTTGTACATATTTATGCGTATGAATGATAATATTTTAGAATCTGAACAAGTATAAAGTATGAGTGTGTTGTGTGTATGTATATAAGTATATAAACATGATTATGTATAGATGAGCCTTTGTGTGTACATAAGAGCATGCATGTGATATGAAATAATTTCGATCTGTTACAAGTATGTTCGATAAGTATAAAGTATTGTAAGGAGCTATTAATGCTTTAATGTTTTTGAAGTTTGAAAAGATTTTTACTATTTTGAAATATTTTCGATAAACCAAAAGGAATTTAAAGAATCTCAGAATTTTCCAAATATGTTTGAATAGTTTTGATTTCAACTGGGGTAAAAACTCAATCTCAGTGATTTATGGAATTGATGGATACAGTTGAGTTTGTTTATGCAGTTTTGAAATCTATAGGATGATTTCTTATGTTTTCAAATTTGGTTTTATGTTTTCGGGGCATGAGAGAAAAACTCACCCCAGTATGTAACTTATACAAAGATGGAATTGACGGACAGAGAGATGTGCACATGTAGAGGACTAGAGGGACGACGATATGTAATGCCCATAGATCCTAGTTTTTGAGACATGATGACACCATAGGTTCGTGTACCTAATCTCCAGTTTAGAGCTTATGCGGTAACATAGATCCGCACCCCAATTCCAGTTATGGCTTGGGGGACAGCGATACGTAACGCCCCCATGAGTATGTTTTCAGCATATACCCAGATTAGTTTTCAATAAAGATTTCCAGAAAAGAGTTTTAAGGAATGATTTTTCAGAAATAGAAATAAGTTTTCAGATACAGTATCAGATGAGTTTTCAAACTCGATTTTAGATTGAGTTTTCAATAAGATTTTAAGTTTAGTTATTATAAGAGATTATATCAATCAAGTTTCAAATAAGAATTACAAAGGTATGGTTTTCTGAAAAGTTTTCTTGATTTGAGCTTTATAGTTTAAGATAAATGATTATAATGCTGTTTGAGAATGTATGTTGTTATATATATATGCATATGAGACTTATGATATACAATGAATATGTGTTATATACTTTGATCATGTTATACAGGTGTTATAGAATTATGACGTATGAGTTTAGAAATCAGTTAAGCAACATATGAGGTACTTATGAGATTTAGTTTTCATATATGTATTATTGAGCATTATAAACTCAGACATGTATGTATGATTAAAAACACAAATGCGGTGAATAGTTGTAAGTTGAGTAATCTAATTCTAGACTGTATATGAGTAATAAAAGAATGAGATGAGAAATAGTATTGGGAAAGCCGATTCGATGATATTTCAAACATCTGAGGTATAGATGAGTTAAGCATAATTTAAATAGTAAGCTTTGATTAACATGTTAAACTATATAACCTCACATGATTGACTGATGAGCATGTACAGATGTAATGCTAAAAGTATATGCATGGTAACGTGATGTATGTGAGAGTTATAGTTAGTTTGAGATTTAATGATGGAAATGTGATTGCATGATTATAGTAAAAGAAAATTAGTGGAACGAAAATATAAGTTATTGTGTGTTTGTGCTGTAAATATAAGCATGGTTACTTACTGAGTCTTATGACTCACACCACAATAGTTTCTTAGTTTTTTCAGGTCAGTAGCAGTCATACTGAACCAGTAGGATTTCAGTGAAGACTTTGAAGACAGTGGATCGCCCCAATTACAGTCAAGAGAATCATTGAGTCCTGGGTCGAGTTATGGGTCCTCATGATTCATTGTATTGTTTGAGTTCAGGCCGGAGGTCAAGTGATTTACATTTTATTCATTGAATTCAGGCCTGAGGCCTAGTTGATGTTTGCATATGTTTTGAGTTGCATAACAGGTTATCTCTGGGTGCTAGCTATTAGCCAGGTTGCATGATGTTCTGTATACATCATACCAAAATTTCGTTAGAATCAGGGGCTTATGGAACCAGGATTAGCCTATCTCCTGCCGGTAACATCCTAGCTTAGGCGGGATGTTACAAAGATGGTATCAGAGCATGATTTAAGAGTCAGAGTCAGTAGCATGGTCTAGAAGTCAGTGACTACAACTGTGGGGATCCGGCTGTCATAGATTGTCTTCGGTTTTATAAAGACCATGTTGGTCTATATATGTACTTTTTATGATAGTTTAACATGGTATAATTTTTTTATTCAGTGCCTTGCTTGCTTGAATTTGAGTCCAATGGTGACTCAATTGATGTGCATAGATTATCTATTTCCATATGGGAGAAGATCAATTGAAGATAGTACTTTTGTGGTCCTTTTAGATCAGAGAACTCGTAAGAATTAGATAGCATCAATATAGGGCCCTTGTGAGGCCAGATGACTTGAGCTAAGAACTAGAACAGTCGAGCTAGAGATGGGAACCAGATTAGTATAGTTAGTGATGAGAACCAGACCGGTATAGTCAGTTTAAAGTCGTAGATGAGCTGTTAATGATTCTAGCTTATAGATAGTGATTAGTTCATAGTTGGGATAGAGAAGTTAAATTACTAGAGTTTAGAGCAAGATAGTTTCCGTACATTTGACCAGGTTTGAATCAGCAGTTATAGGGATGGAGAAATTTCGAGGATGATATTTTATTAGGAGGGGTGAATGTAACATCCCATATTTTCGGGACAAATCTGGATGGTTCCCGGACTAAAATTATAGTTTTGGAACAGGATGATTGCAAGGAATAAGCTTTCAAGTGATGATTTATGGATTGGAATAATATAAAGTGAAGATTTGTTGCATTAGGAGATGCGTCGTCTCAAAAATCAGTTACTCAATTTTTATTATAAGCGTAAAGTTTATGGTTTTGGTCACAGAATTATCATACAAACTCTGATTGGTTTGATTCTTAAACCATCAAACTTGTTTCTCTGAGATGAACAACTTCCGCGTTGATCATTTTTCGAAAATCTCACCGGAAAGACTTCAAAATCATGGATTTCTAAAAATACCCTTATAAGTGGGGGCATTTCTGTAATTTATGGGTGATGATAGTTTGTATTATTATTATTATTTTTTTTACTACTCATTTTAAAAAATAAGAATAGAAAAAAAGAAAATGAAATACAAAAAGGGAAAATTGAAGAAAGAATGAACAAAACCAGTAAAATGCGTGGGGGAGAGAGAGAGGAAGCAGTAGCATCGCCAGTGGCCCTCCGGCCGCCCTAACACCGGTGAGGCAGCAGCTGTCGAAGCGTCTGGCCATGGGCACCTACTGGTGGCCGATTCCGACGCATTGGACAACGGAATCGGTGAGAAAGAGAGGGAAATATGACGCGAAATGGGTTTTGTGGTTCCGACTCATCGCTTCGTTTCACTGCCCGAGCCACCCACCAAATCAAAGCCCTCAGAGAGTACTACGATTATACGGAGTTGATTTTACCGAACAGCGGCCAGTTTCACATAAAACGAGGAGGGAACACGCACGTGTATTTTAGCACCCAGATGAACAGTAGTTCTGATTGGTATTCCGATGACATCAGTGCGTTCTTATGGCCGTTGGGAGTCCGAATATACCCTCGGAATTTCGGTACGACTCTCCATTAAAATACGTTATTTTAAAGTTTATCATTATATATTCGAATATTTCAATTAGTTCCGTAGTTTAACGAATTGACATGAATTAATTGGATGGGATATAATATGTTACAACAATGTATGTGGTTGAATCCGGGCGGAAACATAATAAATTAGATTGATCCGGTAGAATTAGCGAGTCTCTCGTAAAACATAGTTTCTCGCGTGACTATGGTCTAACGATCGTGATCATGAATGTGACCTAATTATGATAGTATGAAGATAATTAAATAGTTTCGGATAAGTTCGGAGGGTTCGAGACCATTCCGTAGCGTTTGTGGAAACTTTTTCGCATGATTTTCCCCAAATGCGTAAAATGAGAATTTAAGCTATCTAGCTAGTTTGTAATATTATAGTAAGATATATATTAGAGTAATGAAGTTTAAATGGTAGAATCGAAGAGGATTAGTGTATTTCGAGAAAGTCTGAAAGTTTATTATAGATGAGTAGGAAGAACTGCAAATAGCGATTCTGACCATGTTGTTATTTGTTTTGATAGATCGGACCAGGATCATGAGTGTCCGCCCAGCCAAGTAAGTAACCCATGCGATGAAAGATTGAAATGTTTGCTTGTGTGTGT
The DNA here is from genome assembly GCA_019454045.1 of Zanthoxylum bungeanum. Taxonomy (NCBI): domain Eukaryota; kingdom Viridiplantae; phylum Streptophyta; class Magnoliopsida; order Sapindales; family Rutaceae; genus Zanthoxylum; species Zanthoxylum bungeanum. Next base: position 56,010 of record SKCR01022776.1, read on the forward strand.
AGTATTAGTATACTTGGGTATGGGGGTTGTAGAAAACTACACCCATGGTGTAGGCACTGCATTTTTGCATGTAAGTCCCGATGATGAGTCTCACATGGAGACACTACCTCTTAAATCGTGGAAGTCGCGGGAAACGGATATCGGAAGGGGAGAGTCAGAAATTGACATCTTGTTGGAATTAATTCGTTTGTTTATGCTTCGGGTTTGCTTGTTCGACTTCCTTTTTAAAACACACCATTGGCCCAAGCCCACACATAAATAAGACACACACCAAGCCCATCCCACCCAAGCCAAATCCAAAAATAATTAAAACATATTTAAAACACAAATTAAATTAAAACCAAATTAAATTAAATTAAAACCAATTAAATTGAAATTAAATTAAATTAAATTCTAATTAAATTAAATTCATAAATTAAATAAATCACTTCCTAATTATTAAAGATTTAAATTAAATTAAATAAATCACTCACCAAATTTAATATATTACCCACAAAAAATACACAATATCATTTCCTTTAATAACTAACTAATCACCTCCCTTATTTGCTTGCTCTTGGACGGCACTACATCCCTCTCTCTCAACAAAAAAATAATAAAACCTAAGAGACCTCCTCTCCCTTTGTCCCTTCTTCAACACAGCTAACAACCTTCCTCTCCCTCTTATCTCTCTATATACAAACAAAAAAAAACCTTAACAAATCAAACTCTCCACGTTAACTGAAACAAATAAAAACCGCAGCCTTACACTGGCCCTAACTTTCTTCACACCCAGCACGCCACTACCTTCAACTCACAAAACACAAGTAGCAGCCCATTAACAGCCTTTATCTACACCACACTCAAACGTAAAGCACTCACACTCCTCACGCCACTTGCCCCTCAAGCAATCTCAAAGTCCCCACGCCAAAAAAAAACAAAAAAATAAAACAAAACCCTAATTCCACATTGACACCTCCCCCTCACTTCACTCAACCTCCCGAAAAACTGCCAGAACCTATCCAGCTATAAATAACCTCCAAAAATTAGCCTCAAACTCACGCCACAGACAGCCCTAGGACCAGCCATTCAATCCACGTAAATCACACCTTTACGTAGCTAACCGCCCCCCTCATCAAACTGCCGAGCCAGACCTTCAGCCATGCAGCCCTATACATGCGTGGAACACAACAGTAAAGTAGTCCCTTCTTCAACCTAGCCAGCACGCAGCACTCTCCCCCTCTCTCACGATAAACAGGAACCAACCGACCCATGCCCATGAAACCCTATTTCATGTCACACAACCCTAAACAGCCCTTGAACACATAGCCAAACACAACTCAACTTCAAACTGCCACATGCCATAAACCCTTGCGCCAAACCACAAAGATCCAACCCTTGCGCCACCTACCTACTCACCAGCCCTCATCTAGTAACTTCACGCCCTACACTGCCTTCACGCCCATTGCCTTCACACTTCACCCCTCACGTTACCGCCCCACTCACAAACCACTCACCAAAAGGCACGCATAAAACAGACCACACAACTCTCAGCAGTTCACCTAAGCAAATTACAAACAGTCTTTCTCACAACCTACACATGAAACCAATGGCCCTCCATCGACTAAGAAGACCAAACACCAAAGCCACAAAATAACAGCCCCTAGACCGAATACCAAACCAAACAATAAACCAGCCTTTAACACCGAACAAAGCAACAAAAAATAGCTTCCGACCGAACATAAAACCAACGTAAAAACTGCCCAAAATAATCCTGAATTCGCCCCGAAATAGTGAGAAAAAACTACAGTCCAAAACAGCGGCAAACCAAAAAAATAGAGGAGCATCAACCCTTCCGACGGCCGTATAACACGCTTTCGAGAGACGACAAAAGAGGTTAGACCTGAGGGCACCTTTCTTATTTATTTTTATTCATATTTTAATTATTCATTGAATATTCTTCGCATGAGAGTCGTTGGTTAATGGGTGTTGTGGCCTTTGAATGAATGAAAAATATGTCGTCTCTCGTGGTATATAGGATGGAAACCCAGACATAAATTCCGTAGCCGAATTCGAATAGACGGTAGTGCGGTATGTACTTGGGAGACAATTCCACGTACCACTTGAGGAAACGACACATATTTTGCTTTATTTTATCTTGTGTATTTATTATACGTATTTTATATTTTGCTATTTATTTTCTGTAAGTTATTTGTTTATGTGTTGATAATATAGTGCGCATGGGCTTAGCATGTTGGTCTAAAGGTCCTCTATTTGGGAGAAAAAAAATCTAAAAGACTACATTTACGACAGTACTTTGCCGCGCCTGATGAAGTATGTTTGGTTGAATGCGAGATATGTTCAATCGAGCATACGAAGTCTCATATTGTCATCTTTATTTTATATGTATTGTGATGTGATTCGCATGGGCTCAGTATGTTGGTCTAAAGGTTCTCTATTTGAGAAAAGAAAAGTCTAAAAGACTATCTTTACGACAATACTTTGCCGCGCTTTTTATTATTCCGCCATTTTACTTTATGCACGTTAATCATTTATGTATTGGTGATAGTGCGCATGGGTAAATCAAGTTGGATTAAAGGTCCTCCATTTCGAGGGATAAAAAGCCTAAGGGCTACCTTTACCACCACGTTTTGTCGCGCCGGACGAAGTATGTTTAATTGAATGTGAGATATGTTCAATCGAGTGTACGAAGTCCTATATTATTTTTGTCTTTATTTTCTATGCATTGTAATGTCATGCGCATGGGCTTAGCAAGTTGGATTAAAGGTCCTCTATTTCGAGGGATCAAAATCCATAGGGCTACCTTTGCCATGAAGTTTCGCCGCGTATTTTATTATTCCGTTATTTACTTGCTGTATGCCATCTCCTTGTTTAATTATGTACCATAATGTAACGCGCATGGGCTTATTATGTTGGTCTAAAGGTTCTCTATTTGAGGGAAGAAAAGCCTAAAAGGATACCTTTACCGAGATACTTTGCCATGCCATTTATTATTCCATTATTTGCTTTTCTGTATCGTATCATTACACGTTTATTTCAATGTAAAATTGCCTCTTTAATCATCTATTTGCATTATGCGTCTAATTGCTTCTCTTCATTATGGATGCTTGTGCAATTATCATTTACTTGCGTTTCCATATCCATGAATATAATGTGTTTATGAAATTATATGTTTGCCGTTATTCCGTTTTACTTTTATGCATGCTTGTGTAATTGTTATTTACTTGCGTTTTTGTATCCATGAATATAATGTGCTTATGAAATTGTATGTTTGCCATTACAATGACTTACTTTCAAAGTATGCAAACTTAGACATATGATTTATTTTGATGAATGCGAACTAGATCTAAGTTACCCTTGAGCATATATGTTGCGTAGATTCGGTTAATTCATTGCACAAATCATATCATTACAAGTGGCATAAGTAAGAGACCATTCCGAACCCAACGGTTTGAGGTCATCCCTTGCGAGGGGTGAGTGCGGCCTAAAATCACATTTTCCCGGTTCACACCAGGTGGCGACTCCATGTTATTTCTCCGGTTTAGTTCCCCCGCGGGCTATTCCGTACTCCTGACTAGGCCGCAAGCCTAGAACAGCATTACCGATTTCTGTGTCCTACAGTTTGGCGACTCCACTAGGATAAAGAATTGGCCCCGAAATAATATCTTGTAGTGATTTTTATTTTTGCTTTAGTTAACCGTGTCTGTTGTGGGTTGAAAGGGTTTAATCAAAGTCATTATTAAAGCTTGGTAATGGTTTGGTGTCTTCCTTCATTCACTATCTTTCTTCAAGGAAAAGCTGTGAGGGCACATAGATAATCATGTACTGGTAGCTTACTGTAATGTAATAATTTAGAGGACTCGTTGTTTTTTCCTGTCACCAAGCGATAAGAGCCTAAGAGGCTTGGGTATTTAAGAGAGTTCGCTCCACCCTCCCTCTGGGAAATCTACAACGGGAAATCCATTTGACAGTCAGTCGCACACCTTAACTGTTGGTATGTACCTTAGTGTATAAAAAAGATGTGCTCACTTGGTCGCTCGGACCCTTGAGTGGGGAGACCTAGTTGTGGGAAACCCTTCGTCGACGAGAGCCTTTGTCTGTACCCCTATAAAACCGCACATGAACTGTAGTTATAAGACTAGTAAAGACAATCCGTTATATTTGCATTTAGGACCATTGTCATTTGGATCAAGTTGGACCTTTTGTCATGAGGTATGGGTTTGTTGGGCCATTTAAACTGGGACGAGTCTGTGATTTATGGCAATTGGGCCAAAGGTCTCTAAAATATAGATGGGCCATTCTATGTTTAGGCCTTTTATCATTTGAAGTTGTTTAGCCATGTTATCGCAAAAGTGTAAACCTTTTGGGTTTTTTCAACTGAGACAAGTTTGCACTGTGCAATAGTATGATTGAATATTTTCAAATGATAATGGGCCGACTTATATATCTCATACATCGTACGCATCTCATGCATCGCATGTATATATGCATCATGTTAACCCTTTATGTCTTAAGAGCCATCATAGATACCCGTTGGGTTGGGGAAGAAGGAAGACTTGTCAGAAGACCATCAGCCAACATGAGTGAGTCAGTCAACAAGGGATCCCACCTAGATCAATTGGAAACCAAAGTAACCAAAATTATTGAGATGTTGCGAGTTTTGACCAATGTTGTGGCCAGTTTGACCGTACACCGTATAGCCAATAATAGAAAGTTTTGCAACCAAAATGGAAACACCATTGGGAAACCTTCAAGGACCAAGCCCACACCCTCTAAGGTTACCCCTATAAAAAACAGACGATTCTCCAATCTTGGTAGATCTTTGTCAGAAGTATTTGAAGAGCTGAAAAGGGTCACGAAACTGACAACTGCCCTCGCCTAAGGCATGAGATATAAGACCTTATAGATTCCCACAAAATACCCGACCCAGAAAAAGAACAACCCAACACACACAGAAACCCTCTACCTAACTACCACTCTGTCCCACCGCCTACCTACATGATTAATTCCGACCTATCTGACAGCATTGTCCTCCAAACTCACGACCACTAAGCTTCTCAGATGAGGATATGGGCAACAGTAGTAAAGATGAAATGGAGTAGAAAGGGGAGAGTAAATGGGAAGCACTTAGAGGATCTGATGTCTGAAAAAGCAAGAAGATGGAAGAAGACAATGTTTGAGATGTTTGTTTTCCTGATCTCATTCAATTGTGATGGCACATCCATTAATAATAAAGACATTGATTTTGTCTACTTGTTCGAATAATTTCTTAATGATAATAAAGACGATCATTTCGGTTACTTGCCTGAGTCTCTTTCTTTCAACCTGCAACATGAGTATATTTAACAAAAGCATTCAACCCTGGTACATGATACTCAGCGATGTTTAGAATGCGGGGAATCCTCGGAAGAAGCAAGTAGAAAAGACAGGATTGCCATTCAGAAATTGGGAATGGGGCAGTGAGATAGTCGGACTTAGAAGGGAATGAGTTTACCGAGGCGATCAATATGGATGGATTGAAGCAGTACTATGCCTAAGGAAGAAGAGAATGGTCATAAAAGGAATTGGCGGAAGATCTAACCTAACGGGATAGGAAACTCATTCATGCATGCATACACGTAACGTATTTTGCATTCTTTTTTATGTTTGCTTTGTTTTTTATCCATAGGTTCCAAAGAAGAAAAAGAAGAAGCGGAAAAGACAAGCCAATCAGAAATAGCAACAGCACAGTATCAGATTTGGGTATGAATCCCAAGGTTGAGGCCCATATCGGTGTTAGTTTTGGGAAAGGAATCCCAGGGTTGAGGCCCATGTCAGTATGAGTTTCGGGAATGGATCTCATGGGGGGAGGCCCACATTATCAGTGGTTGAAAAGAAGAATGCCGTGGAGTGAGTGAGTGAGTGTAAAAAAAGAGAGAGTGAGAGAGAAGTCTTTGATAGTTAGACATCTATCCGGTGATGACATTATTTGCTATAGGGAGGAACCTTAGAAATGATAAGTGCAAGATATGCTCTCATCCGGTATTCTAAATGGATTGATCTCGGCTAGACTCACGAGCACTTGATTACGGGATCTCAGCAGTAGAAGCCTGAGTAGTTGGCGAGATGACTAGTTGAAGAGATGGTGGATCAGTGAATGACCGTTTGCCTGGATGTCTATCCTAGTTTACTTATGCTATGATATATGATATGGTTGGAAACAAAGGAAAAAGTCTCGGCAATGAAAAGAAAAAGAAAAAAATAGACCGCCTATGACCGATAAACGTGAAACTACCCATGGGCGAGTATTAGGACCACCATGAGGAGAAATGCTACCTTAAAGGATAGGTGTGTCAAAGAAAAGAAAAAAAGAAAGAAAAGAATGAAAATAATAAAGAGAAATAGACGAAAGGAAAAAAAAAAGAAGAAAACAATATCATGTTGAGTACGAGGAAGTAATCACAGAGTGTGATCAAGACATCTAGGTTAGTTAGACCCACTGATCCGATTCTCCGAGATAAAATTATCGAGTTGGCTTACTTAAGGATTAAGCTACGAAAGAGCCTTGGCACATACACTAGGAGTTTAGTTCAGATCACTCATTCAGACGATCGGATCTAAGTGTATTTAATACTTTGAAGGATCTCTGGTTTCGACGCGAAGCATCTGTTGAGGATGAAAATGTTGGATAATATGACCCATAGCGTCACTATTTGCACAGATCATTGTGTTGTTGTAGCAAATTAACTATGTAATAAGGATATTGCACTCTCATCATTTGTGATTAGATCACCATAGATATATAAATGAAGAGAGGTCCCTATGATTAGTTCCTGGATTGAAATGATATGAGACAGTATCAGTCCACGAAGGATTAATCATTAAATATCCCTAGCCGTAGTATTATCGAGACTGGACATCGATAATGCGACGACCGTATTTATAGCCAACTTATCCGGAGATCTCATGGGTCGCTTCCCGATAATCCACCGATGACGCACAACTCGCACTCTTGAATAATCTGGGATTATATAGCAGAGAGAGAAAATTAATCTAGGATTAATTACGGAGATATTTTATCTAGGATAAAATATCATCTAGAGAGAGATAATGATTAATTTGGAATTAATCGGTAAATTAATATATTCGATATATTAAACGAAATTAGATTTCGACGCGGAATTAAAATTAGATTTTAATTCGGGCGAACGAATTAATTTAGAATTAATTCGTTAGCGATGTGAATAGTGAATTCGCTAGGCGTAATCATTTAATTACGACGCGACGGAAAAATCGTTAATTTAGAATTAGCGAACCCGAGCCCGAGTGTGATTGCGAGCGCATTCGTATTTCGAATTCGAGTGCGGTGACGCAAGTCATATCAAGCGTCAAATCAATCGTCACATCAAGCGTCAAATCAAATGTCACTTTGAGTGATGTGATTGATTGATGTGATTGATTGATTGAAAAGACTTGAGACATGACTTAAAGTAGATGTGACTTGAGTGGCATGTGAATAGTTGATGTGCATAGTGTTTTACTTTAATGGTTTGACTTTTAAAGCAAATGAAATGCAAATTAAAGCAAATGCATTTGGAATTCACTAAAGTGTATAAGATACACTTGAAATGCAAATCAAAGTTAACTTAACACAATTTCATCTTTCTCATTTTGCTCTCTTACCTCACGCCCAAAACACAAACTGTGGACTGTTTTTGAAGCATAAATGGCGTGAGCAATGGGGAAGGAAGAGTGGATTTTCATGGTGGAAATTCAAGTGCTAGCACACTTACGAGTCTTGCGAAGGTGGTAGGGAGGTTCACCCATGAGTCAGGATCCGTTAGACGTGGCTTCGAGCTCCGTTTTCTCAGCTCAAAACTGAAATTTGAAGACAGTGGACTGCTGCAGTAGGCGCACCAAGGCAGTGAGCTTTTGGCTTCGAATCGTCTCCAAATCGACTCAACCGATCGATGTGAGTATTCCGCTACCTCCGTTGATGTGTTCACGTATTATTTCATGTCTTGATTTGATCTTGGGGCCTTAGAAAAATTCAACAATGGCATCAAGAGCTAATGTCGCAAGCATGAAATTTTAGGGATTTAAAATTTGGGTAAATGTTATTTGAGCATGATTTGAATAAATTGATTGTTTGAGTATGCTTATAACATGTTTAATTTCATTTTGGTTGGACCAATTTGACGAAAAATGATTTCGAATTATTTTCCCCAAAATTAATACCTTGGCCGAATGTTATGGTGTTTTTGGGATCTTGGATTTTTGATTTTTTAATTCATTTAATGAGTTAGAATCGATTAGGTTGACGTTAATTTGAATCGAATTGGATTGGATTTCGAATTGGACAAAAACCCCAAAAATCTTAGTTTGGCCGAATGGTATATTGCCCTTGAATGTCTTGGATTTTGATTTTGTGACATTGGATGTGTGTGAAATCATTTAGGATGTTGATTTAATGTCGATTGTGGATTCGATTGGATTGAAACCGAATCGGACACAAAATGCATCCCTTGGCCGAGACCTTTAAGCATGTAAATGGGTTTGATTTTTCAATTTGTGTGTTTGACATATGATAATGAATCAAGCATGATTAATTGGACTAATATTGTGTTTTAGAAATGTTGATTTAGGTTATTAATCATGTAATGCACTTTGGTAATTAAGTTGCGGAATTGGATTCATGTAATTTAGTTATTTGCTTTAAATTGGATTTGGGCTTCTAATGTTGTAATTGGGCCTATTGGGCTTGATTTATCAAGTTTGGTTTAGGCCAAGTGGATTGGATCCAATTGGGCCTAAAACCTTAACCATAAAGCCCAAATGCGACTAATGAACCTTTAAAGTTTAATTGGGCCTAATGGGCCAAGATTGATTTATGGGCTTATGGGGTAAATCCCGGATTGGACTTTGGTTATCGGTTTGACCCGAGTTGACCTAAAGTCCACGCCTTAAGAAATCAATCAAAAGCCCATTGGACTTTAATTGAATTGACGTTGGACGTTATCGGTCTTTGAGACGCGTTACGATTAAATTTGGAATTTAAATCGTAAAAAGGTTTATTAATAAAGTGTAATGTTTAATTTGGAATTGAATAGTGAATTAGTATTAAGTACATGTTAAATTAGATTTAATAATGTAGTTTAATTTAATTCATGAATTTGTACTTTAAGTACTTATTCGCAAAAACGAGTTTGACTCGAACAAAATCAAATCGTTGTTTGAACATTGGATGATCACTTAATTATCAGATTAATTAATTTGATTAGATTGACTGATAGCATGCTTATGTGTGTGAATACTTGGTTGTGTTGGATGAATAATGCATATCGGATGGATATTAGATGGGTGGGCAATTTTAGAAATTGTTGTAATAAATTCGATTTATTAAATTGGACCTGCGTGTCCAGCCTTATCACCTTCGTTCTCTTTGTATTCTCTTCTCACCTATTCCCCTCTATGTATATGAGGTTTCTTTAGAAGTGTAGTGTAACGGGTACAAGTAATACTAGTGCTAGCTTGAGTGAGAAGGGAGAGATTTGATCTAGGATCAATGTGTAAAGTATCCATCCGCATATCATTATTATTTTATTTCATACTCGCTTTATTATGTATTTAGAATGCATGTTTAAGGGTGTATGATGATGAGACCTAACAAAGATAATTAAATTGGTAGCCAATTTGCACGCGAAAAACCCTCGTTTTATAGGAAGCGATTATCCTTCCATTGAATGATTCTTGTTCAAGATCCAATTGGCATTGGTTTGTTGTCCAAAGTCAAGACCTTGTCAATGGATGTATTTGAATCATGAGGTTTTGTTCCACATCGGTGTCTTGTCCAAGTTGTGATTTTTGGCCAAAGTCAAGATCACTTCTTGTCCAACGACATTGATTACGAAACTTTCCTTGTCAATGGGTCCCGCTTAACTGGAGTCATTAGGTTTGTTGTGCCAAAGCCAAGGCCTAGATGATTCGGAGGATAAGGTTAGAAAATGTATTAGATACATTGGCATAAGTAATATGTTTAGGACTTGGATGTCCACCTAACCGGATCTGGGATTGGATTGGATCCAATTGATCTGTGAGATCTACCTGGTTAAGTAGCATACAGCTTGTTGGCCAAAGTCAAGGTTGTATGTTATTTAACAGGATCCTAGCCCACTAGGAAACACGGTTTCCCGAGTACTCCACAGAGGGTTAGAGGCTCGACGAAAAATAGTGGGAGGCAAGTATTGAATTTGCAACATTCGTTCAATTACTCGCCATACACGCTCAAACAAATATCATTCGTCAATATTTTACGTTGTTTTAAAAATATATATAGTTGGACTATATACAAACTCATTCAATATATAGTTGATTTTATAATTGGATTATAGTAATCAATATAATTGAATTAAAATGATAGTTGATTTTATAATTGGATTATAGTAATCAATATTAAAATTATAGTTGATTAAATAATTGGGTTATTGTAATCATTATAATAAATAGTACCTTATTAAATTGATTAAATAGTTGGACTATTGAAATCAAGAAAGAATTGAAAAAGTTGAATATTTAAAATATATAATCCTTGGATTAAATGTTTTAAATGATTTAATTTTTAATTGGGAATTAATAATAGGTTAATTTATTTGATAAAATAACTTATTATGACTAAGCCCATAATTAAGCAAAAGGTTGAGCATAAAATCTTTAGAAGATTTATGTGATGATGACTTTAGTGCTTAATTAATATACTTATAATAAATCTATCTTTAGATTTAAAAGTATTAAAGTTGCAATTAATAATTCTTGGAGAATTAATTGACTATTCTAGTGGAGAAAAGTCAAAGTTTGCAATTGGGCATGTTTCACAAGGTGCATATCGTTTCGATATTCCGAAACCCAAGGCTTGGCCAAAGGTTTGTGAAATATTGAAAAGATAATTGACATATCCCAAAGTGACTACCATTTGGATATGGAAGACACGAAGGAATTAAAGAAAGGGCGAGACTCTAACTTTAAAAATATTTGTCAAAGTTATGTTCACTACTAGTATTGAAATTGGATTTTAAATACTTAGTGTGGTACATAAAATATATGTATTGATGTTCAGAATCCGCTATGAGCTGGATACTGACTTCAAGCCGAGATTACTCTGCGAATCGGAAACGGGACGAAAGTCGCTGTTTCGACCGTAGATACCTAAGTTTAGGAACTATCCTTTGGGTATGTACTTAAATTAGGAACTGTTATAATGTAACTAGTTTGACTAGAAACATTATCTCTATATCAGTGTTTAATCCGTTGCGGATAAAACCTTTATATTCTAGAACACTAAAGTGTTTTATTATATAAAGATGATACTGAGATAAACACATTAGATGTGAATAACAGAATTTATATTTTGAATATAATAAAGTCTCAAACATATAAAAATGACAAATAAATAGCTCAAATTGATTTGATCAATAGAGACTTATTTGTGGCATTGTTGTCTGGGACACAACTAAACAAGACTCGTATATCCACACTTTTGAAGAGTGGGTACTAGGACTGATTTGACTATTCAAATAAGGTCTACGAATCTAGTTTATTAGGTTAAATACCTAAAATACTATTTACTTGGTAATAGTAAAAGGGCCATCGATCTTTTAGCCCTATTCATGGTGAAGTAAGTGGGCCCATATCTAGCTAGGCTAGATGTGAACATGAATATTTCGTGACCTTAACGGATGTGGCATCACGTTGTGGTTATGTGTTTCTTTTGAAGAACACAGATCGGAAACTTTTGAAGTTTTCGACACGAAGTATATAAACAGATCGGCTATAGTATTATTCCGCCACGGTTAGACCGTAATGGAATTACTTAAGCAGTAAGTTTCATACATAAATGAAAGAGTACGGTATTCTTTCATATGAGGACTCCTTCCGAGACACGTCAGTTAGACGGTGTGTCCGAACAAAAAACCAAATTTTGTTGGACATGATAAGGATTATCACAAGTCGCTCTGAGCTACTATTTCCTTCAACATGATATGTATTAACAGTGCAAAACTTATTTAGAATAAGGTTCCATATAAATCTGTTTGACAGATATCATATAGGATATGAACAGGAAAGAAACGGGGTTTCTCATTCCTGATAATTTGGGTATGCTAGGCATAACGTTTGGATGATACCAAACTATAAGACCCAAATTGGATAAGTGCCAATATAGGTTATCCTAAGGGAAACCTTAAGTATAGTACTTATAAATCCCACATGAGAACAATATAATTGTTGCTCACCATGCGGTTTTCCTGAGAGGAATACCGATATGCAGTGGTCAGTGGGAGGATAGTGATACTCGATGAAAATCGTAGAGTAACACTGTTCAAGGCACGAAGTCCTTAATGGAACACAAATAGTTCATCTATGATGAATCTATACCATTAATCTTCAAATACACAAGAACTTCGTAAATCGGATAGAGTCAGAAAACAACCTAGGGTATGGGTTTCTGATCTAACCTCATAAAGATGTCAATCTTATGGAGGTGTACCATCCGACTACGTTTGAGGAAGTGATACGAGGTATCGACTCCACGTTATGGCAAAGTGCCATGAATCCGAAATGGATTCCATGTATAACAACTATTTTGGATACAAGTTGTTGTACCACAAGGCATTGTGCCTATTGGTACATTAAACTTCTTCAAGGAAGACATACATGGAAGGCAACATACCAACGTACAAAGCTGGGCTTTTGACGGAAAGGTATCGTTATCAACATTGTGTTAATAACGGTTTGACCTTTTACCTGTTGCCATGGTAAATCCATTTTGAAGATGCTTGATGATAACTGTATATTTCATTTATGAAATGTGTCAGTTACAAATCAAAATCGCTTTCCTGAAAAGGAAACCTTTTGGAGAATGTTTATAACATTCTGACGATTTTGTATAACCGACAAACAAGGTTTGCGGGTTATTCGATCCATGTTTGGATCAGTGCAAGCATAAGGTTCTTGGAACTGTCGTTTTGAAATAATCATAATGGTTTATGATTTTGACTCAAAACGAAATAATTCTTGTGTATATAAGGAGGTTAGTGGGAGAGCGCACTGACAGTGAAATTCCCATAAGCTATTATTGAAAGCTTGGCTTTCATAGATATTCTTTCAATAGAAATTCTCCGTAGAATTCTGGGGAGTAACAACCTTTATTCAAGGAATAAAGATCTACTGGGATAGATTTGGAGTTGTTAACACTCTCTGGGAAATTGTACATTTAAAATGTACTTGATAGGGTGTCTCATACGCTTCGAGCATATGGAGTCACGATCAGGTTAATCCAAGTGATAGTCATGGGGATTAAAGATTAAGAACATCTATTAGTATCTGAGAGAACTAAAGATGTTGTCTTAAACTATGGAGAAGGAGAACTTGAAGTGACTGGGATCACCGCTGCAAGTTTCCAAATAATTAAATACTACGGTACTATAAAGTTTGAATAACGGGACAGTGAGCTGGAAATCTTCCAAGCAAGATAACTGTTGCGAATAAAACAACAAATACGGATTATTGCTACAGCCGAGGCAGCAATAGAAGCCATTTGGATCGAACATAAATCTAATTAGATTAGATATAGTTCCGTTAGCAGCTGAGCTAGGCGTCAGCACATGCTAAGGAATTAAAGGTCTCATCGACGATCTAGATAAATACTTCGATATCATCTGATTCGTTCGGATCATACATCGTGGCGATGTGATGATCGTGTAAATTGCGTCAGACGATAATCAAACAAATCCGCTGACGAAAACCTTTCCTCAGCAATTTGAGCGAACCTTACATAGTTCAAGTGTTGGAACACTTGAGTGACTCGCTACATGCCAAGTGGGAGATTGTGGGATAATATGACCCATAGCGTCACTATTTGCACAGATCATTGTGTTGTTGTAGCAAATTAACTATGTAATAAGGATATTGCACTCTCATCATTTGTGATTAGATCACCATAGATATATAAATGAAGAGAGGTCCCTATGATTAGTTCCTGGATTGAAATGATATGAGACATATCAGTCCACGAAGGATTAATCATTAAATATCCCTAGCCGTAGTATTATCGAGACTGGACATCGATAATGCGGAATAGGCTAGTATTGCACTTGTGTGCGTTGTGAGGGCACAACGACATAGTTCTCATATATATAAGTGTTGGAGACTTATGCAAGTGCGATAGGAGGTCGTGTTTCACCGATGGTACGGGAAACAGCTTCGCTCTGGATAGACCCCTCGGAATCCCATTGGTATTATGACTAGGTGTCTATGGGAGGCCGAAATCAAGGTAGGTGTGTATAGTCTTAACCTGAGTCTTGCATCGCTAATACTTACGATAATCGATAAACTTTGGTTTGGTGGTTGGGGGCTTTGACCGGTTCTGTGTTCACTACTTCTGGGTTTATCAGAGAGTCGTAGAGTATTGGGTGTGATGTCAAGACGGAAGTGTCACTTCAGTATTATTGGAGATGATGTCACGCAGGATACGGTATTAGTGCTCTTAAGTGATGCGCATCCAATCGTGATATTATGACCAGGTCATGAATATCCGATTATAGAGACTAGTTACCAGACATCTGATATGTGTTTCGGACGGGGTAGACACTTATCCAGCCCAGCCCTAGCACGTGACTATCCGATACTGGGTCGATACGCACAATACATTAGTATACTACGCTTGATATAGATCTTAATATTCTTAAAAGGATATGTCCGGAGAATTGGGTAGACTTGGTACTTTGCTAGGAGTTGACCTTGTCTCGTAAATCGGTAGAACGTAGTACTTGGTACGTACGTGATTCGGTTACACCGACGACCGTATTTATAGCCAACTTATCCGGAGATCTCATGGGTCGCTTCCCGATAATCCACCGATGACGCACAACTCGCACTCTTGAATAATCTGGGATTATATAGCAGAGAGAGAAAATTAATCTAGGATTAATTACGGAGATATTTATCTAGGATAAAATATCATCTAGAGAGAGATAACGATTAATTTGGAATTAATCGGTAAATTAATATATTCGATATATTAAACGAAATTAGATTTCGACGCAGAATTAAAATTAGATTTTAATTCGGGCGAAGGAATTAATTTAGAATTAATTCGTTAGCGACGTGAATAGTGAATTCGCTAGGCGTAATCATTTAATTAGGACGCGACGGAAAAATCGTTAATTTAGAATTAGCGAACCCGAGCCCGAGTGTGATTGCGAGCGCATTCGTATTTCGAATTCGAGTGCGGCGATGCAAGTCACATCAAGCGTCAAATCAATCGTCACATCAAGCGTCAAATCAAATGTCACTTTGAGTGATGTGATTGATTGATGTGATTGATTGATTGAAAAGACTTGAGACATGACTTAAAGTAGATGTGACTTGAGTGACATGTGAATAGTTGATGTGCATAGTGTTTTACTTAATGGTTTGACTTTAAATCAAATGAAATGCAAATTAAAGCAAATGCATTTGGAATTCACTAAAGTGTATAAGATACACTTGAAATGCAAATCAAAGTTAACTTAACACATTTCATCTCTCTCATTTTGCTCTCTTACCTCACGCCCAAAACACAAACTGTGGACTGTTTTTGAAGCATAAATGGCGTGAGCAATGGGGAGGAAGAGTGGATTTTCATGGTGGAAATTCAAGTGCTAGCACACTTACGAGTCTTGCGAAGGTGGTAGGGAGGTTCACCCATGAGCCGGGATCCGTTAGACGTGGCTTGGAGCTCCGTTTTCTCAGTTCAAAACTGAAATTTGAAGACAGTGGACTGCTGCAGTAGGCGCACCAAGGCAGTGAGCTTTTGGCTTCGAATCGTCTCCAAATCGACTCAACCGATCGATGTGAGTATTCCGCTACCTCCGTTGATGTGTCATGCATATTATTTCATGTCTTGATTTGATCTTGGACCTTAGAAAAACTCAACAGAAAATATGTTTAGCTATCAGGATTATCTCGTGAGAGGCAGTACAATATGTTGAAACGAACCATCACATTAGCATCAGTATCAGTCATACCGGGTATGGCACTCTGGGGGTGAGGCCTATATTACATCAGTATCAATTTTTTCGGGTATGCACTCCGGGTATGGAGACACATAATCAGTTCTGTCGAGTATGGCAATCCAGGTATGAGACACATCAACATCAGTATCAACATTAGTTTTGCTGAAAATGGCACTCTGAAAATGGAGCACGGTTCGAAAATGGATCATTATCATCAGACGTCGAAAATGGCACTTCGAAAATGGAGCACGGTTCGAAAATGGACCATTATCTCGTCTCACCAGAAATTGGCACTCCTAAAATGGGGCACGGTTCGAAAATTGACTCTATCACTTGCCGAAAATGGCACTTCGAAAATGGGCACGGCTCAAAAATGGACTCTATCACTCGCCGAAAATGGCACTCCAAAATGGGGCACGGTTTGAAAATGGACTATGATCACATCAGACACCGAAATGGCACTCCAAAAATGGAGCACAGTTCAAAATAGACTACTATCACTCGTCGAAAATGGCACTCTGAAAATAGAGCACGATTCGAAAATGGACTACTATCACTCGCCAAAAATGGCACTCCGAAAATGGAGCAAGGTTCGAAAATGGACTACTATCACTCTCCGAAAATGGCACTCCGAAAATGGAGCACGGTTCGGAAATGGACTCTATCACTCGCGAAAATGGCACTCCGGAAATGGAGAATAGTTCGAAAATGGACAATCATCACATCAGCGATGCCTCGGAAATGAGGTTTAGCATGTCGAAAATGGCACTCCGGAATGGAGCACGGATCGAAAATGGACCACAATCTGAATTCAGTAAAGGTTCGGAAATGAACCAACTCTCATCAGTTCAGTTTCAGTTCGGTAGTGATTCCTAGAGATCGCAACATCTTGCAAGGATGAACCTCAGGGGTGGCAACACCTCACCACAAAATCAACTCAGTTCAAGGCAACAGGCAAGTCAGGTGGCAGCTGGCGAGCCAGGTAAGTAAGAATGCATTGCATAAACTTTGATAGGATTGTCATTGTCACACACTTCACAAGTCCCATCAAAGTAGGGGCGATTATAGGCACTGCATTTTTCATGTAAGTCCCGATGATGAGTCTCACATGGAGACACTACCTCTTAAATCGTGGAAGTTGTCGGAAACGGACATCGGAAGGGGAGACTAAGAAATTGACATATTGTTGGAATTAATTCGTTTGTTTATGCTTCGGGTTTGCTTGTTGGACTTCCGTTTTAAAACACACCCTTGGCCCAAGCGCACACATCACTAAGACACACACCAAGCCCATCTTATCCAAGCCCAATCCAAAAATAATTAAAACATACTTAAAACACAAATGAAATTAAATTAAAACCAAATTAATTAAATTAAATTAAAACAATTAAATTGAAATTAAATTAAATAAAATCTAATTAAATTAAATTCATAAATTAAATAAATCACTTCCTAATTACCAAAGATTTTAAATTAAATAAATAAATCACTACCAAAATTCAATATATTACCCACCAAAAATAAACAATATCCTTTCCTTTAATAAACTAATTAATCACCTCTCTTATTTGCATGATTTGTTTTCCTTTTGAAATCCCATGCACAAACAAAAAAACCCTAGATCACAACTGTAAAAACGAGACAAAAAACCAAACCCGAGGCTCTCTCTTGGACGGCACTACATCCCTCTCTCAACCAAAAATAATAAACCCTAAGGGAGCTCTCTACGTCTCAGCCTCCTCTCCATTTGTCAATTCTTCAACAAAGCTAACAACCTTCCTCTCCCTCTTATCTCTCTATATACAAACAAACAAAAAGGCCTAACAATCAAACTCTTCTAACGTGACTGAAACAAACAAACCGCAACCTTGCACTGCCCCCCCTAACTTTCTTCACGCCCAGCACGCCACTACCTTCAACTCACAAAACACACGTAGCAGCCCATTAACAGCCTTTATCCACTCCACACTCAAACGTAAAGCACTCACACTCCTCACGCCACCTGCCCTTCAAGCCATCCCAAAGGCCCCACGCCAAAAAAACAGGAAAAAACAAAACAAAACCCTAATTCCACCTTGACGCCTCCCCCTCACTTCACTCAACCTCTCGGAAAACTGCCAGCACCTATCCAGCCACAAATAACCTCTATAAATTAGCCTCAAACTCACACCACAGACAGCCTTGGACCAGCCATTCAATCCACGTAAATCGCACCCTCACGTAGCCACCCCCCCCCACCCACCCCCCCCCCCCTAATCAAACTGCCGTGCCAGACCTTCAGCCATGTTGCCCCATACATGCGTGAAACGCAATAGTAAACACCAGTCCCTTCTTTAACCTAGCCAGCACGAAGCACTCTCCATCTCTCTCATGATAAATAGGAACCAACCGACCCATGCCCATGTCCCCTATTTCATGTCACACAACCATAAACAGCCCTTGAACATATAGCCAAACCCAACTCAACGTCAAACTGCCACACGCCCTAAACCCTGGCACCTAACCATAAAAATCCAACCCTTGCGCCACCTGTCCACTCACCAGCTCTCATCCTGTAACTTCACGCCCCCTACACTTCCTTCACGCCCATTGCCTTTACGCCCACTGCCTTCACACTTCACCCTCTCAAGTTGCTGCTGCCCCACTCACAAGCCACGCACCAAAAGGCATGCACAAAATAGATCACACAACTCTCGGCAGCTCACCTAAGCAAATTACAAATAGCCTTTCTCTCAACCCACACCTGAAACCAATAGCCCTCCATCGACCAAGAACACCAAACACTAAAGTCACAAAATAACAGCCCCTAGACCGAATACCAAACCAAACAATAAACCAGCCTTTACCACCAAACAAAGCAACAAAAAAATAGATTCCGACCGAACATAAACCAACGCCAAAACTGCCCAAAACAGTCCCGAATTCGCCCCGAAACAGTGAGAAAAAACTACAGTCTAAAACAACGGGAAACCAGAAAAATAGCGGAGCATCAACCCTTCGGACGATCGTGTAACGTGCTTTCGAGATACGACAAAAGAGGTTAGACCTGAGGGAACCTTTCTTACTTATTTTTATTCATATTTTAATTGTTCATTGAATTTTCTTCGCATGAGAGTCATTGGTTAATGCGTGTTGTGGCCCTTGAATGAATGGAAAATGTGTCATCTCTCGTGGTATATAGGATGGAAACCCAGACGTAAATTCCATAGCCGAATCCGAATGGACGGTAGTGCGGTCTGTACTTAGGAGACAACTCCACGTACCACTTGAGTAAACGACACATATTTTACTGTATTTTATCTTGTGTATTTATTATCCGTATTTTATATTCCGCCATTTATTTTCTGCAAGTTATTTGTTTATGTGTTGATGATATAGTGCGCATAAGCTTAGTATGTTGGTCTAAAGATCCTCTCTTTGAGAGAAGAAAAGTCTAAAAGACTACCTTTTCGACAGTACTTTACTACGCCGGAAGAAGTATGTTTTGTTGAATGCGAGATATGTTCAATCGAGCTTACGATGTCCCATATTGTTGTCTTTATTTTATATGCATTGTGATGAGATGCGCATGGGCTTAGTATGTTGGTCTAATGGTTCTCTATTTGAGAAAAGAAAAGTCTAAAAGACTACCTTTACGACAATACTTTTCCGCGCCTTTTATTATTCCACCATTTTACTTTGTGAATGCTATTCGTTTATGTATTGATGATAGTGCGCATGGGCAAATCAAGTTGGATTAAAGGTCCTCCATTTCGAGGGATAAAAAGCCTAGACGGAGGAAGTATGTTTAATTGATTGTGAGATATGTTCAATCGAGTGTACGAGTCCTATATTATTTTTGTCTTTATTTTCTATGCATTGTAATGTCATGCGCATGGGCTTAACAAGTTGGATTAAAGGTCCTTTTTCGAGGGATCAAAAGCCTAAGGGCTACCTTTGCCACGACGTTTCGCCATGCCTTTTATTATTCCGTTATTTGCTTACTGTATGCCATCTCCTTGTTTAATCATGTATTATAATGTAATACGCATGGGCTTATTATGTTGGTCTAAAGGTTCTCTATTTGAGGGAAGAAAAGCCTAAAAGGCTACCTTTACCGCTATATTTTGCCGCGCCATTTATTATTCCATTATTTGCTTTTCTGTATTGCATCATTGCACGTTTATTTCGATGTATAATTGCCTCTTTAATCATCTCTTTGCGTTATGCGTCTAATTGCTTCACTTCATTATGCATGCTTGTGGAATTATCATTTACTTGCCTTTCTGTATCCATGAATATAATGTGTTTTTGAAATTATATGTTTGCCGTTATTCCGTTTTACTTTTCTGCATGCCTGTGTAATTGTTATTTACTTGCGTTTTCGTATCCATGAATATAATGTGCTTATGAAATTGTATATTTTCCGTTATAATGACTTACTTTCAAAGCATGTAAACTTAGACATAGGATTTATTTTGATGAATGTGAACTAGATCTAAGTTACCCTTGAGCATATATGTTGCATAGATTCGGTTAATTCATTGCACAAATCATATCATTACAAGTGGCATAAGTAATGACCATTCTGAACCTAACGGTTTGGGGTCTTCCCTTGCGAGGGGTGAGTGCCGCCTTAAATCTCATTTTCCTGGTTCACACCGGGCTGCAACTCCATGTTATTTCTCCAATTTAGTTCCCTCATGGGCTATTTCGTATCCGACTAGGCCGCGAGCCTAGAATAGCGTCGTTGATTTCTGTGTCCTACAGTCTAGCGACTCCACTGGGGATAGAGAATTGGCTTCGGAAAAATATCTTGTAGTGATTATGATTTGTGCTTTAGTTAACCGTGTCTGTTGTGGGTTGACATGGTTTAATCAAAGGCATTATTAAAGCTTGGTAATGGTTTGATGACTTCCTTCATTCACTACCTTTCTACAAGGAAAAGCTCTGTGGGAACCTAGATAATCATGTACTAGTAGCTTACTGTGATGTACTAATTTGGAGGACTCGTTGTTTATTCCTGTCACCAAGCGATAAGAGCCTAAGAGGCTTGGGAATTTAAGAGAGTTCGCTCCACCCTCCCTCTGGAGAATCTACAACGGGAAATCCATTTGACAGTCAGTCACACACCATAACTCATTGGTACGTACCTTAGTGTATAAAAAAAGTGTGCTCACTTGGTCGTTCGGACCCTTGAATGGGGTAACCTAGTTATAGGCAACCTTTCGTCGACGACAGCCTTTGTCTGTACCCCTATAAACCCGCACATGAACTGTAGTTGTAAGACTAATAAAGACTATCCTTTTATGTTTGTGTTTAGGACCATTATGATTTGGATTCAGTTGAACCTTTTGTCATTAGGTATGGGCTTGTTGGGCCATTTAAACTGGGACGAGTCTGTGCTTTATGACAATTGGGCCCAAAGGTCTATAAAATACCGATGCCATTCTAATGTTTAGGCCTTTTATCTATTGAAGTTGTTTAGCCATGTTATCGCAAAAGTGTAAACCTGTTGGGCCATTTCAACTGGGAAAAGTTTGCACTGTGTAATAGTATGATTGAATACTTTAAAATGATAATGGGCCGACTTATATATCTCATACATCGTACGCATCTCATACATCATACGCATCTCATGCATCTCATGCATACACACATCATGTTAACCCTTGTGTGTTAAGAGCCATCATAGAGGCCCGTTGGGTTGGGGAGAAGAAAGACTTGTCAGAAGACCATCAACTAACATGAGTGAGCAGTCAACAAGGGATCTTGGCTAGATCAATTGGAAAGCAAAGTAACCGAAATTACTGAGATGTTGAGTTTTGACCAATACTGTTGCCAGTTTGACCGTACCCCGTATAGCCAATAACAGAAAGTTATGTAACCATAATGGAAAGACCATTGGGAAACCTTCAAGGACCAAGCCCACTCCCTCTAAGGTTACCCTTATCAGAAACAGACGATTCTCTTATCTTAGTAGATCTTTGTCAGAAGTATTTGAAGAGCTGAAAAGGAAAGGATTCTTAAATCCCTTAGAGCCTAAACCACTTCCAAACCCTGTGCCACGCTACCTTACCTGAACCTTTACTGTTACTTTCCATCGTAAAAGGGTCACGAAACTGATAACTACCCCCGCCTTAGGCATGAGAGCCAAGACCTTATAGATTCCCATAAAATACCCGACCCCAAAAAACAACCCACACACACAGAAACCCTCTACCTAACTACCACTACCACTCCCGTCCTGCCTACCTACATGATTAATTCAGGCCTACCTGACAACACTATCCTCCAAACTCACGACCACTAACTTCCCACATAAGGATATGGGGCAACAGTAGCAAAGATGAAATGGAGCAGAAATAAAGAGTAAATGGGAAAAAGAATTACAGTACTTAGAGGATCTGATGTCTTAAAAAAACAAGAAAGTGGAAGAAGACAAAGTTGGGGATTTTGTTTTCATGATCTCATTCAATTGTGATGCTACATCCATATAATAAAGACATTGATTTTGTCTATTTGTTCGAATCATTTCTTAATGATAATAAAGACGTTTCATTTCGTTACTTGCCTGAGTCTCTTTCTTTCACCTGCAAATAAGTAGATGTTGACAAAAGCATTCAACCCTGGTACTCTGATACTCAGCGATGTTTAGAATGCGGGGAATCTTCAGAAGAAGCAAGCAGGAAAAGACAGGAAGCCATTCAGAAATTGGGAATGAGGCAGTGAGAGTCTGGCGACTGGAAGGGAATAAGTTTATCGAGCCAATCAATGTGGATGGATTGAAGCAGTACTTTACCTAAGGAAGAAAAGAATGGTCATCAAAGGAATTGGCGGAAGACCTAACCTAACGGGATAGGAAACTCATTCATGCATGTATACACGTAATGTATTTTGCATTCTTTTTTGTGTTTACTTTGTTTTGAATTCACAGGTTCCAAAGAAGAAAGAAAAAGCGGCAAAGACAAGCCAATCAGAAACAGCAACAGCACATAATCTGATTTGAGTAGGAATCCCAGGGTTGAGGCCCATATCGGTGTTAGTTTCGGGAAAGGAATCTCAGGGTTGAAGCCCATATCGGTGTTAGTTTCGGGAAAGGAATCCCAGGGTTGAGGCCCATGTCAGTATGAGTTTCGGGAATGGATCTGAGAGGGCGAGGCCCACATTATCAGTGGTTGAAAAGAAGAATGCCGTGGAGTGAGTGAGTGAGTGACAAAAATGAGAGAGTGAGAGAGAAGTCTTTGATAGTTAGGCATCTGTCCGGTGATGACATTGTTTGCTGTGGGAGAAACCTTAGAAACGATAAGTGCAAGATGTGCTCTCATCCGGTATTCTAAATAGGTTGATCTCGGCTACACTCACGAGCACTTGATTACGGGGATCTCAGCAGTAGAAGCCTGAGTAGTTGGCGAGATGACTAGTTGAAGAGATGATGGATCAGTGAATGACCGTTTGCTTGGATGTCCATCCTGGTTTACTTATGCTACGATATATGATATGGTTGGAAATAAAGGAAAAAGTCTCGGCAATGAAAAAAAAAAGAAAAATTGACCGCCTATAACTGATAAGCGTGAAGCTACCCATGGGCGAGTATTAGGACCACCATGAGGAGAAATACTACCTTAAAGGATAGATTTGTCAAATAAAAGAAAAAAAGAAAGAAAAAGAATGAAAAGAATAAAGAGAAAGAGACGAAAGAAAAAAAAAAGAGAAAACCATATCATGTTGAGTACGAGAAAGTAATCACAGAGTGTGATCAAGACATCTAGGTTGGTTAGACCCACTGATCCGATTCTCCGAGACAAAATCATCCAGTTGGCTTACTTAAGGATTAAGCTGCGAAAGAGCCTTGGCACACACACACTAGGAGTCTAGTTCAGATCACTCATTCAGACTATCGGATCTGAATGTATTAAGTACTTTGAAGGATCTCTGGTTTCGACGCGAAGCATCCGTTGGGGATGAAAATATTCTTAGCTATCAGGATTATCTCGTGAGAGGTAGTACAGTATGTTGAAATGAACCATCACATTAGCATCAGTATCAGTCTTACCGGGTTTGGCACTCTGGGGTGAGGCCTACATTAGCATCAGTATCAGTCTTACCGGGTATGGCACTCTGGGGGTGAGGCCCATATTAGCATCAGTATCAGTTTTACCGGGTATGACACTCCGGGTATGGAGACACAGCATCAGTTCTACCGAGTATGGCACGCCGGGTATAGAGACACATCAACATCAGCATCAGCATCAGTTTTACCGAAAATGACACTCCAAAAATAGAGCACAGTTCGAAAATGGACCATTATCTCGTCTCGCCGAAAATGGATCATGGTTCGAAAATGGACTCTATCACTAACCGAAAATGGCACTCCGAAAATGGGGCTCGGCTCGAAAATGGACTCTATCACTCACCAAAAATGGCACTCCGAAAATGGGGCACGGTTTGAAGATGGACTATGATCACATCAGACGCTGAAAATGGCACTCTGAAAATGGAGCACGGTTCGAAAATGGACTACTATCACTTGCCGAAAATGGCACTCCGAAAATGGAGCACGGTTCCGAAATGGGCTCTATCACTCGCCGAAAATGGCACTCTGGAAATGGAGAACAGTTCGAAAATGGACAATCATCACATCAGTGATGCCTCGGAAATGAGGTTTAGCATGCCGGAAATGGCACTCTAGAAATGGAGCACGGATCGAAAATGAACCACAATCTCAATTCAATAAAGGTTCGGAAATGAACCAACTCTCATTAGTTCAGTTCGGTAGTGATTCTTAGAGATCGCAACATCTTGCAAGGATGAACCTTAAGGGTCGCAGCACCTCACCACCAAATCAACTCTGTTCAAGGCAACATGCAAGTCAAGTGGCAGCTGGCGAGCCAGGTAAGTAAAAATGCATTGCATAAACTTTGATGGGATTGTCATTGTCACACACTGCACAAGTCCCATCAAAGTGGGGGCGACTGTAGGCACTGTTTTTTTGCATGTAAGTCTCGATGATGAGTCTCACATGGAGACACTACCTTTTAATTCATGGAAGTCACGGGAAACGGACATCAGAAGGCGAGAGTCAGAAATTGACATCTTGTTGGAATTAATTCATTTGTTTATGCTTCGGGTTGCTTGTTGGACTTTCATTTTAAAACACACCCTTGGCCCAAGCCCACACATCACTATGACACACACCAAGGCCATCTCATCCAAGCCCAATCCAAAAATTATTAAAACATATTTAAAACACAAATTAAATTAAAACCAAATTAAATTAGAACCAATTAAATTGAAATTAAATTAAATTAAAATCTAATTAAATTAAATTCATAAATTAAATAAATCACTTCCGAATTACCAAAGATTTAAATTAAATTAAATAAATCACTCACTAAATTTAATATATTATCCACCAAAAATACACAGTATCATTTCCTTTAATAAACTAATTAATCACCTCCATTATTTGCATGATTTTGTTTCCTTTTGAAACCTCATGCACAAACAAATAAACCCTAGATCACAACTATAAAAACGGGACAAAAAACCAAACCCGAGGTTATCTCTTAGACGGCATTACATCCCTCTCTCTCAACCAAAAAAATAATAAACCCTAAGGGAGCTCTCTACCTCTCGGCCTCCTATCCCTTTGTCCCTTCTTCAACACAGCTAACAATATTCCTCTCCCTCTTATCTCTCTATATACAAACAAATAAAAAAACTCTAACAAATTAAACTCTCCACGTGAACTGAAACAAACAAAAATCGCAGCTTTACACTGCCCCTAACTTTTTTCACGCCTAGCATGCCACTACCTTCAACTCACAAAACACACGTATCAGCCCATTAACAGCCTTTATCCACACCACACTCAAACGTAAAGCACTCACACTCCTCACGCCACCTGCCTCTCAAGCCATCTCAAAGGCCCCACGCCAAAAAAACACAAAAAATAAAATAAAACCCTAATTCTACCTTGACGCCTCCCCCTCACTTCACTCAACCTCTCGGCAAACTGCCAGCGCCTATCCTGCCACAAATAACCTCCATAAATTAGCTCAAACTCACGCCACAGATAGCCCTGGGACCAGCCATTCAATCTAAGTAAATCACACCTCACGTAGCCAACCACACCACCATCAAAATCCGAGCCAGACCTTCAGCCATGAAGCCCCATATATGTGTGAAACACAGTAGTAAAGAAGTCTCTTCTTCAACCTAGCCAGCACGCAACACTCTCCCTCTCTCTCACGATAAATAGAAACCAACCGACACATGTCCATGATCCCAAATTTCATGTCACACAAACCTAAACAGCCCTTAAACACATAGCCAAACCCAACTCAACGTCAAACTACCGCATGCCCTAATCCCTTGCGCCTTACCTCAATAATCCAACCTTTTCCCCACTTGCCCACTCACCGGCCCTCATCCAGTAACTTCACACCCATTGCCTTCACGCCCACTTCCTTCACACTTCACCCCTGACGTTGGCTACCCCACTCACAAGCCACTCACCAAAAGGCACGAACAAAACAGACCACACAACTTTCAGCAGCTCACCTAAGCAAATTACAATAGCCATTCTCTCAACCCACATGTGAAACCAATAGCCCTCCACGACTAAGAACACCAAACACCAGACCGAATACTAAACTAAATAATAAACCAGCTTTTAACATCGAACAAAGCAACAAAAAAATAACTTCCGACCGAACATAAAACTAACATAAAAACTACCCAAAACAGTCCAGAATTCGCCCCGAAACAGTGAGAAAGAACTGTAATCAAAACTAAGGCAAACCAGAAAAATATCGGAGCATCAACCCTTCTGATGGTCATGTAACGCGCTTTCGAGAGATGACAAAAGAGGTTAGATCTGAGGGCACCTTTCTTATTTATTTTTATTCATATTTTAATTGTTCATTGAATTTTCTTCGCATGAGAGTCACTGGTTAATGCGTGTTGTGGCCCTTGATGAATGGAAAATGTGTCGTCTCTCGTGGTATATAGGATGGAAACCCAGACGTAAATTCCGTAGCTGAATCCGAATGGATGGTAGTGCGGTCTGTATTTGGGAGACAACTCCACGTACCACTTGAGTAAACGACACATATTTTGCTTTATTTTATCTTGTGTATTTATTATCCATATTTTATATTCCGCCATTTATTTTCTACAAGTTATTTGTTTATGTGTTGATGATATAGTGCGCATGGGCTTAGTAGTTTGGTCCAAAGGTCCTCTATTTGAGAGAAGAAAAGTCTAAAGAACTACCTTTACGATAGTACTTTGCCGCGCCAAACGAATTACGTTTGGTTGAATCGAGATATGTTCAATCGAGCATACGAAGTCCCATATTGTTGTCTTTATTTTATATGTATTGTGATGTGATGTGCATGGGCTTAGTATGTTGGTCTAAAGGTTCTCTATTTGAGAAAAGAAAAGTCTAAAAGATTATATTTACGACAATACTTTGCCGCGCCTTTTATTATTCCGCCATTTCACTTTGTGCATGTTATTCGTTTAAGTATTGATGATAGTGCGCATGGGCAAATCAAATTGGATTAAAGGTCCTCCATTTCGAGGGATAAAAAGCCTAAGGGCTACCTTTACCACGATGTTTTACCGCGCCGGATGAAGTATGTTTAATTGAATATGAGATATGTTAAAACGAGTGTACGAAGTCCTATATTATTTTTGTCTTATTTTCTATGCATTTTAATGTCATGCGTATGGGCTTAACAAGTTGGATTAAATTTCCTCTATTTTGAGGGATCAAAATCCCAAGGGCTACCTTGCCACGATGTTTGACTGCGTATTTTATTATTTCGTTATTTACTTGTTGTAAGCCATCTCTTTGTTTAATCATGTATCATAATGTAACGCACATGGGCTTATTACGTTGGTCTAAAGGTTCTCTATTTGAGGGAAAAAAAGCCTAAAAGGCTACCTTTACTACGATACTTTTCTGTGCCATTTATTATTCCTTTATTTGCTTTTCTATATCGCATCATTGCACATTTATTTCGATGTATAATTGCCTCTTTAATCATCTCTTTGCATTAAACGTCTAATTGCTTCTCTTCATTATCCATGCTTGTACAATTATCATTTACTTGCGTTTTCGTATCAATGAATATAATTTGTTTATGAAATTATATGTTTGTCGTTATTCCATTTTACTTTTATGCATGCTTGTGTAAATTTTATTTACTTGTATTTCTGTATCCATGAATATAATATGCTTATGAAATTGTATGTTTGCCGTTATAATGACTTACTTTCAAAGCATGCAAACTTAGACATATGATTTATTTTGATGAATGCAAACTAGATCTAAATTACCCTTGAGCATATATGTTGCGTAGATTTGGTTAATTCATTGCACAAATCATATCATTACAAGTGGCATAAGTAAGGGACCATTCCAAACCTAACGGTTTGAGGTCTTCCCTTGCGAGGGGTGAGTGCGGCCTTAAATCACATTTTCCCAGTTCACACCGGGTGGCGACTCCATGTTATTTCTTCGATTTAGTTCCCCCACAGGCTATTCCGTACTTCCGACAAGGCCGCGAGCCTAGAACAGCGTCGCCGATTTCTGTGTCATACACTAGGGGTTGGTATTAATGTTATAAATGAATTAAATATAGACATATTTGTGATAAAACATGCTATGTGTAAATGCGAGAATGCTAGAAAGACTAGTAGGTATGTATATGTGTATGCATGAATATATATATTAGTATGTTTAAGAATATATATGAGCATATATTGAGTATAGATTGATGATAAATAAGCATATAATTATGCAGTGCAAACATGTATACAAGAATGTAATATAAATATGAAAGAAAGTGTAAGAAAGAAAGAAAGAGACGTAAGTATGGGGATTGAACATGTAGGGATGATATAATGGATAGTATGTATATATGTGTGTGTGTGTGTGTATTTATATATACACACACATACATAAATATCATTGTCTGATGAAACACGTTATGAGTTTGTGTAATATAGAAAAGTTTTAATGAAATTATGCGTAGATGAATATGAGAAAATATGTAAGTGTTAGTATAGACAAAGGTGTGTATGGAAAGCATGTTATGTTTGTATATTTATGCGTATGATTGATAATATTTTAGAATCTGAACAAGTATAAAGTATGAGTGTGTTGGTGCATATGTATACAAGTATATAAACATGATTATGTATAGATGAGCCTTTATGTGTACATAACATCATGCATGTGGATGAAATAATTTTGATGTGTTACAAGTTTGTTAGATAAGTATAAATATTGTAAGGAGATATTAATGCTTTAATGTTTTTGAAGTTTGAAAAGATTTTTACTATTTTGAAATGTTTTCGAAAAACCAAAAGGAATTTAAAGAATCTCAGAAGTTTCCAATATGTTTTATAGTTTTGATTTCAACTGGGGTAAAAACTCAATCTCAGTGATTTATGGAATTGACGGATATAGTTGAGTTTGTTTATGCAGTTTTGAAATCTATAGAATGATTTCTTATGTTTTCAGATATGGTTTTATGTTTTTGAGGTATGAGGGAAAAACTCACTCTAGTATGTAACTTATATATAGATGGAATTACCGGACAAAGACATTTGCATATGTAGAGGACTAGAGGGACATCGAATACGTAACGCCCTAGATCCTAGTTTCTGAGACATGATGGCGGCATAGGTTCGTGTACCTGATCTCGAGTTCAGAGCTTGGGCGGTAACATAGATCCGCACCCCCAGTTCTAATTGTGGCTTGGGGGACAGCGATACGTAATGCCCCAAGACTACTAGTTTCAAGGCAAGTATGGCATGCTTTGGGGGACAACAATATGAAATGCCCTAATGTCATGGATTTGCTTATCTGTCTCTAGGGTGTATGGGGGGACGGCGATACGTAACTCCCCCATGCGTTAGTTTTCAGCAGATACCCAGAATAGTTTTCAATAAAATTTCCAGAAAAGAGTTTTCAGAAATAGAAATCAGTTTTCAGATACAGTATCAGATGAGTTTTCAAACTCGATTTTAGATTCAGTTTTCAATAAGATTTTAAGTTTTTTTATTATAAGAGACTTATATCAATCCAGATTCAAAAAGGAATTACAGAGGTATGGTTTTCAGAAAAGTTTTCCTGATTTGAGCTTTATAGTTTAGGATAAATGATTATAACGCTGCTTGAGAATGTATGTTGGTATATACGTATGGATATGAGACTTATGACTTACAATGAATATGTGTTACATACTTTGATCATGTTATACAGGTGTTATAGAATTATGACGTATGAGTTCAGAAATCAGTTAAGCAACATATGAGGTATGTATGAGATTTTATTTTCGTATATGTATTATTGAGCATTATGAAACTCAGGCATGTATGTATGATTAATAACATAATGTAGTGAAAAGTTGTAAGTTGAGTAATCTAATTCTAGACTGTATGTGAGTAATAAAAGAATAAGATGAGAAATAGTATTGTGAAAGCCGATTCGATGATATTTCAAACATCTGAGGTATAGAGGAGTTAAGAAGAATTTAAATAGTATACTTTGATTAACATGTTAAACTATATACCCTCACATGATTGACTGATGAACATATACAGATGTAATGCTAAAAGTATATGCATGGTAACGTGATGTATGTGAGAGTTGTAGACATTTTGAGAGTTAATGATGGAAATGTGATTGCATGATTACAGTAATAGACAAGTTAAGAAAATTAATGGAATGAAAATATAAGTTATTGTGTGTTTGTGCTGTAGATATGAGCATGGTTACTTTCTGAGTCTTACGACTCACACCACAATAGTTTGTTAGTTTTTTACAGGTCAGTAGCAGTCATACTGAACCAACAGGATATTAGTGAAGATTTTAAAGACAATGGATCACCCTAATTACAGTCAAGAGAACCATTGAGTCCTGGGTCGAGTTATGGGTATTATAATTATACTTGTATTGCATGTGTAATAGTATAGTTCTATTTTGAGTTCTGGCCGGAGTCTAAGTGATTTACATTTTTTTCATTGAGTTCAGGCATGAGGCCTAGTTGATGTTTGCATATGTTTTGATTTTCATAACCGATTGTCTCTGGGTGCTGGCTATAAGCTAGGTTGCATGATGTTCTGCATACATCATGCTGAAATTTCGTTAGAATTAGGGGCTTATGGAAGGAGGATTAACATGTCTCATGCCGGTAACATCCTGGCTTAGGTGGAATGTTACAGTAAGGGTGCCCCCAGGTCTTACATTTTAAGTTGCTTTCTCGTAAGTGCATTAGGCTGTCGCTAGAAGGATCTACGCTAGTTCGCTATTTTGGGTTACTATTTTGTAGTCGCTTGTTGCTATTTTCTAGTTACTGTTTTGCTGTTTTCTAGTTGCTGTTTTGCTGTTTCCTAGTTGCTGTTTTGTAGTTTTCTGGTTGCTACTTTCTGGTCATGGTTGCTGTTTTGCTATTTTCTGGTTGTTGTTTCAGGGTTTTGGTTTGTTGTTTTGCTAGAATGTTTGGGCTCTATTGGATGTTGTTTTTTCACTCTACTGGCTAATGTTTTTGGTTATTTTTCTCTCAATTTTTTGGTTCTTTTTTATCTCGATTTTTGTCTCGATTTTTGTTTGTTTTGGTTTCAGTTTTTAGTTATTTTTTTGTCTCGAATTTTGGTTGTTTTTTGTTTCAGTTTTTGGTTGTTTTTGTCTTGGTTTTTTTTTGTTTCAATTTTTTAGCTGGTTGTTCTTTTGTTGTTTCAGTGATAAGAAGAAGAAAAAGAGCCTTAGGGTTTTTTTGTGTCTAGGTTTCAGTGATGGTTGTTGTCTACGGTTTTCAATTTTTTTTGTTTGTTGCCGTCCACCAAGAAGAAAAGAGAGCCCCATTTGATGATGATTTGGTCCCCTATTTATAATGATTTGAAGGGATCTCTGAATAGGGAAACAAATCATGGAAATTTGGGGAATATATTATTAAATTATTTTGGGAATAAAATCTCATTAATTTGGTGATGAAGATATCTCAAATCTTGTTAATTGGAAAGGATGGAATTTCAAATCTTGTTAAATTAGAAAGTATTGATGAGAGGATTTGAGTATGTTGGCCTTGAGTGTGCATGGAGGGTCATGGACTGCATGGTTCAATTCTCTATAGGCTGCATGATGGGTATGTGACTAAGGTTTGAAGCAGAAACTGACTGGGCAAATCCGAGGCTAGCTAGTGAGTCCGAATCAGATGAGAATCTTATTTTGGATGTTTTCCTTCCTTCCGGCATTCGTTTTTCGCAACTTTCGTAACTTTTCAGGTTGTGCTTCCATACGAGGCTCATCATCGGGCTCATGTAAAAATGAAGTATCTACAGTCGCCCCCACTTTGATGGGGCTTGTGCAGTGTTTGACAGTGACAACCCTATCCAAGTCATGCATGTATTTTTGCTTACCTGGTTCGTCGGCCGTTGTCAAACTTACCTGTTGTTTCGTTATTTTTACGAGATGCTTCGATCTATGGGATTTATTCTCGAACTGAGTTAAGTTAATGGCAAGATGCTTTGACCTCTAAGATTCATTCCCAATCCATGCTGAGTGTGAGATGCTTCGATCTCTGGGATTTAATCTCAAACTGAGTTGAGTTGATGGCGAGGTGTTTCGACCCATGGG
Source organism: Zanthoxylum bungeanum (assembly GCA_019454045.1). Classification (NCBI taxonomy): domain Eukaryota; kingdom Viridiplantae; phylum Streptophyta; class Magnoliopsida; order Sapindales; family Rutaceae; genus Zanthoxylum; species Zanthoxylum bungeanum. The sequence goes on from SKCR01022776.1 coordinate 88,674, forward strand.
ATTTAATCCCGAACCATGCTGGGTGTGAGATGCTTCGATCTCTAGGATTTATTCTCGAACTGAGTTGAGTTGATGGCGAGGTGCTTCGACCCATGGGATTTATTCCGAACCATACTGGGTGTGAGATGCTTCGATCCCTGGGATTTATTCCCTAATTGATTAGAGTTGATGGCGAGGTGTTTCGACCCTTGGGATTTATTCTTGAACCATACTGGGTGTGAGATGGTTCGAACTCTGGGATTTATTCCCAAATTGAGTTGAGTTGATGGCGAAGTCTTCGACCCTTGAGATTTATTCTCGATCCATGCTAGGTGTAGGATGCTTCGATCTCTGGGACTTATTCCCGAACTGAGTTGAGTTGATGGTGAGTTGCTTTGACCCCTGGGATTTATTACTGAACCAAGCTAGGTGTGAGATGCTTCGATCTTTGAGATTCATTCCCGAACTAAATGGATGATAGCATTTTGGTCCTTCTGTGTGACTCAACGATCCACTGGAGAGTTTTTTCTATGATGATGAGGTGCTTCGACCTCTGAGATTCATTCCTAAACTCTGATTGTGAAGGCTCTGACCATTGGGATTCCTTACTGTCGAACTGATGGTGGTGAGGCACTTCGACCCCTGATCCATCCTCATTCTCGAGGCTTTTTCCTCCTCCTTATTCTCGAGGTTGTTCTCCATTTTTAGAGTTACTCGTCCTCATTCCTGAGGTTCCTCTTCATTCATGGAGTTTCTCGTCCTTGCTATTTTTTCTTTTTCTTCAAAACCTGCGAACACAAAATAAAAATTGTGTGTATGTGACGTGTATGCATGGACGCATTCTCTATTCTAATGAGGTTTCTTTGGCCTTTGGGTGCCCTTTGCCTATAAAAAGCTACGGGATCCCTCTTGGCATGCTTACAGTTCCTTTCTTCCAATTCTTCTCCGGTGATTGCTCAGTTCTCTTTGGTCTCATGGCTCAAGATCCTATTGGGGACCCTTATTCATAGGGTTGTGGATTAGTCATCCTGAGCCCTGGCTCAGCTTTATGCTCTATGCTACCTACATTGGGTCAAGGTGGATTACAACTTTTTGAAAGCGGCCTCATCTTTTTGGGATATTCAAAATCATGTCTTTCAATTCCCGGAGCCTTCCTTTGTTGTACTGAGGATGCAGAAAAGGTAATGCCTTGTGCTTTGTCCATTGAGTTACAAGTCATTTTACGTGTATCTTCCAGGATGGAGGTAGGGTCATATCCCTAGAGGAGTGTAGTCTTATTCTGTATCTTGTCTCAATACGTTTTAGTGGGCTGTAATAGTTCGAGAGGCGATTATCGTTTATTGCACATCATCGAGGGAATCTGATGTGGTCATTATCCCTCCCATTATCTTAGCTGGGATGCTTCATGGGTTAGACAAGATTAAAGCACCAGCCGGATTCTTGGGAGTCTTTGCCTTACAGGTTCATGCTATCTTTTGTTTAAGCTTTCCTTTAGGATTTTCAACTTAGCGGATTGCTCTATCTTGCCTGAGTCACCTTTTCAGATTTTCAACTCAGCGAGCTAAGATGTGTATATATATATATATATATATAATATATATATATATATATATAATATATATATATATATATATTATATATATATATATATATATATATATATATATATATATATATATATTATATATGTCCTCATTCTCGAGGCTTTTTACTTGTCTTCATTCTCGAGACTGTTCTTTATTCTTGGAGTTGCTCGTCCTCATTCCCGAGGTTCCTCTCTATTCTTGGAGTTCTTCTCCTAGATCTTCTGACCTTGGTCCATCATCTAAGAAACAAAAGATGTAACTTTGTAATTACTTGACTCTAATCTTTCCCGGTTAGCTGGGATTTATGCAATCTATGAACATCTTGAACATTTATTTCAATAAAGGAATTTGCTTTACTTCTTAGTACATGTGTAGAAAATGATGAACTACATGGCAAGGATACATTTGTCGCTAACTGTTCCTCATGGATTTTACAATTAGCCATTTTTCTTGCTCATTCATGCTCGATATTTTGCTTGGGCTATCCTTTGCGTATTTTCAACCCAATGAGCCTTTTTTTTTATGCAAAATATTGTTTCAGCCTATCCAAGTTAATGGGCTCGGTGACCTCGTTCCCTTGAAAATATGACAGTCCCACTGCTCTATTCCCCATCACCTTCTTGACTAGGTAGGACCCTTTATAATTGGGCCTAAACTTTCCCCTTGGGTCCATTATCAGTGGCTTCGACTGCTTGAGCACTAAATCATTTTCTTTGATCTTGGTGGGACGCACCTTCTTGTGGAACGACCTGGCCAACCTTTTCTGGTATAGCTGGATCTGTTACAAGGCCTTTATCCTTTTCTCATCCAGTAATGCTAGCTGTTCGAACCTCTGCGAGGCCCATTCCTGCTTAGGCAATCCTTCCTCTGCTAGTACCTATATTGACTGTATCTCTATTTCCACTGGTAACACCGCCTCCATCCCGTAAATCGAAGCATAGGTTGTGGCTCCCATTGCTGTTCTTACCGAAGTTCTATACCCCCACAGGGAAAATGGTAGTTTGTCAGCCCAATCTTATAACTTTTCGTCATCTTAGCTAGTATTTTCTTTATAGTTTTAGTGGCCGCCTCTACCGCCTCATTAGCCTGTGGTATGTAAGGTGATGATTTTCAATACCCTATCCCATACTTCTATAACATCGCACTTGTTTCTCACTAAAATTGGACTCCATTATCCATCATTATGTGATGTGGTATTCCGTATCAACACACTATATTACGGGCTATGAACTTGGCCATCTGCTTCGTCGTAACATTATAGAATGACTCGGCTTCCACCTATTTTGAAAAATAGTTTACCGCCACTACTATGAAGCAGTGTCCATTTAATGCATGTTGCCTAATTTCTCTAATCATGTCAATACCCATGCTGAGAGAGGCCATGGTTTTGACAGTCCGTGTAATTTCGTAGTCAGTAGATGGTTCAAGTTGCTGTGTGCCTGACAATCATGACAGTGCTTCACCAGCTTTGCGCAGACCAGTAAAATCCCTATCTCACTATCTTGCGAGATAAATTCAATCCATTCATGTACAGTCCACATACTTCACCGTGCACCTCTTCATCATCTTCTGAGCCTATTTTTTTCTTAAACATTTCAGCTGGATGCCACTGGCTTGTCTCTAATACAGCTCTCCCATCAAACTCATATACTGGGAAGCCAATTTCTGAATTCTGTCTTTCTTGCCGGCTCTTTCTAGGAATTCTCCACGTTCTAGATATTGTAGAATGTCATAGTATCGAGGTTTTACATCGTTGACTTCTACTTCCAAGATTCTCTCTACCTCATAACTGGGTCTGCTAGCTGTTGTCAGTACAAAGTGTCTCATTTCCAGTTTTTTTGGGTTTTCCCAAGTTGTAGCTAGGGTGGCTAATGCGTCCACCTTTTGGTTCTTTTCTCGTGGTAAGTTCTGGAATTTACAATCGGGGATAGCCTGTCCCAACGTCATGAGATTGAGTAGGTAGGGGAAAATTATCTTTTGGGCAAGCTTTGTTGAGGTCCCTATAATCCACGCACATTCTGACCTTTCCATCCTTCTTCGGTACTGGCACAATATTGGCGAACCACCCAAGGTACTTCACTACCTCTAAGAACCCCCATCTATATTCTTGGCTTCATGTGCTGGGTAATACCCATGTCCACTCATGGCATATCTTCATAGGACCAGGCGAATACTTTTGCATATTTTATTAATAGTTTTTCTAATTCTTTACAACCATCAAAGGTAACCTCACTTACAATTAAAATTTCCTTGGGGTTTTCACATGTATAAAGATTAAATGCATTTGTCTTTGTTGAGTTAATGTCAAATATGCTTATATCATGCATGTTATGATGTAGACTAACAAGAAAAGACTCGAACGAGTAAGCAAAATCAATGTTTTTATTATTAATAAATGTAGGATTACAATCAAATAGGTTGGGATAATAAACATCTTCATCATTTGCAGCCTTGTTTTCTTTCACCTCATTGCTTTCTTCGAGCGTCATATTCTCCAACTGCAATAGTTCTTCTTCCCACCCATCTTCCTCTTTTGTAACTTCATCTACTTGTGGTTCTTTGCCCATCATATCCTTGAAGATCTCGAATCCTTGTACTATGATCCCATTGATTTCTACGAGTTCAGGCTCTCATTGATATCCTGTTGTTTTCATAAAGTATTCCATCCGCTTCATCATTTTTTTCTTGGTCTTCGGCTCATTCCCATCAGATTCATACCCCAATCCTCTTTTAATGGTTTGTCCCTTGAAATCTGGTAGTGCTTTTATTCCCTGGCCTCTAGCACTCAAACTTGTGCCCACTCATATTTCATTGTCTCTATGATTCTAGCCATTTTAGGGTCCACCCATTCTTCAAAGTTTGCTGCCACTTGGAACCTTGTGAAAAGCTGTATATCTAAAGCAGGAACAACATTGTCTACTTCAGCCCTGATGGTGATGACTTTCCGTCCATACGAGAACATAATAACTTAGTGCAATGTGGATGGCACGCCCCCAATTATATGAAACCATGGCCACCCCAATAATAGAGCAAATGTAGTTGGGATATCAAGCACTATGAACTCCACCTCATCTTCTATCGGCCTACCTTGACTACTGTGATGAAAGTACCTTCGACTCCCCGTTTGCTATTGTCATATGCTTTAATAGTCATGCTGGAGAGGTTTAAATCTATTATCCACATACCCAACCTTGACAGAATCTTCAAAGGGCACATATTGATAGATGAGCCATCTGTTGGACAATTATGACCCATAGTATCACTATTTGTACAGATCATTGTGTTGTTGTACAAATTAACTATGTGACAAAGAAAATTGCTCTTTTATCATTTGTGATTAGATCACCAAGATATATAAATGATAGAAGGTTCATATGATTAGTTCCGGATTTGAGATGATATGAGACAGTATCAATCCACGAAGGTTTAATCATTAAATATCCCTAGTCGTAGTATTATCGAGATTGGACATCGATAATATGGAATAGACTAGTATTACACTTGTGCGTGTTGTGGGAGCATAACAGCATAGTTCTCATATATTTGGGTATTGGATACTCATGCAAGTGTAATAGGAGGTTGTGTTTTACCAATGGTACGGAAAACAGCTTTGCTCTGGATAGACCCCTTCGGAATTCCATTAGTAGTATAACTATGTATCTATGGAAGTCCGAATTCAAGGTAGGTGTATTTGGTCTTAAACTGAGTCTTGCACCGCTAATACTTGCGACAATCAATATACTTTGGTTTTGTTCGTCCAGGGCTTTAACCGGTTCTGTGTATGCCTCTTCTGGATATATTGAGAATCGTAGTGTATTGGTGTGATGTCAATATGGAAGTATCACTTCAGTTATAGTGGAGATGATGATCACGTAGGATACGGAACTTGTTCTCTTATATGCTGTAGCTATCGGGATATTATGACTAGGTCATGTATATCCGATTATAGAGACTAGTTACCAAAGATCCGATATGTACTTCGTACAGGTCAGACACATTTCTAGCCCCAGGCCTTGCACGTGACCATCCGATACTGGATCGACATACACGATACTACGTATACTGCGCCTGATATAGATCACTTATTCATGTATGCATGTTTCTGGAGAATTGGGTAGGAATGGCACTTTGCTAGAAGCCAACCTTGTCTTGTAAATTGATAAAAATGTAGTACTAGGTACGTACATATTCGGATAGTCCGATAACCGTATTTACTGCCAACATATCCGGGGATCTCATGGGTCGCTTCCCGAAGATTCACCGATGACATATGACTTGCACTTTATTAATTTGGGATTAATTTGATGAGAGAGAAAATTAATCTAGGATTAATTACGTAGATATTTTATCTAGGATAAAATATTATTTAAAGAGAGAGAACGATTAATTTGGAATTAATCGATAAATTAATATATTCGATATATTAAATGAAATTGGATTTCGACGCGGAATTGAAATCGGATTTTAATTGAGGCAAACGAGTTAATTTAGAATTAATTCGTTAGCGACGTGAATAGTAATTATGCTAGGCATGATTATTTAATTAAATTAGATTTAATTACGACACGGCGGAAATTTATTAATTCGGAATTAGCGAAACCGAGCCCGGGAGTGTTTTACGGACGCACTCACATTTCGAATCGAGTGGGTTTCACAAGTCACATCACGCGTCACATCAGTCACTCAAGTGATGGAAGTCTCATCACCTTTTTGATAAGTGACTTCTAGTCACTATTCATTGAGTGATGTGAATAGTAATAGATGTTGATGTGTTGAAAGACATTTATCATATTTTATTTGATATTTGACTTTTTTTTGGTATTTGATATCCAAATACACAAAACATTTTCTCTCTCTCATTTTTAGAAGAATTCTGCCAATGGCCAAACATTTCCTCTCTCAATTCTTATTCAAAAAACTGAAAATGCAAGGAAGAACTTGAAGATTTGTGGCAAATTTTCAAGATGATAGCATACTTTAGAGTCATCCTATGGTGTTAGGGAAACCCACCCTTGAGCATGAAATCCATTTTAGAAGCTTGGAGCTTGAAGACATCAATGGAGGACCATGGCCGAATCCAAGGAGCCCAAAATGTAGACTTGGTCGAGAGCTTCATCAACAAGGAGGAAAAAGATTTTATTCGACGCATCCAATCCGTTCATTGTGAGTATGATTCCGCCATACTTCTTTGTGTATTCACATGTGTTTCATGTCTTGAAAATGATCCTTGGGACTTAATGGAAACCCAACACCATCATCCACCATCACACAAGATGTTTTCTTGTCTCTTACTTCCGCTTTTATGAATAGCAGCTTGTTGTGATTCTCCCGTCCATCGTGAGTTCTTCTTCAGAGAATATTATCATCTGCCTACCCTATTTTTGTATCGACCCTATGAATATTTTCGGGTTTCCATCTTCAGGTACCATTATCTTGCTTCAATTGATGCAACACAGTATTCCTCTCAGTGTTATTCATATTCTCCATCACCTATTGGCCTTCTTTTAGCACTTCTTTGGCTTTCTCCGTTACATCACTGTAAAAATATCCACTGTGAGTCATCCCATTTACCTCCTTTTCGTCACTGCTCGAGAAGTTTTCCCAGAAATCTCTCCTTTGTCTATTTCATCTTCACTACTGCTATCCTATATCCCAATGCAAGAGGCTTGGTGGTTGAGAGTTTGAAGGACAAAGCTTTCGAGCAGGCCGACATTGATCATGTAGGTGGGTGGTGGAACGGAGTGGTAGCCGGGTATAGGGTTTCCGTGTGTGATGGGTTGTCTTTTTCTAGGTCAGATATCTTATGGGTGTCAATGTGGTCTTGGATCGCATGCCTAAGGCGGGTGCAGTTATCAGTTTTGGGGCCTTTTCGCTAATGGAAGTGACAGTATAAGTTTAGGTCGAGGTTGTGTGGCACACTATTTGGAAGTGGTTTGGGTTCTTCAAACACCTTTGAAAAAGTCTGCCAAAATTGTAGAAACGTCTATTTTCGAAGGCGGTGACCTCAGTAGGAGCGAGCTTGGTCCCTGAAGGCCCCCCAATAGTATTTCTATTCTGGCAATAAAATTTTCTATTCTCGGCTTCCTCTTCCTCGATATCCATGATAGTTTCTCTTAAATGTCAAAAGTCGCTAATCATGGAGGTCATCCTTCTCAGCTTGTTATAAATGGATGGCTTGGTGCCCTTAATGATCATCTTAATCAATAAATAAAATCTCAAACATATAACATGACAAACAAGTAGCTCAAACTGATTTGATCAGAAGAGACTTATTTGCGGTAGTGTTGTCTGGGACACATTAAACAAGACTCGTATATCCGCAATTTCGAAGAGTGGGTACTAGGAAAAATTTGATTCCATTCAAATGAAGTCTACGAATCTAGTTTATTGGGCAAAGTGCCTAAAATACCTTTTACTTAGCAAAAGTGTAAGTGCCATCGATCTGTTAGCCCTCGTTTATAGTGACGAAAGTCGGCCCATATCTTGCTAGGCTAGAGGTGGAAATAAATATTTCATGACCTTTATGGATGTGGCATCGCATTATGGTTATGTGTTTCTTTTGAAACACAAATCGAAAACTTCTAGAGTTTCGACACGAAATAGACGAACTAATCAGCTAAAGTATTAAAACGTCACGGTTTGACCATGATGAAAATACTCAAGCAATAAATTTCTAATATACATGAAAGAGTATAGTATTCTTTCAATGAGGACTCCTCCCGGAACACGTCAAGTTGACGGTGTGTCCGAACTGAGAAATCGAATTTTGTTAGACATGATAAGGTTAATCATGAGTCGCTCTGAGCTACCATTTTCCTTCAAAGGGATAAGCATTAACAGTGCAAAGCTTATTTTGAATAAGGTTCCATGAAAATATGTTAGACAGAATTCATATTGGATATGAACAGGAAAGAAATCGGATTTTCTCACTCCTAATGATTTGGAAATTCTAGGCATATGTTTGGATGATACCAAACTAGAACCCAGATTCGGATAAGTGCCTAAATATAGGTTATCCTAGGGAAACCGAAGTATAGTATTTATACATCTCACGCGATAATAATGTAATTATTGCTCACCATGCGGTTTTCCTAAGAGGAATACCTATGTTGCAATGGTAAGTGGGAGGATAGTAAAACTCGATGAAAATCGGAGTAATACTATTCAAGGCACCGAGTCCTTAATGGAACACAAACAGTTCATCAAGGATGAAACTGTACCATAATCATCAAATACACAAGAACTGCGTAGTTGGAGAGAGTCAGAAAACAACCTGATAGGTATGGATTTCTGATCTCTCCTCATAAAGATGTCAATCTTATTGAGAAAACTGATTACGTATGAGGAAGTGATACAAGGTATCGACTCTCTATTATGGCAAAGTGCCATGATGTCGAAATGGATTCCATTTATACCAACTATGTTTGGATACTAGTTGTTGTACCACAAGGCATTGTGCCTATTGGTACTATATAAGTCTTCAAGGAAGACATACATGGATGGCAACATACCAACGTACAAAGCTAGGCTTGTAACGAAAAGGTATCGTTATCAACATTGTGTCGATTACGACGAAACCTTTTACCTGTTGCCACGATAAATTCATTTGGATAATGTTCGCTGATGCTGCATGTTTCATTTATGAAATATGGCAGCTGTACGTCAAAATCGTTTTCCTTAAAAGGAAACCTTTTGGAGGATGTTTTCAACATCCTGATGGTTTTGTCGTACCAAAATTGGCAAACAAGGTTTGCAGGTTATTCGATCCATATATGGACTGAAGCAAGCATTACGTTCTTTGAACTGATGTTTTGATGTAATAATAATGGTGTATGATTTAATTCAAAACAGAGATGATTCTTGTGTATATATAAGAGGGTTAGTGGGAGCGCACTGACAGTCAATGTCCTATATAATGATGATATTCATTTCTTGGAAATGATATTCCCATATTGCAATCAGTGAAAGCTTGGCTTTCATGAAAATTCTCCGTAGAATACTTAGGAGAAACAACTTTTATTCTAGGAATAAAGATCTACAGGCTTAGATCTAAAAGTTGTTGTAACTCTTCGAGTATTCATCATTGAAAAATGTACGTGACCTGGTGTCTCATACGCTTTGAGCATATGGAGTCACGATCAGGGCAATCCAAATGATAGTAATTGGATTGATGGTAAGAACATCCTTTAGTTTCTTAGATGAACTAAGGATGCTGTCTTAAGCTATGGAGAAGGAGAACTTGAAGTGACTGGGTTCACTGCTGCAAGTTTCCTAACCGATAAAAATGACTATAAGTCATAATAAAGGTACTATAAAGTTTGAATAACGAAACAGTGAGCTGAAAATCTTCCATGCAAGATACTATTACTGTATAAACAACAAAAGCGGACATTTGCTGCGACTGTCGCAGCAATAGTAGCATCTTGGATCTAATAAATCTAATTAGATTAGAAATGATTCTGTTAGCAGCTGAGCTAGGCTACAGCACAGGCTAAAGAATTAATGGACTCATCAACGATCCAGATATATACTTTAATTGTTTTCATCTGATTCATCGGATCATACATTGTGGTGATGTGAGGATCGTATAAATCGCATCAGACGAAAACCTTTTAAATCCACAGACGAAAGCTGTTTTCTCAGCAGAAATTTGAGCCACCCGTACATAGTTCAGGTGTAAAACACTTGAGTGACTGACTATAGGCCAAGTGGGAGATTGTTGGACAATTATGACCCAAAGCATCACTATTTGTACATATCATGGTGTTGTTGTACAAATTAACTATGTGACAAAGGAAATTGCTCTTTTATCATTTGTAATTGGATTACAGTTATATATAAATGATAAAAATCCATATGATTAGTTCCAGATTAATAAGATATGAGACAGTATTAATCCACTAAGATTTAATCATTAAAATATCCCTAGTCATAGTATTATCGAGAATGGACATCGATATTGCGGAATAGACTAGTGTTGCACTTGTGCGTGTTATGGGAGCATAACGACACAGTTCTCATATATTTGGGTATTAGATACTCATGCAAGTGTAATAGGAGGTTGTGTTTACCGATGGTACGGAAACATCTTCGCTTTGGAAGACCCATCAGAATTCCATTGGTAGTAGGACTATGTGTCTATGGAAGTCTGAATCAGGGTAGGTGTATTTGGTCTTAACCTGAGACTTGCATCGCTAATACTTGCGACAATCAATATACTTTGGTTTTGGTCGTCCGGGGCTTTAACAGGTTTCATGTACGCCACTTCTGGGTATATTGAGAATCGTAGTGTATTGGGTGTGATGTCAAGATGGAAGTATCACTTCAGTCATATGGAGATGATGATCACGTAGGATACGGAACTAGTACTCTTAGGCCAAGTGGGAGATTGTTGGACTATTATGACCCAAAGAGTCACTATTTGTACAAATCATGGTGTTGTTGTACAAATTAACTATGTGACAAAGGAAATTACTCTTTTATAATTTGTGATTAGATCACCAAGATATATAAATGATAGAAGGTCCATATGATTAGTTCTGGATTGAGATGATATGAGATAGTATCAATCCGTGAAGGTTTAATCATTAAATATCCTAGTCGTTGTATTATCGAGATTGGACATCGATAATGCGGAATTGACTAGTATTACACTTGTGCGTGTTGTGGGAGCATAACTGCATAGTTCTCATATATTTAGGTATTGGATACTCATGCAAGTGTAATAGGAGGTTGTGTTTTACCGATGGTACAGAAAACAGATTCGCTCTGGATAGACCCCTTTGGAATTCCATTGGTAGTATAACTATGTGTCTATGGAAGTCCGAATTCAGGGTAGGTGTATTTGGTCTTAACCTGAGACTTGCACCGCTAATACTTACGACAGTCAATATACTTTGGTTTTGGTCGTCCAGGGCTTTAACCGGTTCTGTGTAGCCTCTTCTGGGTATACTGAGAACCGTAGTGTATTGGGTGTGATGCCAAGATGGAAGTATCACTTCAGTTATAGTGGAGATGATGATCACTTAGAATACGGAACTTGTTCTCTTATATGCTGTAGCTATCGGGATATTATGACTAGGTCATAGATATCCGATTATAGAGACTAGTTACCAGAGATCCGATATGTTCTTCGTACGGGGTAGACACATTTCCAGCCCCATGCCTTGCACGTGACCATCCGATACTGGATCGGCATACACGATACTACATATACTACACCTGATATAGATCGATTATTCCTATAAGCATGTTTTTGGAGAATTGGGTAGGCATGGCACTTTGCTAGAAGCCAATCTTGTCTTATAAATCGGTAAAAACGTAGTACTAGGTAGGTATATATTCGGATAATCCGATAACCGTATTTATAGCCGACATATCCAAAGATCTCATTGGACGCTTCTCGAAGATTGACCGATGACGTATGACTCGTACTTTATTAATCTGGGATTAATTTGATGAGAGAGAAAATTAATCTGAGATTAATTACGGAGATATTTTATCTAGGATAAAATATTAGTTAAAGAGAGAGAACGATTAATTTAGAATTAATCGATAAATTAATATTTTCGATATATTAAACGAAATTGATTTCGGCACGGAATTGAAATCGGATTTTAATTCAGGCAAACAAGTTAATTTAGAATTAATTCGTTATCGACGTGAATAGTAATTATGCTAGGCAAGATTATTTAATTAATTTAGATTTAATTACGACGCGACGGAAATTCATTAATTCGGAATTAGCGAAACTGAGCCCGGGAGTGTTTGCGGACGCACTCGCATTTCGAATCGATTGGGGTCCATAAGTCACATCACACGTCACATCAGTCACTCAAGTGATGGAAGTCTCATCACCTTTTTGATGATTGACATCTAGTCACTATTCAATGAGTGATGTGAATAGTAATAGATGTTGATGTGTTAAAAGACATTTATCATATTTTATTTGATATTTGACTTTTATTTTTTGGTATTTGATATCCAAATACACAAAACATTTTCTCTCTCTCATTTTTATAAGAATTTGGCCAAGGGCCAAACATTTCCTCTCTCAATTCTTCTTCACAAAACCGAAAATACAAGGAAGAACTTGAAGATTTGTTGCAAATTTTCAAGGTGCTAGCATACTTTAGAGTCATCCTATGGTGTTAGGGAAACCCACCCTTGAGCATGAAATCCATTTTAGAAGTTTGGAGCTTGAAGACATCAATGGAGGACCATGGCCGAATCCAAGGAGCCCAAAATGTAGACTTGGCCGAGAGCTTCATCAACAAGGAGGAAAAAGATTTTCTTCGACGCATCCAATCTGTTCATTGTGAGTATGATTCTGCCATACTTCTTTGTGTATTCACATGTGTTTCATGTCTTGAAAATGATCATTGGGACTTAATAGAAACCCAACACTATCATCCACCATCACACAAGATGTTTTCTTGCCTCTTACTTCCGTTTTTATGAATAGCAGCTTGTTGTGATTCCTCCACTCCATCGTGAGTTCTTCTTCAGAGAATATTATCATCTACCTACCCTATTTCTGTACCGACCCTATGAATATTTTCGGGTTTCCATCTTCAGGTACCATTATCTTGCTTTAATTGATGCAATACAATATTCCTCTCAGTGTTATTCATATTCTCCATCACCTATTGGCCTTCTTTTAGCACTTCTTTGCCTTTCTCTATTACATCACTGTAAAAATATCCACTGTGAGTCATCCCATTTACCTCATCTTCGTCACTGCTCGAGAAGTTTTCCCAGAAATCTCTCTCTTGTCTATTTCATCTCCACTACTGCTATCCTATATCCTTATGCAAAAGGCTTGGTGGTTGAGAGTTTGAAGGACAAAGCTTTCGAGCAGGCCGACATTGATCATGTACGTGGGTGGTGGAACGAAGTGGTAGTTGGGTAGAGAGTTTCTGTGTGTGTTGGGTTGTTATTTTTCTAGGTCAGATATCTTATAGGTGTCAATGTGGTCTTGGATCGCATGCCTAAGGCGGGTGCAGTTATCAGTTTTGTGGCCTTTTTGCTAATGGAAGTGACAGTATAAGTTTAGGTCGAGTTTGTGTGGCACAAGTTTTGGAAGTGGTTTGGGTTCTAAGGGTTTTAGAAGTCCTTGTCTCTTCAACTTTTCAAACACCTTTGAAAAAGTCTACCAAAATTAGAGAATCGTATATTTCCGAATGCGGTGACCTCAGTAGGAGCGAGCTTGGTCCCTGAAGGCCCCCAATAGTATTTCTATTCGGGCAATAAAACTATCTGTTCTCGGCTTCCTCTACCTCGATATCCATGATAGTTTCTCTTAAATGTCGAAAGTCGTTAATCATGGAGGTCATCATTCTCAGCTTGTTATAAATGGATGGCTTGGTGCCCTTAATGATCATCTTAATCTGGTCTTTCTCCATGGGTCGTGTCTGTACTTCAAGAGTTGGCTTCTCCAGCGATCCACATAATCTTTGAAAGACTCTTCTTGCTTTTATTTGGTGTGTTGTAGGTCACAGAGTGACAAGTCTATCTCCATTTTCGTGACATATTGGTTCAGAAAGGCCTCCGTTAATGCCCTCCAGTCATCTCTTATCTTTTTCTCCATGCCATGATACAATACTACGGGCGCCCCTTCCAGTGATATCCCGAACATCTTCTGCACCAGGGGCTTCAACAAACCCACTGAACTCATCATTGAAACATATTGTCGGAGATGGACCTTAGGATCTCCATTTCCAATTACTTGGCTATGTCAGACATCTTAAACTGGGGAGGCAAGTGTTCTTCAAAAGTCTTCGCATCATAATCTAATAGATCTTCATATTTCCTCTTCATCTTATAGGTAACTTACTCTACTTGGTCTCTGAGTTTCTGTAACTCTGCCTGAGGCCCGGTTATCCTTCCAACGGTATACTCAGCCATATCATCATCAAAAACATGGATTTCTTCGCTCACCCTATTTGGGGGCTCCTCACGCCTTCCATTCTCGTTGTTTTCTATTCCCACTATGTGAGGTACTGTCAGAATGGACATAGCGTTGGTCAAAGCTTGTAGTTGCTCGGTAATTTCGGTGATATTGGTCTCCAATTGATCTATCGGGGAACCTTCTCTATCTGACGCATCCATGTTTGCTAACATTTTCTTGACAAGTCTTCGTTCATCTCTAACCCAATGGATATCTATGATGGCTGTTAAGACAGGGGGTTAGCATGATGCGTGTATGCATGAGATGCATGTGGTTATTGAAATAGCATATACCATTTGTAGGACACAGAAATCGGTGACACTATTCTAGGCTCGCGGCCTAGTTGGGAGTACGGAATAGTCCGCGAGGGAACTAAACCGGAGAAATAACATGGAGTCGCCACCCAGTGTGAACTGGGACAAAGATTTAAGGCCGCACTCACCCCTCGAAAGGGAAGCCTCAAACCGTTGGGTTCGGAATGGTCCCTTACTTATGTCACTTGTAAAGATATGATTTGTGCAATAAACTAACCGAATCTCTCAACATGTATTCAAAGATAGTCCACATGTCGTACCTGGCGTGCTAAACCCCATACCTAAGGTGTCGCGGTAGTCAACGATAGTCCACAATAGTCCACGATAGTCCACAATAGTCCACAATATTCCACAATAGTCCACAATAGTCCACGATAGTCCACAATAGTCCACGATAGTCCACATTAGTCCACGATAGTCCACAATAGCAATAGTCCACATGCCGTACTTGGCGTGCTAAACCCCATACCTAGGGTATCGTAGTAGTCCATAATAGCAATAGTCCACATGCCGTATCTGGCGTGCTAAACCCTGTACCTAGGGTGTCGCGGTAGTCCACAATAGTAACAGTCCACATACCGCACCTGACAAGACTGATACTGGTGTCTCCATACTCGAAAAAACTGATGCTGTATTCTAATGTGGGCCTCGCCCCTAAAGTGCCATACTTGGCCAGACTGATAAAGGTGCGAGCCTCGCCCCCAGAGTGCCATACCAGGGAAAACTGTTACGGATACTAACACCATAATGGTTTATACTGTACTTTCTCTCACGAGATAGTCCTGATAGCTAAACATATTTTTATCCTCAACGAATGCTTCGCATTGAAACCTAAGAATCTTCAAAGTACTCGATATACTCAACTCCGATTGTCTGAATAGGTGATCTAAACTAGGCTCCTAGTGTGTATGTGCTAAGGCTCTTTCGCAGCTTATTACTCAAGTAGGCCAACTCGATGATTTCATCTCGGAGAATCGGAGCAGTAGGTCTAACCAATCTTGATGTCTTGATCACATTTTATGATTACTTCAACATACTCGACATGATATGGTCTTCTTCTTTTTTCCTTGTCTCTTTCTCTTTATTCTTTTCATTCTTTTTCATTCTTTTTTTCTTTTCTTTTTCATTCTTTGACACACCTACCATTTAAGGTAGAATTTCTTCTTATGGTGGTCCTAATACTCGCCCATGTGTAGCTTCACATTTATCAGTTATAAGTGGTCTATTATTTCTTTTCTTTTCATTGTAGAGACTTTTTCTTTGTTTCTAACCATATCATATATCGTAGCATAAGTAAACCAGGGTGGACATCCAGGAAAACGGTCATTCACTGATCCATCATCTCTTCAACTAGTCGTCTTGCCAACTACTCAGGCTTCTACTATTGAAAGCCTGTATTTAAGTGCTAATGAGTCTGGTCGAGATCAATCCATTCAGAGTACCGGATGAGAGCACGTCTCGCACTTATCATTTCTAAGGTTTCTCCCTACAGTAAACAATATCATCACTTGTCATATGCTTAACCATTGAAGACTTCTCTCTCTTTCTTTTTTTTTTCACTCATTCCACGGAAATCTTCCATTCCACTGCTGATAATGTGGGCTTTGCCCCCTGAGATCCATTCCCAGAACTCATATTGATATGGGCCTCAACGTTGGGATTCCTCCCCGAAACTAGTTCATTCCTGAAATTAATACTGATTCATTCTTAAAACTGATACTGATTCATTCCTGAAATTGATACTGATTCATTCTTGAAACTGATACTGATTCATTCATGAAAATGATACTGATTCATTCTTGAAACTGTACTGTTGCTATTTCTGATTGGCTTGCCTTCGCCGCTTTCTCTTTTTCTTCTTTGAAACATTTGAATACAAAACAAACACAAAAAGAATGCAAAATACGTTACGTGTATGCATGCATGAATGAGTTTCATATCCTGTCGGGTTAGGTCTTCTGCCAATTCCCTTGGTGACTACTCGCTCTTCTCTTCCTCAGGCATAGTACTGCTTCAATTGATCGGCTCGGTGAACTCATCCCCTTCCAAGTCTAACAGTCTCACTCCCCATTCCCTAATTTATGAATGGATATCCTGTCTTTTCTGCTTGCTTTTTCAGAGGATGTCCCGTGTTCTAAACATCACTGAGTATCATAGTACCAAGGTTGAATGCTTTTGTCAAATATAATCATGTTGTAGGTTGAAAGGATAGACTCAGGCAAGTAAACGAAATGGACGTCTTTATTTTCATAAAGAAAAGGTTCGAACAAGTAGACAAAATCAATGTCTTTATTAAAAATACAAGATCAAATAAACTATGAGGAATAGCTTCATCATTCGCAGCATTGCCTTCTTCCTCGGCCTATGGTTCTCCACTACTGTCATTCCCTATCGCCATGAAAAAAACTCGGTGGTTGAGAGTTTGGAGGACAAAGCTTTCGGGCAGGCCGGAGTTGATCATGTAGGTGGGTGGTGGAATGGAGTGGTAGTTTAGTAGAAGATTTATGTGTGTGTTGGGTTGTTCTTTTTCTGGGTCAGGTATTTTATTGGAGTCAATGAGGTTTGGATCTCATACCTAAGGCGGGTACAGTTGTCAGTTTCGAGACCTCTTCTCCGATGGAAGTGACAATATAGGCTTAGGTCCAAGTTGGGTGGCACATGGTTTGGAATTGGTTTAGGCTCTAAGGGTTCAAGAAGTCATTGCGCCTTCAGCTTTTCAAACACCCTTGAAAGAGGCTTACCAAGGTTGGAAAATCGCCTGTTTTCGATGGCAGTGACCTCAGCGGTAGCGGGCATAGTCCCTGAAGGCCCCTCAATATTCCTTTTATTCTGGCTATAGAACTTTCTATTTTCAGCCTTGTCCTCCTCAAAATCCACAACTTTCTCCCTCAACTGTCGGAAATCAGCAATCATCGAAGTCATCCTCCCCAGCTTACCATAAATAGAGGGCTTGGTGCCCTTGATGATCATTTTTATCTGGTCATTCAACGAAGGCCGAGTCTGCATCTTCAGAAGCTGGCTTCTCCAACGATCTACATACTTCTTGAAGTTCTCTTCCGGTTCTACTTGGTATTCTCCAAGTCGCGGAGCGACAAGTCAATCTCCAAGTCTGTAACATACTGTTTTAGAAAGGCGTCTACCAGTTCCCTCCAATCTTCCTTAACTTTTCAAATGATATGGTCTTCTTTTTTTTTCTTGTCTCTTTATCTTTATTCTTTTCATTCTTTTTTTCTTTTCTTTTTCATTCTTTGACACACCTACCATTTAAGGTAGAATTTCTTCTTATGGTGGTCCTAACACTCGCCCATGGGTAGCTTCACGCTTATCGATTATAAGCGGTCTATTTTTTTCTTTTCTTTTCATTACAGAGACTTTTTCCTTGTTTCCGACCATATCATATATAATAGTATAAGTAAACCGAGGTGGACATCCAGGCAAACGGTTATTCACTAATCCATCATCTCTTCAACTAGTCATCTCGCCAACTACTCAGGCTTCTACTGTTGAGATCACGTAATCAAGTGCTCTTGAGTCTAGCTGAGATCAATCCATTCAGAGTACCGGACGAGAGCATGTCTCGCATTTATCGTTTCTAAGGCTTCTTCTTACAGAAAACAATCTCATCACCGGACATATGCCTAACTACCAAAGACTTCTCTCTCTCCCTCTTTTTTTTTAACTCACTCCACAGAAATCTTAATTTCTATGTTAATAATGTGGGCTTCACCCCCTTGGATCCATTCCCGAAACTAACTCCAATACGGGCCTCAACCCTGGGATTCTTTCCCGAAACTAACACCAATATGGGCCTCAACCCTGAGATTCTTTCCTGAAACTAACACCAATGTGGGCCTCAACTCTGAATCTGATACTGTGCTTTCACTAATACTGATTAGCTTGTCTTTTCCGCTTTCTCTTTTCATCTTTGAAAACCTGAGAATACAAAACAAAACAACCACAAAAAATAATACAAAATATATGACGTGTATGCATGCATACACGGATGAGTTTCCCATCCCGTTGGGTCAGGTCTTCTGCTGATGACTACTCAGTCATCTCTCCCTCAGGCAAAGTACAGCTTCAATCTGTCAACATTAATCGGCTCGGTTAACTCATTCCCTTCAAAGTCTGACAGTCTCACTACCTCATTTCTCATTACTTTCTGAACGATGTAGGGTCCCTCCCAGTTTGGTCTGAACTTTCCTATCGGGTCAGTTGTCGACGGCTTCGACTGCTTAAACACTATATCACCCTTTCTGATCTTGGTGGGACGTACCTTCTTATTGAATGCTCGGGCTAACCTTTTCTGGTATATCAACATATGATGTAAGGAGTTCATCCTCTTCTCATCCAACAGTGTTAAATGTTCAAACCTCTGCGAGGCGCATTCTCATTCAGGAAATTCTGCTTATGCTAATACTCACATGGACTGTATTTCAACTTCCACCGGTAATACGGCTTCCATTCCGTAGACCAAGAATCAGGCGTGGCTCCTGTCACTATTCTCACCGAAGTTCTGTACCCCCACAGGGCATATGGTAGCTTATCAGCCCAATCTTTGTAGTTCTCGGTCATCTTGGCTAAAATCATCTTTATCGTCTAATTGGCTGTTTTGACTGCCCCATTAACTTGCGGCCTGTAAGGTGGTGAGTTATGGTGTCTTATCCCATTTCTCTGCAACATTGACTTTTTTTCTCCTTGGAACTGAACCCCGTTGTCTGTAACCACATGATGCGGCATACCATATCGACATATGAGATTCCGAGCTATAAACTTGGCCATCTGCTTCGCCATAACATTCCAGAACGACTCGGTTTCTACCTACTTTGAGAAGTAATCTACCGCCACTACTATGAAGTGATGTCCATTCGATGCATTCAGTCGAATTTCTCCGATCATATCAATCCCCATACTGAGAAAGGCCACGACTCTGACAGCCCATGTAACTCTATATGCGGTAAATGATTCAAATTACCGTGTGCTTGACAATCATGACAGTGCTTTACCAGCTTCGCACAGTCAGCTTCCATTGTCAACCAGTAAAAGCCTTGTCTCACAATCTTATGAGACAAATTCAACCCGTTCATGTGCGCACCACATACACCGACATGTACTTCTTCAATTACCTTCTGAGCTTCTGCTTTTCTCAAACACTTCAGCTGAATACCATTGGCTTGCCTTTTGTATAATTCTCCTTTAAAATGCACATACAGAGATGCCAACTTCTGAATGGCTATTCTATCATTTCTGCTTGCTTCCTCCGGGAGTTTCCCATGTTCTAAGTACTACTGGATATCATGATACCAAGGTTTCCCATCGTTGACCTCTACTTCCAATATTCTCTCTATCTCATAAACTGGCCTATTTGTCGTCGTCAACATAAGTGGTCCCATTACCAACTTCTCTGGATTTTCCCAAGTTGCGGCTAGTGTTGCCAATGCATCTGCCATCTGATTCTTTTCTCACTGCAAGTGCTGGAATTTACAGTCATGGATAGCCTGTGCCAAATTTCTGAGGTAAAACAAGTAAGGCTTCAACTGTTCCTCTTTTAACTCTCATTCTCCTTGCATCTGTCGGATTACCAGCATCAAGTCTCCGTAGACTTCAACATCCTTAGCTCTCAAAGCTATCAATGCAGTCAACCCGAATACACATGCCTCATACTCGGACATGTTGTTAGTTGCTCTGAATGTCAACCTCTTGGCCATAGGCAAAGTTACTCCATCATGGATTATGATCATGATCCCGATTCCGGCTCCTTTGTAGTTCACTACTCCGTCGAAATACATCTTTCAACCTTGGACTGCTATAGCTTGGATTTCCTTGTCGGGAAACTCAAACTTGTACTGATCCCCTTCAACAGGTTGCAATGCCAGGAACTCTGCCACAGCTCGTCATTTGATCACCATGGAAGTAAGATACTTGATATTAAATTCTATCAACAGCATTAACCATCTGCCCAACTTTTCAACTAGCGACAGCACTGAATGCAGGTACTTCAAAGGATTCTCCTTGGCTACCACTTGTATCTTGTAGAATTGGAAGTAATAGCGCAAATTCCTGGACGCCCATACTACTGCCAAACAGAGCTTCTCCACTTTCTGATAGCGGGCTTCATACGGAAATAGTTTCTTACTAAGGTAGTAGACAGCATGCTCTACTCCCATCTCATCTGCTTGTACCATCATCGCCCCAGCGCATCGGGTTTAATAGCCAAATAAAGTACTGGGGGTCTACCATGTCTCGGAGGTTTCAAAACCGGAGGCTTCACCAAATATTCTCGGATCTTTTCAAATACTTCCTAACACTGTTCATTCCACTTCACCGGCTGATCTTCCTTAATAGTTTGAAGATAGGCTCACATACTGATGTCAACTTAGCTATAAACCGACTGATGTACTGGATTTTCCCAAGGAATGCTCTGACTTCTTTTTCCATCTTCGGTGCATGCATCTCAGTAATAACTTTGATCTTTTCATGATCTACTTCTATTCCTCCCATTCCTACTGTATGGCCAAGCAACTTCCCCGATGTTACTCCAAACACACACTTTTTGGGATTCAACCACAGGTTGTACTTGTCGACTCGTTCAAGGAACTTCTCCAATGCTTCTATATGCCCATCTCTCGTCTCTGATTTGACCATCATATCATCCACATTCACCTCAATCTCCTTATGCATTAGGTCATGAAATAAAGTGGTGGCCATCCGTTGATAAGTAGCTCCTGCATTCTTGAGCCCAAACGACATCACCTTGTAGCAATAGGTTCCCCACTCTGTGACAAAGGCAGTCTTATGCTTATGTTCTTTAGCCATAAGAACTTGGTTTTATCCCGAAAATCCATCTGCAAAGGAGTACATAACAGATAAAGTTGCACTATCAACAAGTATAACTATATGCGGCAAAGGGAAGTCATCGTTCAGACAAGCTTTGTTGAGGTCTCTGTAGTCCACGCACATCCTGAATTTTCCGGCCTACTTCGGTACTAGCACAATATTTGCCAACCACTCAGGGTATTTTACCACTTCGAGGAACCCCACATCTATTTTCTTCTTAACTAATTCTCTGACCTTCTCGGCCCATTCAGGTCTCATCCTCCGAAGCTTCTACTTTACCAGCCTCATATTTGGATAAGTCGATATCACATGCTGAGCAATGCTTCTATCTACTCCAAGCATGTCCTCGTAGGACCAAGCAAATACCTTAGCATATTTGACCAATATCCATTCTAAACTCTTCCGCTCTTCGGCGGTAACCTCACTAGCAATTAAGACTTCCTTGGGGCTTCAGGCGTACCAAGTTTAATACATTTGTTTTAGTGGAGTTGATATCAAATATGCTTAAATCGTGCAAGTTAAGAGGAGGAGACTCAGACAAATAAGCAAAATGATTGTCTTTATTGCTAATAAATGCGGGAGTACACTCAAATAAATTAGGAAGATAATGTCTTCATCTTCTACATAAACTTCTTCCTCTGTAACTGGTTTCTTCTCAGGCTCTTTGCCCTCCTCGAGAGTCAGGCTCTCAATTTCATCAGTTTTTCTTTCCATTTCTCTTCTTCTTTCTTCGTAACTTCCTCTATCGGCGGCTTCTCACCCAGCATATCTTGGAAGATCTCAAATCCGGGCACCACAATCCTGTTAACTTCTACTAATTCGGGCTCTCCTTGATACCCCGAAGCCTTTACAAAGAATTCCATTAACTTCAGCCCTTTCGTCTTAGCCTTCGGCTTTTCTTCATCAGACTGGTATCCCAATCCCCTCCAGGTAGTCTACCCTTTAAAGTTTGGCAATGTTGATCCTTGGCCTAGCTCGAATTTCATTTTCCCATGATCCTAACCACCCTAGGATCCGCCTACTCTTCAAAATTTATCGACACTTGGAATCTCGTGAAAGGTTGTATTTCCAAAGCGACTACAACATTGTCTACCTCAGCCTAGATGGTGACAATCTCTCCTCCATATGGAAATTTGATCATTTGATGTAGAGTGGAGGGCACGCCCCCAAGCTTATGAAACCACGGCCTTCCCAACAACAAGGCAAAAGTGGCCGGGATATCCAGTACTATGAACTCGACCTCATCCTCAATCGATCCAACCTTGACTACTGTGGCAAAAGTACCCTCAACTCCCATCTTGTTATCATCATAAGCTTTAATAGTCATATTAGAGGGACTCAGATCCGTCGACTTCATACCCAGTCTCGCCAAATCTTAAATGGGCACACATTGATGGATGAGTCGTCGTCCACCATCACGCAAGATGTCTTATTGCCCCTCACTTCAGCTCGGATGAACAAAGGCCTATTGTGGTTTCTCCCCTCAGCCGGGAGTTCTTCCTCAGAGAAGGTTATTTACAGAGGTTCCTTCTATACTGATCTGATAAATATTTCAGGATTAGCATCCTCGAGCACTACTATCTTGCTCAAGGAGTATATCATAGCTCGCATGTGCTCTCCGGACGCGCACAACAACTCCCAGATACTCAAATGTGCTCGGGTTTTCTTCAGTTGCCGCAACACTATGTCTCCCTCAGCATTCTCCATATTCTCAGCCACCTCTCGGCCTTCTGTTAGCATTTCCTTCCCTTTTTTGGTAGTATCACTATAAAAGTGCCCATATTGGGTCATCCCCTTCACCTCTTCTTCGTCACTACTCGAAAAATCCTTCCAGAAATTCTTTTTCTATCCCATCTCATCCTCACTGTTGCTATCCCAAATACCCAGGAAAAAGGCTTGGTGGTCAAAGGTTCGGAGGACAATGTCTTCTAGTAGGCCATAGTTGATCATATAGATGGGCGGTGGGACGGAGTGATAGCTAGGCAAGGGGTTGCGGTGTGTGTTTGGTTGTTCTTTCTCAGGATTAGGGATTTTTTGGGAGTCTATAAGGTCTTGGATCTCGTGTCTCAGGGGGTACCGTTGTCGTTGTCATGGGCGGGGTTTTGGTGGAAGTGACAATAATGGTTCATGATAAGGTTCGGTGGTGGAGGATTGGGTAGTGGTCTAAGCTCCAAAGGTTTCATGAGTCCTTACTAGATCAACTTCTCGAGTACTTTGGATAAAGGTCTTCCCAAGTTGGAAAAGCGTTGGTTCTTAATGGCGGTAACCTCTGCAGTAACAGGCTTAGCGCCCGAGGGCCCTCCGACAGTTCTTCTATTCAGACTGTAAAACTTCCAATTCACGGCTTCCTCCTCTTCAATATCCATGACCGTTTCCCTCAGCTGTCGAAAATCCACAATCAGGAAGGTCATCCTCCTCAGCTTACCATAAATCGAGGGCTTCGTACCCTTGATAATCATCTTAATCTGGTACTTCTTTAAAGTCCGAGTCTGCATCTTCAAAAGATGGCTTCTCCAGCGATCCATATATTTCTTAAAGCTTTCCGCTAGGTTCTGCTTGGTATTCTCCAAGTCGCGAAGCGAAAAGTCAATCTCCAAATCAGTACATACTACTTTAGGAAGGCATCAGTCAGTTCCCTCCAATCCTCCATAACCTTTTTTCAAGGTTGTGATACCACACTACAGGTGCCCCCTTGAGTGACATCCCAAATATCTTTTGGACTTGGCATTGCGACAGGCCTACTGAACTCATCACCGAGACATACTGCCGTAGATGGTGTTGGAGTTTCTAAGTCCCGAGGATCGAATACAAAGCAAGAAATAAGTGTGAATACAAATCGAGGAAGTTGCAGAATACTTACATCGATCGGTTGAACGACGTGGCAACGAACAAAAATATTTTTCTGCCCACTATAGTTCACGGTAGTGCACTACTTTCCTATTCAAGATTCGGCTTTGATCCAAGCTCCAAGCTCGCGTGATATGGTTCCAAGGTCGGGGTGGGTTTCCCTATCACCTACGGATGACTCCGGAGTGTGCTCGCACCTTGATTTTGCAACAAAATCATTCCATTTCTTCTCTTACTGCTCACGGCAGTGAGCATACCAACAGCCCTCTTTGGGCGTGAATGAAGAAAGAAAATGAAAGAGAGAGAGATGAAAAAGTAGGGAGAGATTATTGTTGAAATTCCAATTTGTGTATCTTATACACAAATGTGAATTACAAATTCATTTACAATGAATTTCGCTTTCAAAAAGTCAATCCTTAAATGCTTGCCATCAGCTCCCATCAAGTCACATCCATCAAGTAGTCAAGTCACATCATTCAAGTTGTCAAGTCACATCACTCAAAGTGCCAAGTGATTTGACTTGATGCGACTAATGATTTGATGCTTGATTTGACTTGCATGCCGCACTCGAATTCGAAATGCGAATGTACTCACAAATAATCTTGGGCTTGGGTTCGTTAATTCCAAATTAATGAATTTTCTATTGCGTCGTAATTAAATCTAATTTAATTAAATAATCATGCCAAGCATAATTACTATTCACATCGCTAACAAATTAATTCTAAATTAATTCGTTCGCCAGAATTAAAATCTAATTTTAATTTCACATCGAAATCTAATTTCGTTTATTATATCGAATATATTAATTTACCGATTAATTCCAAATTAATCGTTATCTCTCTTTAAATGATATTTTATCCTAGATAAAATATCTCCGCGATTAATCCTAGATTAATTTTCTCTCTTCTAATTAGTCACAGATTAATTAAAGTGCGAGTCATATGTCATTGGTGAATCTTCGGGAAGCGACCCATGAGATCCCCGGATATGTTGGCAGTAAATACGGTCGTCGGACTATCTGAACATGTACGTACCAAGTACTACGTTTTACCGATTTACAAGACACGGTTGGCTTCTAGCAAAGTGTCATGCCTACCCAATTCTCCAGAAATATCCTTACAGGAATATAGTGATCTGTATCAGGCGTAGTATATGTGGTATTAGGTATTTTGATCCAGTATCAGATGATCACATGTGAGGCCTAGGGCTGGTACAATGTCTACCCCGTACAAAGCATATATCAGATGACAAGAAACTAGTCTCTTTATTATCGAATAATCATGACCAAGTCATATTATCCTGATGGTTGCAATCCTTTAGAGAACCAGTTTTGTATCACTGTGCGATCATCATCTCCATATGACTGGAGTGATACTTCTGTCTTGACATCACACCCAATACACTACGATTCTCAATATACCCAGCAGAGGCTTACACAGAACCTGTTAAAGTCCTGGACGACCAAAACCAAAGTATATTGATTGTCGCAAGTATTAGTGGTGCAATTCTGAGGTTAAGACCAAATACACCTACTCTGATTTCGGACTTCCATAGACATATAGTCATACTACCAATGGAATTCCAAAGGGTCTATCCAGAGCGACGTTGTTTTCTGTACCATCGGTGAAACATAACCTCCTATTACACTTGCATGAGTATCTTATACCCAAATATATGAGAACTATGTCGTTATGCCCTCATAACGCGCACAAATGTAATACTAGTCTTTTACGTATTTATCGATGTCCAATCTCGATAATACTCTGACTATGGATATTTAATGATTTATCCTTCGTGGACTGATACTGTCTCATATTATTCTCAATCAAGGAACAAATCATACGGACCTCCTATCATTTATACATCTTGGTGATCTAATCACAAACGATAAGAGAGCAATCTCCTTTGTCACATAGTTAATTTGTACAACAACACTAAGATCTGTACAAATAGTGACGCTATGGGTCATAACTGTCCAACAGATGGACCCCGGGGTCTCCATTTCCATTAAATTTGGCAATATCGGGCATTTTAAACTGAGTTGGCAGCTGCTCCTCGAAGGTCATTACATCATAATCTAATAAATCCTCATGCTTCCCCTTCAGTTTACGGGTAATCGTCTCCATCTGATCACGAAGTTTCTGTATTTCGGCCTAAGACATGGTAATTCTCCCTGCGGTATATTTGGCCATATCATAATCAAACCTAGGAGCATCATCATTCAATCCACTTGGAGGGTTCTCACACCTCTCATTTTCAGATCCTCCCGTGGCGTGGGGCACGACCATATTAGACATGGCGGCAGTCAAAACTTACAGTTGTTCAGTCATTTTGGTGAGATTAGCTTCAATCTGATCTATTCGAGATCCCTCGCTGACGGATTCACTCATGTTCACTGATGGCCTTTTGATTAGTCTCCCATCTTCCCTAACCCAACAAGAATCTATGGTGTCTTTTAAGATCGTGTGTCAGTGTGTGTGCATGCAATGCATGTAACGCATAAATTCATAAAAATTCTATACTAATTGGCCCATTATCATTCTAAAGTGTTCAATCATATTATTACGCGGTGAAAACTTGTCCCAGATGAAAAGGCCAAAAAGTTTACGTTTTGCAGTAACATGGCTAAAGAACTTCAAATGATAAGAGGCCCACACATAAAATGGCCCATCGGTATTTTAGAAGCTTTTGGCCCAACTATCAAAAGGTCTAACTGGATCCAAATGACGACGGTCCAAAATATAACACAAATAAATAATTTCTATTAATTCTACGACTAAGGTTCTCATGTGGGTTTATAGAAGTGCGGACAAAGGCTCTCGTTGATGAAGGATTGCCCACAACTAAGACTCCCCACTCAAAGGTTCAAGTGACTAAGTGAGCGCACATTTTTTATACCTTACGATACGTGCCAACGAGTTAAGATGCATGACTGACTGTCAAATAGATTTCCCGTTATAGATTCCCCAGAGGGAGGGTGGAACAATCTCTCTTAAATACCCAAGCCTCTTAGGCTCTTATCGCTTGGTGACAGGAATAAACAACGAGTCCTCCAGATTAGTCCATCACAGTAGCTACGAGTACATGACTATCTAGGTGCCTTCACTACTTTTCCTCGTAGAAAGGTAGTGAATGAAGGAAGACACTGAACCATTACCAAGCTTTAATAATACCTTTGATTAAACCCCTTTCAACCCACTATAGACACGGTTAACTAAAGCACAAATCATAAACATCACAAGATATGATTTCGGGGCCAATTCTCTATCCCCAGTGGAGTCGCCAGACTATAGGACACAGAAATCGGCGACACTGTTCTAGGCTCGTGGACTAGTTGGGAGTACAGAATAGTCCACAGGGGAACTAAATCGTAGAAATAACATGGAATCGCCACCCAGTGTGAACTGGGACAAAGATTTAAGGCCGCACTCACCGCTCGCAAGGGAAGGCCTCACACCGTTGGGTTCGAAATGGTCCCTTACTTATGTCACTTGTAAAGATATGATTTGTGCAATAAACTATCCTAATCTACTCAACATGTATTTAAAGATAGCCTACGCCTAAGTTCGCATGCATAAGAATAATAATAAAGCCTCTATCTAAGTTCACATGCTTTAAAGTAAGTTGTCATAACCGCAAACATACAATAACATACAATAACCACACAAGCATGCTCAATTATCTAATGCGGAAAAAAAATGAGAATCTAAGCATAAATACCAATTAAATCCCTAATATGACATAAAACAACCTAATCATGCATAAAGAAAGAAAATACTATCGACTAAATAATGTTTAAGATAAATACTGTACTAATGACTAAATCATGCTCAAATATAAAAGTTGGATGAATGAAATATGTGTATCTCTCAAGCGGTACGTAACATTGTATCCCGAATGCAAACCGTAATACCGTCCATTCAGATTCGGCTATGGAATTTACGTCCGGGTTTCCATCCGATATACCACAAGAAAGAACACACATCCATTCACCCAACGGCCATAACACACATCAATTAACGACTCTCATGCGATAATATATTAAGATATATAAAAGAAATGAAAGATAATAAATAAAGAAGGTGCCCTCAGGTCTAACCTTTTACGTTGCTTCTTGGAAGTGCGTTACACTGCCGTCGGAAGGGTTAATGCTCTGCAACTCCTTTAGTTCACTAACTCAGCGATTTCCTTCACTGTTTCGCTGTTTGGGCTGTTGTTTTCACTCTATTTAACTGTTGTTTCATCGTTGTTTTGCTGCTGGTTCCTTACGATTTAAGGGGTAAAACATGGGCTATTTCGGTGGTAAAAATGGTGTAGGTTCGGTGGTCAAATAGTGCAGGTTTTTAGATTGCAGTGGGGCTGTTCGGTGATGCAGTAAGGCAGTGATATGCGGTAGTTTTGCGAGGTTTATGGTGCGGTTATTTGCTGTCAGTGCAGGGGACGGTTCGGTGATGCAGTAAGTAGTGATATGCGGCAGTTTCATGGGTAATATGCGTGCAGTTTCAGGTTTATTTCGAGGAGGTCTTGCGGCAGTAAAGGGGAGGCAGTGAGAGGGGTTTATGCGTGCAGTAAGGGGACTTGGTGTGAGGTAGTGGGCATGAAGGCAGTGTAGAGGCGTGGAGGCTGTTTGCTATTAGCGATGGAGGCAATTCTTGGAGGCTTTGGGCGTGTGAGGGATGCGACAATATGAAGGGAATTTGGGAGGCCTTTGGCGTGTCTGCTATGAATTTTGGGAGAACTTGGGCGTGAATGACTAAGGTCGGTAAGGGTGGTGAATGCCTCTTTTTATAGGGAAAGGGATGGAAGCAATCCTAGTCCGAATAGGAAAAAATCACTTAATGATGAGGACATCTCCTAATTATCATCTCATAAGGAATCAATCTCTCTAATTTAGGATGGTGATTGCTTTTGATTTGGAAAGGGATCCATGAGATTTTTTTTTACTTAGGAAAGGATTTGACTTGATTTAAGCATGTGTTAAATGTACATCTTGCTAATTAGGAGAGCCATGGACGTGAACTTGGTCTCCTTGGGCGTGGGCTATGGGTTTTTGGTAGGCTTGGGTATTTGGGTTTGGTATATGGTTTGATGAGTGGCTTATGGGGTTTGGGCCGAGGATAAACTTTGAAACGGAGATCCGACGAGCAAACTGAAGCTAGGCAACCAAATTAATTCCAATAAAAATGCCAATTCCCAACTTTACCCTTCCAACGTCCGTTTCTCGCGACTTCCGTAGTTTAAAAGGTAGTGTCTCCATATGAGACTCATCATAGGGACTTATATGCAAAACTGAAATGCCTACACCATTCTAAACTTATTCCTCCCACACCCCGTGGTATGTCCATTTTTACCCTAGGTATGGCTCATTTTATACACCAATGTGGGGGTACACAAAATCGTTCTCTCCTATACTACATGGGTGAACCTTGGCTACCTCAGTCCATTTTCATCAGCAGAAGACAAAGACAGCCCATTTACAAGATCGACTAAGCCTATATGAGGATCGTGCCATTGTCTAGAAATGATGAATTGGGCCTTTGGTTATCATGGTTGTGGCAGTGATGGACTTGGAGATATCCAAAAGTATACAGATATGCCATAACAAGGCGTAGACTTCCTAAATGAGAGCTAGTGAGGATATCGGACTCATACATCTGACATATTCGGATATGTTTGGACATTCTAAGCCCATCAAGGTTTTTATAGAAGTTGGCCCGTTATCGTTTTAAATCTTTCAATTAGATTACCGGGAGGTGTAAACCTATCCCAATTGAGAAGGCCCAACATGTTATAAATTTTACGATAAGGTGGCTAAATAACTTCAAATGATAGAGGGCCCAAACACAAGGTGGTCCATCATTATTTTGAAAACTATTCTTCCAATCATCATAAGATACAAACTCATCCCAATTTAAGTGGCCCAATAAGTTCGTATCTTATGAAGAAATGCCCAAATGGGTCCAAATGATATTGGGCCCACACACAAGCATTTGGGTAGCTTCTATAGTACATATAACTATGGTTCGTACGTGGTCATACAAGGGTATGAATAAGGCTCTCATTGTGAAGGGTTGCACACAACTAGGTCTCCCCACTCTAGGGTCACACATTTTTTATACCATAGGGTACGTGCAAATGGATGATGGTTATCTTCACCTAACGATCTCACACCTTGAGTGAAAGTGACTTCAAGTTACATGACGCCATCGTGATAAGAAAGGTATACAAAATATATGAGACTTGGTTAACCAAAGCCACGGACAGTATAAGGTATTGTTTCAAGGCCGATTCTCTATCCCCAATGAAGTCGCCATCTCTAGGAGCGAAGCGGGGTTTACTATTATGCCTATAATATTCGGCGACCAAAACACTATTGGGCTTGCAGCCCATAGAGAGTACGGATTAGCCCGCGAGGGACTAAATCGGAGAATAAAGGAGTCACCACCCAGTGTGAACTGGGAAAGATTTAAGGCCGCACTCACCTCTCTCAATGGAACACCTCAAATCATTGGGTTTGGAATGGTCCCTTACTTATGCTAATATAATGGACGGGTTCACACAATGGTATAGCAAAGTCTTAACGCAATTCATGCATAAAGTGATTAAAAAATATAATAACATACCCAACCAAAATAATAATCACAATAACGTAGTTTCAAAAGCACATTAAATTAAGAAATACGAGATGTGATAATGAAAGCAAGAAAAATATCAAAAGCACATTAATTATGATAAACAATCAAAGCAAGAAAAGCATCAATAAATAAATAGCAAACAAAAAAGGGGAGTAATCACGCATATATGAATATTTTCCGAGTGGCACGTGGAATTGTATCCCAAGTTCAAACCACACTACCATCTATTCGGATTCGGCTACAGAATTTACGTCTCGATTTCCATCCGATATATCACAAGGGATAATAATATACATAATCTTCAATATGAACAAACAAAATAAAGGCGAAGTAATAAAATAACGATAAATAGACAAAAAGATAAATAAAAAATAAAGGCGAAATAATAAATTAACAGTAAAAGTGAATAAGTAGATAAAAAAAGATAAATAACGAAATGCCAAAGAAAGAAAAAATTTGACTAGAAATTTGACCGTCTTTGATGTAGGACTTCGCATACCAGGCTGGATGTATTTCACGTCCCGCCAGGCATGCAGTGTCCAAGACTATAAAAATAAATATGGTAAGGGTGCCCTCAGATCTTACCTTTTAAGTTACTTTCTCAGAAGTGCATTAGGCCGTCGCAGGAAGGATCGAAGCTGGTTCTCTGTTTACATTTTCGGGTTGCTATTTTCTGGTCGCTGGTTACTATTTTACCGTTTTCTTATTGTTGTTTTGCTATTTACTGGTTACTATTTTTTGGTTGCTATTTTGCTGTTTTCTAGTTGCTATTTCATGGTTTTGGTTTGCTGTTTTGCTCGATTTCTAGGTGCTGTTGGCTGCTGTTTTTTCACGCTTCTAGCTGCTATTTTTGGTTGTTTTTCTCTCGATTATTTGGTTGTTTTTCTCGATTTTTAATTGTTTTTGTTTCAATTTTTGGTTGTTTTTTGTCGATTTTTTATTCTTTTTGGTTTCAACTCTTGGTTGTTTTTGTCTAGGTTTTTTTGGTTATTTTTTTTTTTTTCAGTTTTTTGGCTGGTGTAGGCACTGTATTTTTACATATAAGTCCCGATGATGAGTCTCGTATGGAGACACTTCCTCTTTAGTTGTGAAAGAAGCGGGAAACGGACGTTGGCAGGGTAAAGTTGGAAAATGGAATTTTTGTTGGATTTAATACATTATTTTGGCTTCGGTTGCTCATTGGATCTCCATTTCAAAGTTTATCTTTGGCCCAAAACCCCATAAACCACTTACAAACCTAAATACCCAAGCCTACTCAAAGAACAAAGCCCACACCCATGAAGGCCCATTCACGCCCATTATCCCTTTAATTAGGAAGATACACATTTAACACATGCTTAAATCAAGTCAAATCCCTTCCAAATTAAGAGAGATCTCATGGATCCCTTTCCTAATCAAAGCCAATCATTATCCTAAATTATGGAGATCTTTTCATAATGAGATACCAATTAGAAGATGTCACCATCATTATGAGATTATTTCCTATTCAAATGTGGAAAGTCACCACACATTTGCCTATAAAAAGAGGACTTCACCACCCTTCTCTAGGCTAGCTCATTCACACAAGATACACACATCAAAGACCCTTGAATTGTCGTACATCAAGAAGCCTTAATCCTCTCCATTGCCGCACAACCCATACAACAAAACCCTTGTATTACCGTGATACACACCCTTCCAAAGCCCTAAGACTCACGCCACTCATACTTCTCCATCACCTACACTCATTCACGCCACACACACTCCAACAACTCAACTCACGGCCAAGACAAAAAAAATACAAAAACAAAAGACAGAAACCCTAAGCTCTCGTGCAGCTCTCCTCTCTCTTCCTCACACCCTCTCTCTGACTCACGGCATCAACAGATCACTCCAACAATTCCTCAGCCCTTCACTTAGACTTTCATGCGAGCCACAAACCAAATAACCGGTAAAAGCCTCACACCTAGCACACCACTCAACCTCAAGCCATCATGCCACCTGCCCTCCACTAATTACATCCTGAATCACCCACGTTCACGTCCCCCACTCATCAACACACACGTCCTCTAGCAGCCAAACTGGCGAAACACACTGCACACTAACCCTCACTAAATTCATTCTCACGCACAACCTCATTGCCTCACACTCACACGTAAACTACCTTCAACTCCTCATCAAAAGCTCTTTCACCACGTCACCCTAAACAGGCCACCACAAGCACTAACACGCTAAAGCCCTTCACTCCACATACAATTCACGGCCACCAATCTCCCTCACTTCACAGCACACACACCCTTCAGACACCTAGCCACCTGCACGCATATTACCCTCACCCACAGCCCTTTTGAAAATGCCCAGATTTTAGCCCCAAAACTGCACAAAACAGTCCACAAAACCACCTCGTAAAACCCGCAAACTGCACCTAAAAAACTGTAAAAAATAATCCCCTAAAAACTGCCCAAAATAGTAATAAAAAATACCCCTGAAACCCTTCCAAAAACCACACAAACTGTCCCTTAAAACAAAAAAAAACAGTGGCCTAAAAATAACAGCAAAATAACAGTGAAACAGAGTGAAAAGAACAGGCCAAAAAGTGAAACAACGAGGAAAGACGTTGAGTTAGTGAGCCGGAAGAGTTGCAGATCATCCAACCTTCCAACGGTCATGTAACGCCCTTTCGTGAGACGACAAAAGAGGTTAGACCTGAGGGCACCTTTTTATTTATTACCTTTTGTTTATTTTGTTTATTTTAAAATATTATTGCATGAGAGTCGTTTGTTAAGGCATGATGTGATTGTTGGATGGGCGGAATACGTGTTCTCTTTTGTGGTATATAGGATGGAAACCCGGACATAAATTTCGTAGATGAATCTGAATGGACAGTAGTGTGGTTTGTACTCGGGATACAACGCCATGTACCTCTTAAGAGACAAATATTTCATTTCATCCAAACTTGTATTTGAGCATGATGTAGTTCGTAAATTATTTAAAGCATGATTTAGCTTAGTTTGTTATTTATTTTCAAAGCATGATTATGTTATTTTTATGCATGATATTTTGTTAGTTTGTGTTTATGTTTAAATAGTTATTTGTTTATTTTGGTTTAATAGTTCAATGTGCTCATTGTGCGCATTGTGTGCTTATTGTTTAAAGACTTACTTTCAAGCATGCAACTTAGATTAGGAATTATTTTGATGAATACAAACTAGACATAGGTTACCCTTGAACATGAATGTTGAGTAGACTCAGTTAATTTATCACATAAATCTTATCATCACAAGTGACATAAGTAAGGGACCATTCCGAACCCAACAGTTTGAGGTCTTCCTTGCGAGGGGTGACTGCTGCCTTAAATCTCATTTTCCCGGTTCACACCCGGTGGTGACTCCATGTTATTTCTCTGGTTTAGTTCCCCCACAGGCTATTCCGTACTCCCAACTAAGCCGCGAGCCTTGAACAGCATTGTCGATTTCTGTGTCTTACAGTCTGGCGACTCCATTGGGGATAGAGAATCGGCCCCGAAATAATGTCTAGTGATGTTTATGATTTGTGCTTTAGTTGACTGTGTCTATAGTGGGTTGAAAGAGGTTTAATCAAAGGTACTTTTTGAGCTCGGTAATGGTTTGGTGTCTTCTTTCATTCACTACCTTTCTACGAGGAAAAGCTATGAAGGCACCTAGATAATCATGTACTCGTAGCTACTGTGATGGACTAATTTGGAGGACTCATTGTTTATTCCTGTCACCAAGCGATAAGAGCCTAAGAGGCTTGGGTATTTAAGAGAGTTCGTTCCACCCTCCCTCTAGGGAATCCATAATGGGAAATCCATTTGACAGCCAGTCACGCATCTTAACTCATTGGCACGTACCGTAAGGTATAAAAAAGGTGCGCTCACTTAGTCGCTTGAACCCTTGAGTGGGGAGTACCAATTGTGGGCAGTCATTCGTCAGTGAGTGCCTTTGTCCACACTCCCAGAAACCCACATGTGAACCCTAGTCGTATAACTGGTAGAAATTATTTTTTTCATGGTTAAGTTTTGGACCATCGTTATTTGGATCCAGTTGGACCTTTTGTCAAAAGATGTGAACTTGTTGGGCCATTTAAACTGGGACGAGTTCATGTCCTTTGGTTTTTGGGCCAAAAGCTTCTAAAATATCGATGGGCCATCCTGTGTTTAGGCCTTTTATCATTTGAAGAATTTAGTCATGTTATCACAAAGTGTAAACCTGTTGGGCCTTTTCAACTAGGACAAGTTTGCACCGTGCAATGGTGTGATTGAATACTTTAAAATGATAATGGGCAACTAGTATAAAGTTTTTATGAGTTTATATTACATGCATTGCACGCATATGCACTTACACCCAATCTTAAAAGAGAAACACCATAGATTCCCGTTGGGTTAGGGAAGAAGGGAGACTAATCAAAAGGTCGTCAGTAAACATGAGTGAATCCGTCAATGAGGGGTCTCGCATGGATCAGATCGATGCTAATCTCCCCAAAAGGACTGAAAACTGCAAGCTCTGACTACTGCCATGTCTAATATGGATGTGCCCCACGCTGCAGGAGGATCTGAAAAGGAGAGGCGTGAAGGCCCTCCAAGTGGTTTGAATGATGATGCTCCAGTGTTTGATGATGATATGGCTGAGTACGCCGCTGAGAGAATAGTTGGATCATAGGCTGAGATACAGAAGCTCCGTGATCAGATGGAGTCTGTTACCCATAAACTATAGGGGAAAAATGAGGATCTGTTGGATTACGAAGTAATGACCTTCTAGGAGCAACTACCCTCACAGTTTAAAATGCCCGATATTGTCAGGTTTAATGGGAATGGAGACCTGAGGGTGTTAGACAATTATGACCCATAGCGTCACCGTTTGTAAAAGACATTGTGTTTTGTACAAAATTGACTATGTAATATTGAAATTGCCTTTTATCATTTCGTATCATTTACTATTACTACATATAAATGGTAAAAGACCATATGAATAGTTCCGGATTGAGATGATATGAGACAGTATCAATCCATAAAGGTTTAATCATTAAATATCCCTAGTCATAGTATTATCGAGACTGGACATCGATAATGCGGAATAGACTAGTATTGCACTTGTGCGCGTTGTGAGAGCATAACGGCACAGTTCTCATATGTTTAAGTATAGGATACTTATGCAAGTGCGATAGGAGGTTGTGTTTTACCGATGGTACGGAAAACAGCTTCGCTCTGGATAGACCCCGCGGAATCCCATTGGTAGTATGTATATGTGTCTACGGGAGTCCGCGTCAGGTAGATGTATTTGGTCTTAACCTGAGACTTACATCGCTAATACTTGCGACAATCGGTAAACTTTGGTTTTGGTCGTCCAGGGCTTTAACAGGTTATGTGTACGCCTCTATTGGGTTTATCGAGAATCGTAGTGTATTGGATGTGATGTCAAGACGGAAGTATCACTCCAGACATATGGAGATGATGATCACAGGGATTCATAACTCGTTCTCTATTGTGTTGCAACCATCGGATAATGTGACAAGGTCATGATTATCCGATTCAAAGAGACTAGTTGTTTGATATCCGATATGTGCTTCGTACGGGGCAGACACTATTCCAGCCCCAGGCCTAGCACGTGACATCTGATACTGGATCGCAATACGAGATACTAGGTATTCTACGTCTGACATAGATTATATATTCCAGTAAGAATATTTCTGGAGAATTGGGTAGGCACGGTGCTTTGCTAGAAGCCAACCATGTCTTGTAAATCGGTAAGCACGTAGTACGAGGTACTCGCTTTATCGGATAGTCCGATTACCGGATTTACTGCCAACATATCCAGAGATCTCTTGGGTCGCTTCCCAAGGATTCACCGATGACTGTTGACTTAAATTGGAATTAATCTGGGATTAGTTAAGAGAGAGAAAATTAATCTGGGATTAATATGGGCTTTATTTAATCTGGGATTAAAAGTGTTCAGTGGCGAAAGAACGCGATTAATTTAGAATTAATCGGTAAAATAAATTTAATAGTTAAATTTGATTTTTTCTATTTATTTATTCAAATGGGCAAAATTAATATATCGGATATATTAAAATGAATTGGATTTCATTACGAGATTAAAGTGGGACTTTAATGTGAACGAACGAATTAATTTAGAATTAGTTCGTAAACGACGTTCGTAATATATATTTGCGAGGCATCGTTATTTAATTAAATTAGATTTAATTGTTTAGCGACGAAGGTTCTTTTAATCGGATTAAACGGAACCGAGCCGCGGCAAATGCCCGTAGAGATATTTGAATTTCAGATTCAAATTTTTGGAGCCAAGTGTGGTAGGTTTTCCCACCACACAACTACCTTGTTTTTACTTTTTAGAAACCATTTACCAAACCTACCAAGATTAGGGTAAAAGGTGAAAAGGTTTTACTAAAAGGTGAAAAACAAAAAGGGTATCTCTACACACTTTTGCCATGACATTCATTAGATGAAAAATTGAAAACCCTAGACACTTGGAGTTGCTTGGCTGAATTTTCATAGCCTCTCTTCTCTTTGATTTGATTTTCAAATCATCAAAAGCTAGCACTTTGGAAGTGAACAAAGGTGATAGGGAAACTCCTCAATAGCTTGGAATCATCCTAAAGCTTGGATTCATCATAAAGCTTGGATCTTGGAGATCTTGGATCTCAAAATTTTTTAAAGCTCCAACACTCATTGTAAGTATATTCCGCACCTTATAATGATCAACTCTTATATTATGCATGCTTATTAGATCCTTATAATGTTCTAGGAACACTAACAGAGGGTCCATCTACGGTAATATGTCACGGTCATGAGTTCAGTTGGCCTATCTCAGCACCAAGTCCAGAAGATATTCGGGATGTCACTCGAAGGGGCACTTGTGGTTTGGTATCATATCCTTGAGAAAAAGGTTAAAGAAGATTGGAGGGAGTTGGCTGATGCCTTCTTGAAGCAATATGTTATCGACTTAGAGATCGACTTGTCGCTCCGCGATTTGGAAAACACCAAACAGAAGCCGGATGAGAACTTCAAGGAGTATGTAGACCGCTGGAGAAGCCAGCTGCTAAAGATGCAGACAAAGCCTTCGGAGAAGGACCAAATCAAGATGATTGTCAAGGGTACCAAGCCCTCTATCTATAGCAAGCTGATGGGGATAAATTCCATGATTTTGGATTTCTGACAGCTGAGGGAAACTGTCCTGGACATTGAAGAAGAGGAGGCCGAGAACCGAAAGTTTTATGGCCAGAATATGAGGAATTTTGTGGGGTATTTTGAGACCAAGCCCGCTATTGCCAAGTTTGCTGCCATCAAAAACCGGTGTTTCTCCAACCTGGGTAGACCCTTGTCCAAAGTGCTCGAGAAGCTGACAGGCAATGACTCTTAAAATCCTGGGAGCC
The DNA here is from genome assembly GCA_019454045.1 of Zanthoxylum bungeanum. Classification (NCBI taxonomy): domain Eukaryota; kingdom Viridiplantae; phylum Streptophyta; class Magnoliopsida; order Sapindales; family Rutaceae; genus Zanthoxylum; species Zanthoxylum bungeanum. The sequence continues at coordinate 127,210 of SKCR01022776.1, forward strand.
TAGACCACTCTCAAATCCTCCCCCACCAAACCTCAATATGAACAGCTACTGCCACTTCCACCAATAACCTGGCCATGACACCGATAGCTGTACCCGTCTCCGCCATGAGATCCAAGACTTAATTGACTCCCATAAGATTCCTGACCCTAAAAAAACAACCAAACACACACATCAATCCTCTACCAAATTACCACTTCGTTCCCCTACCCACCTACATGACCAGCTCTGGCTTGCCCGAAACCTTGGTCCTCCAAGCTCTCAACCACCAAGCTTCTTACATGGGGATAAGGGATGACAACAATGAAGGACCATAGGCCGAGGAAGAAGACAATGTTATTTCTCCTAGTTCATTTGATCTTGCATTTTTAATAAAGACATTGATTTTTTTTACTTGTTCGAACCTTTTCTCAACAATAATAAAGAAGTTCATTTCGCTTACTTGCTTGAATCTCCCATTCTCAACCTACAACATGAGTATATTTGACAAAAGTATTCAACCTTGGTACTATGATACTCAACGATATTTAGAACACGGGGAATCCTCGGAAGAAGCAAGTAGAAAAGATAAGATAGTCATGTAGAAATTGGGAAATTGAGTAGTGAGACTGTTAGATTTGGAAGGGAATGAGTTCACCGAGCCGATGAATGTTGACAGATTGAAGCTGTATTTTGCCTGAGACCAAGTAGTCACCAAAAGAATTGGTAGAAGACCTAACCCGACAGGATGGGAACATTCACGCATATATGCATACACGTAACACATTTTTCACCCTTTTGTGTTTGTTTTGTTTTGTGTTCACAGGCTTTGAAGAAGAAAAAGAGAAAGCGGTGAAGACAAGCCAATCAGACATAGCAAAAGCATAGTATCAGATTCGGTTAGTAATCCCAAGGTTGAGGCCCATATTGGTATTGGATTCAGGTAGTAATCCTAGGGTTGAGGCCCACATCAGTGTTAGTTTCGGAAAGGAATCCCAGGGTCGAGGCCCACATTGGTGTCGATTTTGGAGAGGACTTCTAGGGTTGAGGCCCACATGAGTTTGAGTTTCGGGAATAGTTCACAGGGGGCGAAGCCCATCTTTCCAGTAGTCAAAATGAAGAATTCTCTGAAAAACAAAAGAGGAGAAAGAGAGAAAAAAGAGAGAGAGAAATCTTTGATAGTCAAACATATGTCTGGTGATGACATTATTTGCTGTAGGGAGAAGCCTTAGAAACGACAAGTGTGAGACGTGCTCTCATCCGGTATCCTGAATGGATTGATCTCAGCTGGACTCACGAGCACTTGATTACAGGATCTCAACAGTGGAAACCTGAGTGGTTGGCAAAATGACTGGTCGAAGGGATGATGGATCGGTGAATGACCGTTTGCCTGGATGTCCACCCTGTTTTACTTATACTACGATATGTGATATGGTTGGAAATAAAGAAAGAGTCTCTGCGATGAAAAAATAGAAAAAATAGACCGCCTATAACCGATAAGCATGAAGCTACCTATGGGCGAGTATTAGGACCACCATGAGGAGAAATGCTACCTTAAAGGGTAGGTGTGTCAAAGAAAAAGAAAAAAGAAAAGAAAAAAAGTATGAAAAAAGAATGAAAAGAATGAAAGGAAAGAGACAAGAAAAAAAGAAGAAGACCATATCATGTTGAGTATGACGAAGTAATCACAGCGTGTGATCAAGACATCTAGATTGGTTGGACCCACTGGTCCGATTCTCCGAGACGAAATCATCAAGTTGGCCTACTTAAGGGTTAAGCTGCGAAAGAGCCTTGGCACACACACACCAGGAGTATAGTTCAGATCACCTATTCAGACGATCAGAGTTGAATATATCGAGTACTTTGAAGGTTCTCACGTTTCGTCACGAAGCATTCGTTGAGGACGAAAACATGTCTAGCTATTATGATTATCTAGTGAGAGACAGTATAATATATTGAAAAAATTATCACATCATCATTATCAGTCTTGCCGGGTATGGCATCCTGGGGGACGAGGCCCACATCATTATCAATATCAGTCTAGACCGGGTGTAGCACTCTGGGGGCGAGGCCCACATCAGATCTATTTTTTACCAGGTACGGCACTCCGGTATGGAGACATCAGATCAGCTTTGCAGGGTACGGCACTCCGGTATGGAGACATCAGATCAGTTTCGCCAGGTACAACACTCCAGGTATAGAGACATTAGATTAGTTTTGCCAGGTACGGTATGAAGTATTGTGGAATATTGTGGAGTACCGTGGAGTATTATGGATTATGTGGACTACTGTGGACTATCGTGAAGTATTGTGGACTATTATGGATTATCATAGACTATGTGCACTATATGGATTATGTGGACTACCGTGGACTATCGTGAAGTGTTATGGACTACCGTGGACTATCGTGAAATATTATGGACTACCATGGACTATCGTGAAGTGTTGTGGACTACCGTGGACTATCTTGAAGTGTTGTGGACTACCTTAGACTACTGTGGATTATGTGGATTACCATGGACTACCGTGGATTACCGTGGATTATGTGGATTACCGTGGACTACCGTGGATTATGGAGATTATGAGGATTATGTGGACTGCCGTGGATTACCATGGATTATGTGGATTACCGTGGACTACCATGGATTATTGTGGATTATGTGGAAGACCATGGACTACCATGGACTATGGAGATTATGTGGATTATGTGGACTACTGTGGATTATCGTGGACTATGTGGATTATCGTGGACTATGTGGACTACCGTGGACTATCGTGGACTACCGTGGATTATCGTGGACTATATGGATTACAGGGACTGCCATGGATTATGGAGATTATGAGGACTATGTGGACTATCGTGGACTATGTGGATTATCGTGGACTACCGTGGTTTGCTGTGGATTATGTGGACTACCGTGGACTACCATGGACTATGAAGATTCTGAGGATTGTGTGGACTACCGTTGATTACCGTGGATTATGTGGACTACCGTGAAGAGTTGGGGACTACCGTGGATGATCGTGGACTAGTGCAGACTATTGTGGACTACCGCGACACCCTAGGTACGGGGTTTAGCACGCCAGGAATGGTACATCATCAAATTCAGTTCGGAACAACAGGCAAACCAGGTGGCAGCTGGCGAGCCAGGTAAGTGAAAATGCTTTGCACGTACTTTGATAGGATTGTCATTGTCAAACACTACACAAGTCCCATCAAAGTGGGGGCGACTGAAGGCACTGCATTTTTGTATATAAGTCTTGATGATGAGTCTGGTATGGAGACACTTCCTCTTTAGTTATGAAAACCACGGGAAACGGACGTTGGAAGGGTAAAGTTGGAAAATGGAATTTTTTTGGATTTAATCCAGTTGTTTGGCTTCGGTTGCTCGTTGGATCTCCGTTTCAAAGTTTATCTTTGGCCCCTAACCCCATAAAACACTTACCATACCTAAATACCCAAGCCTACCCAAAGACCAAAGCCCACGCCATGAAGCCGTATTCACGCCCATTATCCCTTTGATTAGGAAGATACACATTTACCACATGCTTAAATCAAGTCAAATCCCTTCCTAATTAAGAGAAATCTTATGGATCTCTTTCCTAATCAAAGCCAAACATTATCCTAAATTAGGTAGATCTTTTCTTTATGAGATACCAATTAGAAGATGTCACCATCATTAGGAGATTCTTTCAAATTCAAATAAGGAAAGTCACCACTTCTTTGCCTATAAAAAGAGGCCTTCACCACCCTTCTCTAGGCTAGCTCATTCACATATAATTCACATAAGATACACACATTAAAGACCCTTGAATTGTCGTACATCAAGAAGCCTTAATCCTCTCTATTACCGCACAACCCACACAATAAAACCCTTGCATTACCGTGATACACACCCTTCCATAGCCCTAAGACTCACGCCACTCAACTCCTCCATCACCTCCACCCATTCACGCCACACACACTCCAACAACTCCACTCAAGACCAAGACAAAAAAAAGAAAAAAAAAAACAAAAGACAAAAACCCTAAGCTCTCGTGCAGCTTTCCTCTCTCTTCATCACACCTTCTCTCTGACTCACGACATCAACAGATCACGCCAAAAATTCATCAGCCCTTCACTTAGCCTTTCACGAGAGCTACAGACCAAATAACTCGTAAAAGCCTCACGCCCAACACACCCCTCAACCTCAAGCCATCACGCCACCTGTCCTCCACATATCACAGCCTGAATCACCCACGTTCACGTCCCCCACTCATCAACACACACGTCCCCTAGCAGCCAAACTTCTGAAACACACTGCACACTAACCCTCACCAAATTCATTCTCACGCACAGCCCCATTACCTCACACTCACACATAACCTGCCCTTCAACTCCTCATCAAAAGCTCTTTCACCATGTCACCCTAAACAGCCCACCACAAGCACTAAAATGCTAAAGCCTTTCACGCCGTACACAATTCACGACCACCATTCTCCCTCACTTCACAGCACACACACCCTTCAGACGCCTAGCCACCTGCACGCATATTACCCTCACACACAGCCCCTTGAAACTGCCCAGATTTTAGCCCCAAAACTGCACAAAATAGTCCCCAAAAACTACACAAAATAGTCTACAAAACCACCCCGTGAAACTCGTAAACTGCTCCTAAAAACCTGCACAAAAAAGTCCCCCAAAAACTGCCCAAAATAGTAATAAAAACTGCCCCCGAAACCCTTCCAAAAACCACACAAACTGTCCCTTAAAAGAACAAAAACAATGGCCTAAAAACAACAGTGAAATAGGAGCGAAACGGAGTGAAAAGAACAGACCAAACAGCGAAACAGTGAGGAAAGATGTTGAGTTAGTGAACCGAAAGAGTTGCAGATCATCCACCCTTCCAACGGCCATGTAACGCCCTTTCGTGAGATGATAAAAGACGTTAGACCTGAGGGCACCTTTTTATTTATTACCTTTCGTTTTTTTTTATTTTAAAATATTACTGCATGAGAGTCGTTTGTTAAGGCATGATGTGATTGTTGGATGGGCGGAATACGTGTTCCCTTTTGTGGTATATAGGATGGAAACCCGGACATAAATTTCGTAGCCGAATCCGAATGGACGGTAGTGCGGTTTGTACTCGGGATACAATGCCACGTACCTCTTAAGAGACACATATTTCGTTTCATCCAAACTTGTATTTGAGCATGATGTAGTTCGTAAATTATTTAAAGCATGATTTAGCTTAGTTTGTTATTTATTTTCAAATCATGATTATGTTGTTTTTATGCATGATATTTTGTTTAGTTTGTGTTTATGTTTAAATAGTTATTTTTTTTATTTTGGTTTAATGGTTCAATGTGCTCATTGTACTCATTGTGTACTTGTTGTTTAAAGACATACTTTCAAGCATGCAAACTTAGATTAGGAATTGTTTTGATAAATATAAACTAGACATAGGTTACCCTTGAGCATGAATGTTGAGTAGACTCGGTTAATTTATCGTATAAATCCTATCATCACAAGTGACATAAGTAAGGGACCATTCTGAATCCAATGGTTTGAGTTCTTCCCTTACGAGGGGTGAGTGCGGCCTTAAATCTTATTTTCCCGGTTCACGCCAGGTGGCGACTCCATGTTATTTCTCCGATTTAGTTCTCCCGCGGGCTATTCCGTACACCCAATTAGGCCGCAAGCCTAGAACAGCGTCGTCAATTTCTGTGTCCTACAACTGGTTGTTCTTTTGTTGTTTCAGTGATAAGAAGAAGAAAATGACCTTTAGGGTTTTTTTGGGTATTGGTTTCGGTGAAGGTTGTTATCTAGGGTTTTAATGTTTTTTTTTTTGCTTGTTACCGTCCACCAAGAATAAAATAGAGCCCCATTTGATGATGATTTGGTCCCCTTTTTATAATGATTTGAAGGGATCTCTAAATAGGGAAATAAATCATGGAAATTTGGGGAATATATTATTAAATTTTTTTGGGAATAAAATCTCATGAATTTGGTGATGAGGATACCTCAAATCTTGTTAATTGGAAAGATGGGATTTCAAATCTTGTTAAATTGGAAAGTGTTGATGATGGTATTTGAGTGTGTCGGCCTTGGGCGTGCATGGTGGGTTATGGGCTACTTGGACGGTTCGAGGCTAAAGTTTGAAGTAGAAACTGACTGAGCAAATCCAAGGCTAGCTAGTGAGTCCGGATCCGATGAGGTGCTAATTTTAGATGTTTTTCTTCCATCCAGCATTCATTTTTCGTAACTTTCGCAACCTTTCAGGTAGTGCCTCCATACGAGGCCCATCATCGAGCTCATGTAAAAATACAATGTCTACAACATGTCATGATTTATATTATATGCTTCAAAATTTACATGTCATGTTCTACAGTTATAGTTCATGATTTATAGTAACATGTCATGATATACTGTTTGTGTTTCATTATTTTTAGTTGTGTTTCATGTTTTCAGTTTACATTTTACGTTTTATTATTTACATGTCACAATTTATAGTTATGTGTCATTATTTTCTCTTACAATTCACAATTAGTATTTCATAATTGATAGACAGTTTTATACAGTTACAGTTCATACTTTACATTCAAAGACCATGATTTATGGTTTGTAGTCAATGTTTTATAGTTTCCATCCCACGATTTATAATTTATGTTTTCAATTTATGTTTCATGAATTTCAGGTCGGAGTTCACTTTTACATCTTATATTTCTCAGTTTTCAGTTTATGTTTTCATTTTATGACATATAATTTTCAGCCCGTGATCTACATGTCTTTAATTCATGATTTATATGTTTTTATTTCTCGTCTTACAAATTACAGTTTATCATTTCAGTTTTCAGTTTATGATTTTGGTTCACGATTTACAATTTTTAGTTCATGAATTAAAATTCAATCATCATGTTTTATAATTTACACCATACATTTTATAGTTCGTAGTCATGTTATATGGTTCACAATCCATGCTTTACCGTCCCTGTTTTACAACTATATTTAGAGTTTACGTCTTCAACTTACAGTAATCAATTCCAGTTACAATACATGTTTACAGTTTATTGTTTATGGTAACATGTCATGTTTTGTGTTTCATGATATGCAGTTTATGTTTTTTAGTCTTTCCATTTGAGGCATTTATTCTACCAAGTTTTGATAATATCGGGATACACAAGCGTATGTGAGGGCGACAGTCGAATCCGGGTACATATAGAGATGTAGAGGAGACGTCTGGATCCTGACCACTGTAACGATATTTTACATTTTTTCGAAAAACCATCAGAGTGTCGTTTTATCATGTATAGCTACTCGAGAATGCTCAAGTTCAAGTTCATATTCATATTTTCCTACTTATATGGTGCTAGGTTTCTAATAAGTAGGTTCCATTACAGTTATAACTACTTGAGTATGCTCAAGTTCAGTCCGTCTAATGGTTCTTTGGAAACCTCTTAGGCTTATTCATGTTCATGTTCCTATTCACATCCCTCTATTTAAGCGGTGTTATTCCTACTACTTAGGTTTCATGCCAGCAAGTTATGATACTGGTGTTGTTTTCATGACAGTTGTATATAGAATGTGTTTATAGGTTAATTTTTTAGTTTATAGTTTAGTTACATACTATGTTTTTAGTTTACAGTTCAGTTGCAATTTATATTTTTAGTTTATAGCCCAGTTACAGATTATATTTACGCTTTCAATCCATGTTTCGATTTACTTTTTTTTCAACTTACAGTTCTTGCTACAATTTATAAATCTTATTTATAGTTTACCGATAATATTATGGTTTCTAATTCTTGTTATAGTTTTCCATTTACGTTTACAGTTTACAACCATGTTTATGGGTTTAGTACATTTTTATAGTTTACAATCATGTTTTATAATATTCAGTCCATGTTATATATTTCAGATTATATATAAAATTTATAATTCATGTTTACATTCACAATATATGACTTTTAGTTATAGTACATGATTTGCAGTTTATGTTTCAAAATTTATCTATGTTTTAAGGATCAAGAACTATATGTTTTAGTGCATGTTCTATATTGATAAGTTTTCAAGCTTCAGATAATTTGATATTTTCAAGTTGAGACTGTATGCATGTTATGACACTTGACCGTGATTTTATAAGTTTGTGTTTCATTATTCTATATTGATCCGAGTTCGTTTATACATATTATGTATTTATGTTCTTATTTTAAATATTCACTCACAAGGCCATTTACATGACTTACTACTATTCTATTTTATGTTACATGATTCTCATTGTATTGACGAAGAGTTTGGAGAAGATGGATATCAGTTGCAGTTATTAGTGACATACACGTCATATAGCCGGTAGGAATTTATCTGTACCAGATATATTTTGATATTAGGTGAATTCAAGCGAAAGCAGAATCTTGAACGTGCCAAAGCTGTCAAGGTTACACAAGTATCTTAAATTTATCATTGACAAGTTTAAACTTGATATGGCTCATTGTGAACATGTCAAACTGTCACAACGAGAATCGACCAGGACCGAAACCCCATGAGTCATTGTTGAGTGATCGACAATGAGTTGTATACCTATTGAATATATGTAGCGAGAACGTGTCAAAGCTGTGAGCTAAAATATATTCATTGAATCCATATTTCACTATTTTGTTATAATTTGATTATCACGTGTTTTTTATTCTGTCCAGGGATTACAATTTTGCATAAAATAGTAGGTAGAGGCATTTTTCGATTAAAAAATCCATGATCTATTTAATGTTTTTATTATTATATGAAATTGTTTTGTCTGCTAACTGTTGATTCGCTATATATTTGATAGATCTACGATGGTGGCACCTTCGACCAATCCTTTTGCTCGTATGCTTGATAAGAATAAGCTTAAGAGCGCAGAGAACTTTGCGGATTAGAATATAGATTTGAGGATTGTCCTCGGATCTGAAAAGATGGGATATATTTTGGAAGGTCCACTTCCCCTTGCTATATCAGAGTATGCATCGCCAGAAGAGATTGAGACTTTCTGTAAATGGAAAGATGATGATTTAGAGTTGTAATGGAACTGATCCATTCTAAACTTGAAGAGGGATAGGCTGTGAGTATACTGTTGGACAATTATGACCCATAACATCACTATTTATACAGACACGGTGTTGTTGTACAAATTAACTATGATACAAAGGAAATTGCTCTTTTATCATTTGTGATTAGATCACCAAGATGTATAAATGATATAAGGTCCATATGATAAGTTCCGGATTGAGATGATATGAGACAGTATCAATCCATGAAGGTTTAATCATTAAATATCCCTAGTCATAGTATTATCGAGACTGGACATCGATAATACGGAATAGACTAGTATTACACTTGTGCGTGTTATGGGAGCATAACGGCATAATTCTTATATATTTAGGTATAGGATACTCATGCAAGTGTATTAGGATGATTTGTGGCAAATCATCAATGTGCTAGCACACAAAGAGACATAAAAGGTGATAGGGAAACCTACTTGTGAGCTTGGAATCACCATTGATAAAGCTTGGAGCTTGAAGATGAAGATGGAGTCCAAATCCACCTTGGCCGAGAACACCACCACAAGGATGAAAAAGTTTTGTTCTTCGTAGCATTTAATCCGTTCATTGTGAGTATGACTCTGTCATTCTCCTTTGTGTATTCACATGTATTTCATTTCTTGATTTGATCATTGGGACTTAATAGAAACCCAACATATACATGTGCTTCATTTTATCAATTTGATCGAGAAATTGAGGCGCAATGATTTCCCTCTCAATGATACTCTAGGAAAGAGTGTCATACTTGGTTCGATCCCGGCATCATATCGTCAGTTTGTAATGTACTTCAACATGAATGGGATTCACTGATCTTACTGTGAGTTGCATAGGATGCTTCTCACATCGGAGGGGGATTTAAAGAATGGAGTTCCGACTCGCCTTCCAAAATCCACTTCACTTTTCATTTCTTCCCAATCTAAGTCGAAATGGAAGAAGACAAAGGGAAGGAAGAAGAAAGATTTCAATATTCCTTTGCAGGCTAAGGTAGTGAAGCCCAAGAGAACTTTTAAAGATAAATACCACCATTGCCAGAAAGTCAGGCACTGGAAAAGGAACTATCGTGACTACCTCGCAAAGATAAGGAAGGAAAAAGCATCAACATCAAGTACTTTTATTTTTCCTATTATTGATATTTCATTGGCTTGTGAAGCTATGGCATCTAATTGGATTTTAGATTTTATTTATCCTATTCACATTTGTAATTTTTTGCAGATGCTGAAGGAAAATAGACGGCTGAAATCTAGAGAGATACAATTGCAATTCGGGAGTGGCGACACTCTGAATGCGGTTGCAGTAGGCTTATGCGAGATTCCCTTCCCAGTAGGAGACCTTTATTTCATTACTGTTTTTTTATGCCAGGATGTGTGGCGAATATTATGTCACTTTTTGTATTAGATACTATATGATATAATGTAAATATTAAGAATCGTTCTTTGTATTTATATGGCAAAAATAAATTTCAGATCCGTTATTGTCCAAATGAGTATGGTCATTACATATTGCGTACCTCACAAGATATCTTTAATACTGGAATTAATAAACGTAAACAATATGATATAAATAATACTGAACTATAGCATATGAGGTTGGGTCATATTGGTGTGAAATGCCTAACCCAGTTGGTTAGGAATGGTTTGATACATAATCTCATTATTGAACCTTATCCAACCTGTGAATCTTTCATTCATGGTAAAATGACCAAAGCCCCATTTTCGAATATTGGACACCGAGCCACTGACATATTGGAACTCTTACATTCTGATGTATGTGGTCCTATGAGTCAGACAGCACACAGTGGTTTTTCATACTTCATCACCTTTACCGATGATATGTCATGGAACAGTTATGTTTATTTGATGAAACATAAATCGGAAACCTTTGAAAATTTGAAAGAATTCCGAAACGAAGTAGAAAAATAGAATAGTCAATATTTAAATTCTTTCGATTTGATCGAGGCAATGAATATATGAGTGGAGAGTTCACTGATTATTTAAAGGATAATGGGATTCTCGCTTAATATACTCCTCCGGGTACTCCGCAGCATAATGAAGTATCAGAGAGGAGAAATCAGACATTATTGGATATGGTTCGATCTATGTTAGGTTATACAGATTTTCCTTATTACTTATAGGGTTATGCTCTTTTAACTGCCCCTCATCTTCTGAATAAAATACCTTCAAAGTTGTTCCCATGACTCCGTATGAGATATGGATCGGTAGGAAACTGAATCTTAGTTATATTTTGATTTGGGGCTGTCTTGTATATGTCAGGATGGCTCAGCAGACTAAGCTTTTGCCTCGAGGGCAGAAGTTTAGGTTTGTTGGATATCCTTCAAATATGAAAGGATATTATTCTATGATACCGAGCATCGAAATGTGTTCGTAGCTCGCTTCATAAAATTTCCAAAGATAGAATTTTTGTATAAAGGTGGTGATCATAGAGAGATTGAACTTGATGAAGAACAACCTGAGACCAATGAACCAACGAAGGAACCTCAAGCTCAAGCAGATGAAGAACTTTGAACACAGAAATTGCGTAGGTCACAAAGGGTATCTAGATCTCTTGAACGCTTATATTTGATACAAGAAAAGAGTCTCAATGTACTTTTAGTTGATGAGACTGACCCTTTTACATATAGAAAATTGATCTTGGACATCGACTCCGTGAAGTGGTAAGACGCCATGAAATTCGAGTTAGACTCAATGCATTAGAATCAAGTTTGGAACTTGATTCCGCTTCCTGAAGGAATTGATCCTATCGGTTGTAAATGGATTTACCAAAGGAAGTGCGGGCCTGACAAAATGGTTGAAACCCTTAAGACCTGACTGGTAGCTAAAGGTTACTCGCAACGACCTGATGTCGACAATGATGAAACTTTATCACCAGTTGTGATGTTAAAGTATATAAGGATTTTGTTTTCTGTGGTCGCTTACCATGATCACGAGATTTGAAAAATGGATGTCAAAACAGATTTTCTAAATGGATTTCTAGATGAAGAAATCTATATGGAACTGCCAGAGGGTTTTGAATCCAACAAGAACTCGGGCATGGTATGCAAAATGAAGAAGACCATTTATGGACTTAAACAAGCTTCTCAAAGTGGGAATCTTCCATTCGATGAGATAATCAAATTGTCTAGTTTTCTCAAGAATTCAGAAGAATCCTGCTTGTATAAGAAGGCTAATGGGAGTATAGTGGTATTTTAAATTCTATATGTTGAAGACATCCTGATCCTTGGGAATGATATCTGAATGATGCAAGGGTACAAAGCTTACCTCTGTAAGAATTTATCCATGAAGGACCTAGGTGAAGCTTCTTATGTCTTAGGCATAAAAATCTATAGAGATAGAGAAAAGAAGCAGATAAGTGCACGAAAGTGTACTTAGAACACTGATAACTCAGCTTTATCATCATATGTTTTAATCTTAATTAGAGTCATTTTCTGTTTTGTTAATAGGAAGCAATGGATCAAGGAGAACGAAGTAATTGAACATGTTTCAAAGCCTAACAAACGTATCGATCGCACATGGGAGTATCAACCGCGCACTGAATTTTAAAAGGCTCCAGACCATAATATATCGATTTACATGTACTCGCGGAGATCTAGTCAATGATAGTCACTAAAAATCCGCTACGTGTCTATGCGACGCGAAACCACATTTCTAGGATGATGTTTGTACATTTTTAATGTAATTTAGGGTTCCAAGATTTTTCTATATAAATCCAACTTCATCCTACACCCTAGAGAAGGAGAAAATCATAGATAAAAGAGGACAAACATAGATAAATAGCCAAAAACACAATTCATAGAGAGAAAGAACGAAGAACATCAAAGAAATCATGACGTCTCTCCAATCTATTCAGGCTGCATCTTTTTCTTCCATGTAGAACTAATCTCCTAGGCAAAGCTAAGAATGAACTCTTGTATTTTAATTTCTATATTTATGTTGTTGATTTCTTAAGAACCTTTTAACGTTTAATATAATTGATGGTGGTTATTTTCTATTATCTTTCGATTCTTGAATCCATAAATTATGTTTTGTCAAACTCCATATAGATCCAGTCATGCTTCTTCTATGTGTGATTTGCGAACTTAGTTGTGACTGGTAAAAGTTGTTTTATATGTGGTCTTCTGTTGGAGTATTGTTTGAAGGTATATTGTCGACGTTAGATAACTCGTAACGATGACTTTTATGTGTTGTCAACATAGAGAAAATAACCATTGATTAACTTAGAATTTAATAGGAGTATAATTGAAAATTTTCTGATTGTTGGTTTGGGATGTGAAACCTTCAATTGAGTAATAACAGGAATCAATAATTGAATATAGGAGTTTGATACAAGAAGGATTCTTGATGCTTTGCTATATTTCTCTACTGATAAAATCCTGCAAAATTTTCTATAGTTTTTACTTTAATTATCAATTCATTCATTTTCTTTATTTAAGTTACTGTTAACATTTTTGTTTGAGTAAATTAGTTCCTGTAACCATCTCTCTGAGGAATCGACACCCCAGCTATACTGTGATAATCACAATTAATTTTTAGGCATAATCAGAAACTTATTGGGTTATCCCAATCAACGTACATATATAAAAGCTTAGCACGGTATAATTTCCGTAATTGTATGAGAGCAAACATACCGCTCAGACATGGCATATATCTTTCAAAAAATATGTGTCCATAAATAGAAGATGAGAAGATTATAATGTCTAATCAGTCTTATGCTTTGTGTTTGGGCAGCATCATATATGCCATATTATATACTATGCCTGATATCAGCTTTGCAGTTAGTGTGACCAGCAGGTATCAGTCCAATTCAGGAAATGACCATTGGATGGTAATTAAACATATCCTCAAGTATCTTAAAGGTACTAAGAATAAGTTGATTATATATGGAGGAGATGATATGCAAGTTAATGGGTATAAAGATTCTGATTTCCAATCGGATCCTGATGATAGAAAGTCTACATCAGGATTCGTGTTTAGCCTTAATGGAGATGCAGTTTGTTGAAAGAGTTCCAAACATGGGTCAACAACTGATTCCACCCCAGAGGTGGAATAGATTGCATCTTATGAAGCTGCAAAAGAAGCTTTATAGATTAGGAACTTTATCACTGAATTGGTAGTAGTCCCAATTATCGAGAATCTGATTCCATTATACTGTGATAATACTGGAGCCATTGCACAAGCAAAGGAACCAAAGGCGCATCAGAAGTCGAAACATGTGGAAAGAAAGTACCACATCATTTGAAAGATTATGTAGCGAGTGGACATTATCGTGTGCAAGGTACCGAGTGAAGATAATGTTGCAGACGCGTTTACCAAGGCCATTCCTCTAAAGTTATTCGATAAACATATGGAGTTGATGGGTATTAGATATAATCGATATTGGCACTGGAGCAAGTGGGAGAATTTGTTAGGATTGGTGCTTAGAGCGTCAATTTTCTTATGTATTTCCCTATAAATACGAATGTAAATTTTATTATGAATAAAATAAAAAATTTCTATTATATAACATCTTTTAGTAAAGACGTAAATGACCTTAGAATGATTAGTTATGATACTGTTGTAAAAGGGTCGCAATTGACATTAAGTCGTATCATGACATTGTCATCTTAGAAAGTTCTTGGTCAAGGTTCACACTACTTGGTCAGTACAGTAAACTCGTTAAGACTGGTACATGGCATATATTAGAATATTGGATTCCAATAGTTTCTCAATGAACCATGAGTCTTGGAGACTCGTATAGACGTGTAGGTATTTATAGCCGATGAACACTAAATGATTCACCGAAAATTCTTAATATATAGTACACCAACATCAATAAGAATCTTCTCAGGTTGAGTGAGCATAGTGATTCTTTGACTTGAGATACCACTGTGGATATATGAGTTATCCTCCACACTTAGATGATAGTTATATCACCGATCTATTTAGATCAGACATCTTCCTATTTGTTGGGTGTGGACTGATTCTCAGGATATCATGTGTGTATCATGAAATGATCCGTCAGTTCTGTGTATAGACCATAAGTATTCAATATGGAATTAGCAATCTGTTAAATCCATGGGTCCATGGTACACTATAGAAATTAGTTCTAAGTGTTATTAAGAGATTGTTAAAGAGAACGTCGACTTGATTATATCTATAGAGATTTGACATTTATATCTATATCTCTAGAATAATTCGGATACTTGTGACAGAGGGATTATACATATGCAATGACCTTGACCTGTATGGTTCATAGAGTTTATCTGTGTTCGTCATAATTTATGGGTAGATAAATTATAGACATGAAATTGGATTTCGTGATGGATATGCCTGAACTAGGGGTGTTCACGAGTCGGGTCGGATCAGGTTATTTATAATTTTTTATTACCCAATCGGGTCGGGTCATTCGGGTCTTCCGACCCGAAACGCGAAATTTGATAAGGTGACCTGTATGAGTCGGGTCGCAAAGGGTCGGGTAAAAAAACTACAGGTTGGGTCGGGTCGATATAATATGTCGTGAATATAATATATATATTTTATGATATAGGTTTGACATGATTAGTGTGTAGCTGAAATGGTTAAGTCTTGGATTTATTTGTAAGTGACCCTGAGCTCGAATCTCAGCATCATCATACATTTTGTTTTCATGATTTTGGAAAAAAAAAGAAAAAAAAGCAATTGTTGGGATTCGAACTCATAATCAGGTAAGAACTAAATAAATACTTTGCTGCTCCAGCTACACATTTTTCTTGTCAAAATTTTATCAATAAAACTATTTATATAATTTATATCGGGTTGGGTCAGACCCGATTTTTCTGACCCAAACCCGTGACCCGATCTGAATTTGACCCGAAATTAATTTTAAAAATTTCTAAACCCGACTGGGTTGGGTCGGATCGGGTCGCGGGTCAACCCGGCCCTATGAACACCCCTAGCCTGAACCTAGAGAGTCTCATGAATGAAATATACTCGTAGAGCACTAAGGTAATTTTTATGAATAATACTGATTATTTATAAATTGTTTAACGGTTAAACGAAAGATACACGCAAATGGACCTAATGGTCATTTCTTAATTAATGTGTATTTGTATTTAATGAATGATTTTATTAAATACCTATTAATTAAATATCAAATTGTGATATTTGACATAAATCATTAATATATATGTATTTGAATATTTAAAGTAAATATAATACATATATTTAAAATATTTTTATAAATAATTGTTTAATTGTTTAATAATTAAAGTAATTAAAATATAAATATCTTAAGCTACGATTACAATAGAAAATGGTTTTATTTGAGTTGTTTGACTTATTGTAATTCATTAAATGTTATAATGATCAAATACAACAAGTAAACTAGCTTTAATTAATTAAAACAAAAAATATCTAGATATTTTTTATGCTTCCAAAATTAACGAAGGGCAAATGAGACGTATAAATTATTTTGTTTCATTAGGTCAAGCAACATAACATATTACAAAGAAATTTTGACAGAAAAGAGTTTAAAAACAA
This sequence comes from Zanthoxylum bungeanum, assembly GCA_019454045.1. NCBI lineage: Eukaryota > Viridiplantae > Streptophyta > Magnoliopsida > Sapindales > Rutaceae > Zanthoxylum > Zanthoxylum bungeanum. Next base: position 143,748 of record SKCR01022776.1, read on the forward strand.
AAAGAGAAACCTTAAGCAAAACTTGAAATTTTGTAAGTCTTTCTTACTTCCTTCAACTAAGAATTTTTTCTATCATTCTCGGCTTCAACATGTGTTGTTAGGAGGTTTTCTCTACTCTTTTATTTTGTAATTAAATAGTTGGAAACTTTTTTGAAAGATTTTTGCATGTATTATTAATAAAGAAAGCTTGAAATGAGTTCATTAGCTCTCTTTTGTTATTTGATAATCATATTGTCATTCTAGAGTTGTTAGGCCACTTATTGATGACCTAGAATTGTTCTTATGTTGTTTCAAAGTGGTGAGACTTATTTGGTGTTGTGAAGATTGAATTAAAGTGTTGAATTTATTTAATCTAGTGTAATTATTCAAATGACGATTTTATAAAATTAGAGTTTTTAACCTTTTCCAAATTTGGGGATTTTTATATATGTGTTGAGTAATGATATATTTATGATGTACATTAAATTTGAGGTCGATTGGATTTCATCTTGATTTGTTTTGAACAAGATGAGACCAAAATATAAATCTTGGAAAATAAAGGGACCTCTCGAAAATTATGGAAAAATTTGGAATTTTGTTGCAATTTATTTTTTGATGTATTGGATATGTATAAATCATTTTGGCATTGATTTGGAATCACTTAAATTATATTTGACATTTTGAGGACCAAAATGAAGAAAATGTAAACTTTGAGCAGTCATCCGGCAATGATGAATAAATCTGATTTTTGGGTAAAAAATTTAGTTTTTGAGTATTGAGTAATTAGAATAAATATTTTTATTTTAATTACTCGAGAAAAATTATTGAAATCGAAAAATTTTATTTTTCCACGTTCCACTGCGTTTACCCAGATTTACCCCTAAAAACCACAACAATTAGGCCACTCATTGATGACATAAAATTGTTTTTGAGTTGTTTAAAAATTCTGAGACTTGTTTGGTGTGGTAGAGATTTGATTGAAATGTTGGATTTGTATAATTTGGTGTAATTTATTCAATTTGATGAATTTTTAAAATTAGGATTTATACCCTTTCCAATTTGAGGATTTTCATGTATGTATTGTATAATAATGTATATATGATGTATATTAAATTTGGTGTTAATTGGATTTCATCTAGGCTTGTTTTGAACAAGATTGGACCAAAATGCACAAATTGGAATCCTATGGGTGCTCAAGGCAATTTTGGCATTTTATGGGATTTGAGTTGAAATTTATATTTTAATTGTTGGACATGTTGAAATCATTTTGGTAATGATTTGGAATCACTTAAATTATATTTGAAAATTTAAAGACTAAAATGATCAAAATGCAAAGTATTTGGGGTCACTGGGCAATTAAAAGAAAATATGATTTTCGGGTAAAAATTTTTAGTTTTAAGTATGGAGTAATTAGAATAAATAAGATTATTTTAATTTCCTAAGAAAAATGACTGAAATCGAAAAATTTTGATTTCTGCGTTCCGCTGCATTGATCAGGTTTTTCCCCTAAAACCCCCCAACAAATGGTATTAGAGCGAGTCTAGTTTTGAACACTCAATATGATTATGCTTTTAAATTTTATGTTTAATTTAATCTTTACTTTATATATGCATTTGTTATTTAATTTGATTCAATAAAGTAAAAGCACCGTTTGCGGAAAAATCCCTAATTGTAAATAAGGATTTATTTTAATATGCATTTGATGCATGTTACTTGGTCCGTCTTGTCAATACCGTTTATGGATAAATATTCTACGACTATATCCGAGAACGTGCCAAAGCTGTGAGGATATAGTCGGTAGGAATTTATATGTACCAGATATATTTTTGATATTAGGTAAATACAAGTGCAAGTGGAATCTTGAACGTGCCAAAGCTGTCAGGGTTATGCAAGTATCTTGAATTTATCATTGACAAGTTTAACCTTGATACGCCTCCTTGTGAACGTGCCAAAGCTGTCACAATGAGAAACGATCAGGACCAGAACCTAGGAGTCACTAGTGAGTGATTGACAATGAGTGGTCTACCTAATGAATATACCTAAGCGAGAACGTGCCAAAGCTGTGAGCTGAAATATATTCATGGGGTCCACCTTTCACAATTATGTTTGATTTGATTATCGTATATTTTGTATTTTGTTTGAGGATTAAAGTTTTGCATGAAATAGTGGGAAGAGACGTTTTTAGATTAAAAATCCATGATCTATTAATGCTTTTGATATCATATGAAACTATTTAATTTGCTAACCATTTATTCACTATCAATTTGATAGATTTGCGATGGCGGTACCTTCAAATAACCCCTTTGCTCGTATGCTTGATACGAATAAACTTAAGGGCGCTGTGAATTTTATAGACTAGCATATGGATTGGAGGATCGTCATCGGATCCAAGAAGTTGGGATATATTTTGGAAGGTCCATTGCCCCTTGCTATTTCTGAATATGCATCTCTTAAAGAGATTGAGACTTTCCAGAAATGGAAAGATGATGATTTAATGGTTAAATCATTCATTCTCAGTTCTATATCTTGTGAACTGAAGAGGAAATATTTTGAGATGCATGATGTTTATAGTATGATGACACAACTTCGTGAATCATTCATGAACCAGGAACAGGTCATGGTTCAGAGAGTGGTATTGAAACTGTTCCATTCTAATCTTGACGAGGGACAAGATGTTAGCACACATGTGCTTCATTTGATCAATTTGATCGAGCAATTGAGGCGCAGTGATTTCCTTCTCAATTATACTCTACGACGGAGTGTCATACTTGGTTCGGTCCCGGCGTCGTATTGCCAGTTTTTCATATACTTCAACATGAATAGAATTCACTGCACATACTGTGAGTTGTGTACGATGCTTCTCATAATGGAGGAGGATTTGAAGAAGAGAGTGCCGATTCGCCTTCTGAAACCCACTTCACTTTCCGCTTCTTCCCACTCCAAGTTGAAGGGGAAGGAGACAAAGGGAAAAAAGAGGAAAAGTTTCAATGTTCCTCCACAGGCTAAGGTAGCGAATCCCACTAGAGCTTCTGAAGATAACTGTCATCACTGCCAGAAGGTCGGGCACTAGAAGAGAAATTGTCCTAACTACCTTGCCCAGATCATGAGGGAACGAGCATCGACATCAAGTACTTTTTTTTTCCAGTTATTGATATCACATTAGCTTGTGAACCTGTCTACTTGTCCTATTCACATTTGCAATTTGTTACAGGTGCTGACGAAAAGTATACGGCTAAAATTTAGGGAGATGTAGTTGTAATTCAGAAGTGGTGACTCTCTGGATGCGGTTGCAGTGGGCTTATACAAGATTCCTAACCCAGTGGGAGACTTTTGTTACATCACAACTTTTTTGTGTCAGGATATATGGTGAATATTATGTCACTTTTTTGTATTAGATACTGAAGGATATAATGTAAATATTAAGAATCGTTCTTTATATTTATATGATAGAAATAATATTCACATCCTTTATTGTCTAAATGAAAATGGTAATTACATTTTACACACCTCTCGAGATATTTTGAATACTAGAATCAATAAACGTGAATTATCTGAAATAAATAATACAGAACTTTGGCATATGAGGTTACGTTATATAGGCCTGAAATGCCTAACCTAGTTGGTTAGGAATGGTTTGAATTCGAATCTCACCATGGAACCTTATCTAACCTGTGAATCTTGTATTCAGGGTAAAATGACCAAAGCCCCATTTTCAGGTGTAGGACACCGAGCCACTGACTTATTGGAACTCGTACATTCTGATGTATATAGTCCTATGAGTCAGACTACACATATTAGTTTTCAGACTTCATTATCTTTACCGATGATGTGTCACGATACAATTATGGTTATCTAATGAAACATAAAATGGAAACATTTGAAAAGTTCAAAGATTCCGAAACAAAGTATAAAAACAAATAGGATAATATATTTAATGCCTTCGATCTGATCGAGGTGGTGAATAAATGAGTGGAGGATTCACTGATTATTTTAAGGTGAATGAGATTCTTGCCAGTATACTACTCATGGGACTCACAACATAATGGAGTACCAGAGAGAAGAAATCAGACATTATTGGATATGGTCTGATCTATGTTGAGTTTTATATATTTGCCATATTACTTATGGGGTTATACTTTTGTAATTGCCACACTCTTTTGAATAAGATTGTAACATCCCAGATTTTCATGACTGTTCTAGAAGATTCCCGGACGGATGTTTTAGTCTCGGAGCATGATGGTAATGAGGAATAAGAGTTCAAGTGATGTTTATGGGCTGGAATAATAGATTATGAATATTCATCGCGTTGGAAAACGAGTGGGATTAGAAGTTAGTTACGCGATTTTTGTAAAATACGTAAAGTTTACAGTTTTAGACACAGAATTTGTAAACGAACTCCGATCGAATCGGTTCTTGAACCATCAGACTCGTTTTTCCGAGGCGAACAACTTTTGCGTTGAAATTTTTTCAAAATTCTCGCCAGAAGGGCCTCACAATTGACGATTTCCGAGAATGCCCTTATAAGTGAGAACATTTTGGTAATTATGGGTATAGATATTTTATATTTATATAATTATTTTTATTATTAACCTATTTCAGAATTAAAAAATAAAACATATATACCACTTTTTACTTTTCAAAAAGCAAAAAGCAAAAGTCAAAAAGTAAAAAGCAAAAGATGCTTTTCAACTCACATCACTATTCACATCAAGTCACTTTAATAAAGTGACTACATGTCATGTCACATCACTCAAAGTGACAAGTGATTTGACGAATGATGCGACTAGCGATTTGATGATTGATGTGACTTGCGTGCCGCGCTCGAATTCCAAATGCGAATGAGCTCACAATCACTCTCGGGCTCGGGTTCGCTAATTCCAAATTAACGAATTTTCCGTCACGTCGGAATTAAATGATTACGCCTAGCAAAATCACTATTTACATCGCTAACGAATTAATTCTAAATTAATTCATTCGCCCGAATTAAAATCTAATTTTAATTCTGCGTCGAAATCCATTTCACATAATATATCGAATATATTATTTTATCAATAATTCCAATTAATCGTTCTCTCTCTTTAATTAATATTTTATCCCAGAGAAAATATCTCCGTAATTAATCCCAGATTAATTTTCTCTCTCTACTAATTAATCCCAGATTAAAAAAGTGTGAGTCATACATCATCGGTGAATCTTCGGGAAGCGACCATGAGATCCCCGGATAGGTTGGCAGTAAATACGGTCGTCGGACTATCCGAACACGTATGTACCTCGTACTACGTTTATACCGATTTATAAGACAAGGTTGGCTTCTAGCAAAGCGCCATGCCTACCCAATTCTCCAGAAATATCCATATAGAAATATGTGATCTATATCAAGCGTAGTATACCGAAGTATTACGTATTTCTATCCAGTATCGGATGATCACGTGCTAGGCCTGGGGCTGGAATTGTGTCTGCCTCGTACGAAGCACATATCGGATGTCTGGTAACTTGTCTCTATAATCGGATATACATGACCTGGTCATAATATCCCGATAGCTCGAGCATTTAAGAGAACGAGTTCCATATCCTACGTGACCATCATCTCCACTATGACTGGAGTGATACTTCCGTCTTGACATCACACCCAACACACTACGATTCTCAATATACTCAGCATTGGCGTACACAGAATCGGTTAAAGCCCTGGACGACCTCAACCAAAGTATATTGATTGCCGTAAGTATTAGCGGTGCAAGTCTCAGGTCAAGACCAAATACACCTACCCTGATTTCGGACTTCCATAGACACATAGTCATACTACCAATGGAATTCCGAGGGGTCTATCCAGAGCGAAGCTGTTTCCCGTACCATCGGTGAAACACAACCTCCTATTACACTTGCATGAGTATCCTATACCCAAATATATGAGAACTATGCCGTTGTGTCCTCACAAACGCGCACAAGTGCAATACTAGTCTTTTACGTATTTATCGATTTCCAATCTCGATAATACTCTGACTAGGGATATTTAACGATTTATCCTTCGTGGACTGATATTGTCTTATATCATTCTCCGTCCAGGAACAAATCATAGGGACCTCTCATCATTTATACATCTAGGTGATCTAATCACAAATGATAAGAGTGCAATCTCCTCTGTCACATAGTTAATTTGTATAACAACACCGTGATATGTACAAATAGTGACGCTATGGGTCATAATTGTCCAACAATCTCCCAATTGGCCTATAGCCAGTCACTCGAGTGGTCTTACACCCGAACTATGTATGGTTGGCTCAAACTGCTGAGAAAAGGCTTTCGTTAGCGGATTTGTATGATTACAATCTGATGCGATTTATTTCATCATCACATCGCTACGATGTATGATCCGAACGAATCAGATGAATGGTCAAAGTATATGCTGGATCTTTGATGAGACCATTAATTCTTTAGCCTGTGCTGACGCCTAGCTCAACTGCTAACAGAACTATATCTAATCTAATTAGATTTGTTATTGACCCTGATGGCTTATATTGCTACCTCACCTGCTGCAATTAACCTGCATTTGTTGTTTATTCGGCAACAGTACCTTGCTTGGAAGATTTCCAGCTCATTGTACTGTTTTTCAAACTGTATAGTTCCGTTTGCGACTTTTAGTCGTCTTTATCGGTTATAGGAAACTTGCTACAGTGACCCCAATCACTTCAAGTTCTCCTTCTCCAGAGACTAAGACAACGTCCTTAGTTCTCTAAGATACTAACGGATGTTCTTAATATCAATCCAGTGACTTTAACTCGGATTGGCCTGTTTGTGAATTCATATGCTCAAAGCGTATGAGACACCAGGTATTGTATATTTTTCAATGTACGATTTCTCGGAGAGTATTCGAAAGCCAAGTTTTCACCGATATTTATTTTATGGGAATATCATTTCCAAGAAATGACATATTATCATTATTTTATAGGACAGCCACTGTCAGTGCGCTCCCACTAACCCTCTTATTTACACAAGAATCATTTTCGTTTTGAATTAAATCATAAATCATTATGATTACATCAAAATGATAATTCCAAGAACCTAATGCTTGCTTCAATCCAATCATGGAACGAAAAATAAGCATTATCCAAATGGATTTACCGTGGCAATAGGTAAGAGGTTGAATCGTAATCAACACAAATGTTGATAACGATACCTGTCGTTAAAAGCCTAGCTTTATACGTTGGTATGTTGCCATCCATGTACGTCTTCCTTGGAGACTTATATAGTACCAATAGGCACAATGCCTTGTGGTACATCAACTAGTATCCAAACTGGTTGATATACATGGAATCCATTTCAGATTATATGGCACTTTGCCATAATAAGGGAGTTGATACCTTGTATCACTTCCTCATACGTAGTCAGTTGGTATTCCTCAATAAGATAGACATCTTTATAAGGTGAGACCAGAAACCCATACCCCAGGTTTGTTTTCTGACTCTGTCCAACCTACGCTATTCTTGTGTATTCGAAGATCAATGGTATAGTTTCATCCTTGATGAGCCATTTATATTCCATTTCACAATTCGGTGCCTTGAACAGTATTACTCCGATTTTCATCGAGTTATACTATCCTCCCACTTACCACTGCATATCAGTATTCCTCTCAGGAAAACCGCATGGTGAGCAACAATCCGATTGTTCTCTTGTGAGGTGTATAAGTACAATACTTATGGTATCCCTAGGATAACCTACAATCGGCACTTATCCTATTTGGGTTTTAGTTTGGTATCATCCAACATATGCCTAGCATTCCCAAATATTCAGGAATGTGAAACCCGGTTTCTTTTCCTGTTCATAACTAATATGATATCGTCAAACAGATTATTATGGAATCTTATTCAAAATAAGTTCTTGCACTGTTTAAAGCTTATCCGTTGAAGGAAATGGTAGCTCACAGAGCGACTCGTGATTAACCTTATCATGTCTAATAAAATTCGGTTAATCCGTTCGGACACACCGTCAAAACTGACGTGTTCCGGGAGGAGTCCTCATTGAAAGAATACTATACTCTTTCAAGTATACTAGAAAATTATTACTTAAATATTTTCCATTACAATCTTACCGTGACGGTTTAATACTTTAGCTGATCTTGTTGTCTATTTCGTGTCGAAACTGTGAAAGTTTTCGATTTGTGTTTTAAAAGAAACACATAACCGCAACGCGATGCCACATCCACACAGGTCAAGAAATATTCATATCCACCTCTAGCCTAGCTAGACATGGGTCCATTTACTTCACTATGAACTAGGGCTAACAGGTCAGTGGCATTTACACTTTTACCAAGTAAATAGTATTTTTAGGCACTTTGCCTAATAAACTAGATTCGTAGACTTTATTTGAATGAAATCAAATCAGTCCTAGTACCCACTCATCGAAAGTGTGGATATACGAGTCTTGTTTGATTGTGTCCCAAACAACAATGCCACATTTAAGTTTCTTAATTGATCAAATCATTTTGAGCTATTTATTTGTCATGTTATATTTTGAGATATTATTTATATTCAAAATATAAATTTGTTATTCACATCTAATATGTTTATCTCAATATCATCTTTATGTATAAACCTTTAGTGTTCTAGAATATAAAGGTACACCCACAGCGGGTTATACAATGATATAAAGATAATGTATCTAGTCAAACTAGTTACATTATAATAGTTCCTTAATTTAAGTACTAACCCGAACGTAGTTCCTAAATTCAGGTATCTACGGTTAAAACAGCGACTTTCATCCCGTTTCCAATTCGCAGATAAATCTCAATTGATGTCATTATCCTGCTCATAGCAGTTTCTAACATCAATACATATATTTGTTGGACAATTATGACCCATAGCGTCACTATTTGTACATATCACGGTGTTGTTGTACTGATTAACTATGTAATAAAGGAGATTGCACTCTTATCATTTGTGATTAGATCACCTAGATATATAAATGATGAGAGGTCCCTATGATTTGTTCCTGGACCGAGAATGATATGAGACAGTATCAGTCCATGAAGGATAAATCATTAAATATCCCTAGTCAGAGTATTATCGAGATTGGACATCGATAAATACGTAAAAGACTAGTATTACACTTGTGCGCGTTTGTGAGGGCACACCGGCATAGTTCTCATATATTTGGGTATAGGATACTCATGCAAGTGTAATAGGAGGTTGTGTTTCACCGATGGTACGGGAAACAGCTTCGCTCTGGATTGACCCCCGCGGAATCCCATTGGTAGTATGACTATTTGTCTATGGGAATCTTCAATCAGGGTAGGTGTATTTGGTCTTAACCTGAGACTTGCACCGCTAATACTTACGACAATCGATATACTTTAGTTGAGGTCGTCCAGGGCTTTAACCGGTTCTGTGTACGCCGATCTGGGTATATTGAGAATCGTAGTGTGTTTGGGTGTGATGTCAAGACGGAAGTATCACTCCAGTCATAGTGGAGATGACGGTCACGTAGGATACGGAAACTCGTTCTCTTAAATGCTCGAGCTATCGGGATATTATGACTAGGTCATGTTTATCCGATTATAGAGACTAGTTACCAGACATCCGATATGTGCTTCGTACGAGGCAGACACAATTCCAGCCCCAGACCTAGCACGTGATCATCCGATACTGGACAGAAATACTAATACTACGGTGTACTACGCTTGATATAGATCACGTATTCTTATAAGGATATTTCTGGAGAATTGGGTAGGCATGGCACTTTGCTAGAAGCCAACCTATCTTGTAAATCGGTATAAACATAGTACGAGGTACTTACGTGTTCGGATAGTCCGACGACCGAATTTACTGCCAACATATCCGGAGATATCATGGGTCGCTTCCCAAAGATTCACTGATGATGTACTCGCACTTTAATTAATCTGAGATTAATTAGAAGAGAGAGAAAATTAATCTGGGATTAATTCGATGAGAGAGAAAATTAATCTGGGATTAATTACGGAGATATTTTATCTGGGATAAAATATTAATTAAAGAGAGAGAACGATTAATTTGGAATTAATCGATAAAATAATAAATCTGATATATTATATGAAATTGGATTTCGACGCGAAATTAAAATTGGATTTTAATTCGGGCGAACGAATTAATTTAGAATTAATTTAGAATTAATTCGTTAGCGACGTGAATAGTGATTTCGCTAGGCGTAATCATTTAATTACGACGCGACGAAAAATTCATTAATTTGGAATTAGCGAACCCGAGCCCGAGAGTGATTGCGAGTGCATTCGTATTTCGAATTCGAGCGCGGCACGCAAGTCACATCAAGCGTCAAATCGTTAGTCACATCATGCGTCAAATCAATTGTCACTTTGAGTGATGTGACTTGACAACATGTCACTTTATTAAAGTGATGTGACTTAAAGTAAAAGTGAAGTGATGTGACTTAAAGTAAAAGTGAAGTGATTGAAAAAGCATTTTTGCTTTTTTGACTTTTGCTTTTGTATTTGATTTTATTTTTAAAAATAAAATAAATATATAAGTGAAACATTTCATTCTCTCTCCTAGGGTTTCAAAAATTCGGCCTTCTCTCTCTTGGCAAAGATTCACGGTTTTTTTTTGTACAAATGTTCCCTCCATTCTTCTTCTCTCTCACGGCTTGAGCCAAATCTTCTTCATTCTTTTGGTTTGATCAACACAAAGAATAAGAAAGTGCTAGCACACACATGGTTATATTATGGGTGAAAGGGAAACGAATTTATGAGCTTGAATTCCTTTTGAACCTTGAAGCTTTGAGCTTCCATGGAGGTCTTCAATGGCCGAATTTTCAAGGAGGAAGGCAGCCCAAAACCGTGCATGATAGCAGTCAAAGGAGGCCAAAACCGAACTTGAACAAGGAGGAAAATGGGTTTTGTTCTTCCTAGCATCAAACCAATCAATGTGAGTATGTATTCCGCCTTATTCCTTGATGTATTCATGCGTTTTTTGTGCTTGAATTTGTTGATCTTGGGACCTAAATTAGAACTCAACAATGGTATCATAGCTATTATCAAGCATGAACTTTTAGGGTTTGAAATTGGGATAAATCAATTGAAGCATGATTTGGTTAAATTGGATGATTAAGTATGCTTGTATGTTGATGAATTGAAGTTGTGCATGATCAATTTCATGAAATTGGATTGGATTCAATTTCCCCAAATTTTGGCATGACAAATTGGGTAAAATCAATTGAAGAATGATTTGATTAAATTGATTGATTAAGTATGCTTAAATGTTGTTGAATTAATGATTGATTGGATCAATTTGAAGAAATTGTGTTTGGAACAAATTTCCCCAATTTTTGTGTTGGCATAAAGTGACAATTTGGGTAAACTTGATTTTGAGCATATTTTGTGAATTGGATGAATGAGAATGCTTAAAGTATGTTTAATTTAAGATTGATTGGATCAATTTGTTGAAATTGTGTTTGGAACAATTTCCCCAAATTGCTTATGATGGCCGAAATAAAGAACCCTAAATGTCTTGGAATTTTTTGATTTTTGAACATTGGATGTGTTGGAAATCATTCGGGAATATGATTGAATGTCGATTGTGAAATTAATTGGATTGAATTCGAATCGGACGTAAAATCCCCAAAATGCCAAGAGACTTTAAAGCATGTAAAATGGGTTTGATTTTGATAAATTGTGTGGACCTATTTGATGTAGAATGCATGATTAAGTATGCTAATTGATGTTTTAGAAATATTAATTAGGTGGTTAATTATGTATGACACTTAGGTTAATTAATTATGAAATTTTGAATTTTTATAAGTTAATTAATTAGGCTTGAAATTGGATTTGGGCCTTAATGTTGTAATTGGGCTTTTGGGCTTTGTTGTACAAAGTTGGGTTTAGGCAAAATTGGTTGGATCCAATTAGGCCCAAAACCGCATCCATAAAGTCCAATTATGACTTAATGGACCTTAATTATTTAATTGGCCTAATGGGCCAAAATTAATTTAAAGGCTTATGGGGTAACTCCCGGATTGGATTTTGGTTATTTGGTTTGACCCGAGTTGACCAAAAGTCCACGCCTTAAGAAATTAATTAAAAGCCCATTGGACTTTAATTAAATAACGTTGGACGTTAATTGGGCTTTGAGACCCATAACGATTGAATTTGGAATTTAAATCGTAGAAGGTTCGTTAATAAAAGTGTAATATTTAATTTGGAATTAAATAGTGAATTAGAATTAAATGCGTATTAAATTGGATTTATTATGTAGTTTAATTTAATTCGAGAATTCGTACTTTGAGTACTTATTCGCAAAACGAGTTTGACTCGAACAAAAATCAAATCGTTGTTTGAACATTGATGATCACTAATTATCAGATTAATTAATTGGATTAGATTGATTGATAACATGCTTGTATGAATACATGGTTGCGATGCGTGAATAATGTATATCGGATGGATATTAGTCGGGTGGGACAATTTTGGAAATTGTAATAAATTTGATTTATTAATTGGACCTGCGTGTCCAGCCTTATCACCTCTATACTCTTTGTATTCTCTTCTCACCTATTCCCCTCAATGTAATGAGGTTTCTTTAGAAGTGTAGTGTAACGGGTAGAAGTAAATACATGTGCTAGCTTTAGAGAGAGAAAATGAGAGATTTGATCTAGGATCAATGTAAAGTATCCATCCGCATATCATTATTATTTTATTTCATATACGCTTTATTATGTGTTTAGAATGCATGTTTAAGGGTGTATGATGATGAGACCTTAACAAAGATAATAAATTGGTTGCCAATTTGCACGCGAAAAACCCTCGAATAATATTAAGCGTCTTTCCTTCCATTGAGTGATTCTTACTCAAGATCTAAGACGGCATTGGTTTTTTGGCCAAAGTCAAGGCCTTTGTCTGTCGAAGATGTGTTTGAATCACGAAGGCTTTGTTCCATATCAGTGTCTTGTCCAAGTTGTGGTTTGTTGGCCAAAGTCAAGACCACTTCTTGTCCATCGACATTGATTACGAAGCTTTCCATGGTCAATGGGTTTCGCTTACTGGGATCATTAAGCTTGTTGTGCCAAAGCCAAGGCTTAGTTGATTCAGAGGAAAAGGTTAGGTAATACATTGGATGTATTGGCATATATAAGATATAAGTTTTGGACTTGGACGTCCTCCTACCGGATCTAGGGATTGGATCCAATTGATCTTAGAGATCTACCTAGTTAATTATCATACAATTTGTTGGCCAAAGTCAAGATTGTGTGATATTTAACGGGATCTTAGCCCATTAGGAAACACGGTTTTCCGAGTACTCGACAGAGGGTTAGAGGCTCGCCGAAAAATAGTGGGAGGCAAGAATTGAATTTGCAATACTCGTTCAATTACTCGCCATACGCGCTCATTCAAATTATTCATCGTTAGATTAAATGTTAGTTGGACTAATATTTAAATTGTTGTTTTAATTACAGTTGGACTGTATTATAGTTGATTATATATAATTGGATTATATTAATCAATATGTTTGAATTAATTAATTTCAGTTTACAGTTGATTTTATAATTGGATTATAGTAATCAATGTAATTGAGGTTAATTAATTTAAATTATATTTGATTATATAGTTGGACTATTATAATCATTATAATCAATAGTACCACAAATCGTTGATTAAATAGTTGGACTATTAGAATCAAGATAAAATGAAAGATTAGTGTTTAAAACATAATCCTGGGTGAAAATGTATTTAAACGACTTAATTTTTCAATTGGGAATAATTTCAAGATGGTCTTGGAAATTAATAAGTTATTTTATTTGATAAAATAATGAATTATGCCTAAAGCCCAGAGTTAAGCAAATAAGTGGAATATGAAATTTGGAATATTCATAAAATGATAATTATAGTGCTTAATCCATTATACTTTGATTTTAGAAAGTACTAAAATTGCAATAAATATTCTTGGAGAATTAATGACTATTCTCAAGGAGACAAAGTCAAACTTTGCAATTAGGCAAGTTGTGCAAGACACACCTTACTTCGATATTCTAGAACCCGAGGCTTGGCCAAAGGCTACTGGAATGTTGAAATTGGCAAAGGAAAATCATTATAATCTTTTGGGAAGATAAAAGGATATATCCTAAAAGGAATTGAAGACGAGCAAGGCTCTTACTTCAAATATTTTGTCATAATTATGTTCACAACTAGTATTGAAATTGGATTTTAAATACTTAGTGTGATACATAAATATGTACTGTTGTGCAGAATCTGCTTAAGCAGAATACTGACTTCAGACGAGATTACTCTGCGAATTGAAAACGGGACGATAGTCGCTGTTTTAACCGTATACCTAAGTTTAGGAACTGCCCTTCGGGTGGGTACTTAAATTAGGAAACTGTTAAAATGTAACTAGTTTGACTAGAAACATTATCTCTATATCGCGTATAACCCGCTGCGGGTGTACCTTATATTCTAGAACACTAAAGTGTTTTATTATATAAAGATGATATTGAGATAAACACATTAGATGTGAATAACAACATTTATATTTTGAATATAAATAATATCTCAAATACATAACATGACAAATAAATAGCTCAAACTGATTTGATCAGAAGAAACTAATTGTGGCATTGTTGTCTGGACACAATCAAACAAGACTCGTATATCCACACTTTCGAAGAGTGGATACTAGGACTAATTTGATTCCATTCAAATAAAGTCTACGAATCTAGTTTATTGGGCAAAGTGCCTATAGCACTATTTACTTGATAAAAGTGTAAATGCCACTGATCTGTTAGCCCTAGTTCATAGTGAAGCAAGTGGGTCCATGTCTAGCTAGGCTAGAGGTGGATATGAATATTTCGTGACCTGTACGGATGTGGCATCGCGTTATGGTTATGTGTTTCTTCTTAAACACAAATCGGAAACTTTCACAGTTTCAACAGACACGAAATAGACAAACAGATCAGCTAAAGTATTAAACCGTCACGGTAAAACCGTAATGAAAATACTTAAGCAGTAAGTTTCTCGTATACTTGAAAGAATATAGTATTCTTTCAATGAGGACTCCTCCCGGAACACGTCATTTTGACGGTGTGTCCGAACAGGATTAACCGAATTTTGTTAGACATAATAAGGTTAATCACGAGTCGCTTTGAGCTACATTTCCTTCCTTCAACGGATAAGCTTTAAAAAGTGCAAGAACTTTTTTGAATAAGGTTCCATAATAATCTGTTTGACAGATATCATATTAGATATGAACGGGAAAGACTGGGTTTCTCATTCCTGACTATTTGGGTATGCTTGGCATATGTTTGGATGATACCAAACTAAAACCCAAATAGGATAAGTGCCAATTGTAGGTCATCCTAGGGATACCATAAGTATTGTACTTATACACCTCACATGAGAACAATTAGATTGTTGCTCACCATGCGGTTTTTCTAAGAGGAATACCGATATGCAGTGGTAAGTGGGAGGATAGTATAACTCGATGAAAATCGGAGTAAATACTGTTCAAGGCACCGAATCTTAATGGAACATAATAGTTCATCAAGGATGAAACTATGACCATTAATCTTCGAATACACAAGAACCGCGTAGAACAGAGAGAATCAGAAAACCTGGGGTATGGGTTTCTGATCTCATCTCATAAAGATGTCTATCTTATTGAGGAATACCAACTGGCTACGTATAAGGAAGTGATACTAGGTATCGACTCCCTATTATGGCAAAGTGCTATATAATCCGAAATGGATTCCATGTATATCAACCAGTTTGGATACTAGTTGATGTACCACAAGGCATTGTGCCTACTGGTACTATAAGCCTTCAAGGAAGACGTACATGGATGGCAACATACCAACGTATAAAGCTAGGCTTTTAACTGAAAGGTATCGTTATCGATATTGTGTTGATTACGATTCAACCTTTTACCTATTGCCACGGTAGATCCATTTGGATGATGCTTGCTGACGCGAGCATAAGTTCTTGGAATTATCATTTTGATGCAATCATAATGGTGTATGATTTGATTCAAAATGAAAATGAATCTTGTGTAAATAAGAGGGTTAGTGGGAGCGCACTGACAGTGGCTGTCCTATAAAATAATGATAATATGTCATTTCTTGGAAATGATATTCCCATAAAATAAATGTCGGTGAAATCTTGGCTTTCGAAATACTCTCTGTGGAACTGTACATTGAAAAATGTACAAGACCTGGTGTATCATACGCTTTGAGCATATGGATTCACAAACAGGCTAATCCGAGTGATAGTCACTGGATTGATGTTAGGAACATCCGTTAGTATCTTAGAGAACTAAGGATGCTGTCTTAGTCTATGGAGAAGAGAACTTGAAGTGACTGGGATCACTGTAGCAAGTTTCCTATAACCGATAAAGACGACTAAAAGTCGCAAACGGTACTATACAGTTTGAATAACGGTGTAGTGAGCTGGAAATCTTCCAAGCAAGATACTGTTACCGAATAAACAACACATGTGGGTTAATTGCAGCAGCTGAGGCAGCAATAGAAGTCATTTGGGTTGATACATATCTAATTAGATTAGATATAGTTCTGTTAGCAGCTGAGCTAGGCATCAGCACAGGCTAAAGAGTTAATGGTCTCATCAACGATCCAGATACAAACTTACATAATCATCTGATTCGTTCGGATCATACATCGTGGCGATGTGATGATCGAATAAATCGCATCAAGATGATAGTCATGCAAATCCGCTGATGAAAGCTTTTCTCAGCAGTTTGAGCCAACCGTACACAGTTCGGGTGTTAGACACTCGAGTGACTGGTTATAGGCCAAGTGCGAGATTGTTGGACAATTATGACCCATAGCGTCACTATTTGTACAGATCACGGTGTTGTTGTACAAATTAACTATGTAATAAAGGAGATTGCACTCTTATCATTTGTGATTAGATCACCTAGATATATAAATGATGAGAGGTCCCTATAATTTGTTCCTGGACCGAGAATGATATGAGACAGTATCAGTCCACGAAGGATAAATCATTAAATATCCCTAGTCAGAGTATTATCGAGATTGGACATCGATAAATACGTAAAAGACTAGTATTACACTTGTGCGCGTTTGTGAGGGCACACCGGCATAGTTCTCATATATTTGGGTATAAGATACTCATGCAAGTGTAATAGGAGGTTGTGTTTCACCGATGGTACGAGAAACAGCTTCGCTCTGGATTGACCCCCGCGGAATCCCATTGGTAGTATGACTATGTGTCTATGGGAGTCTTCAATCAGGGTAGGTGTATTTGGTCTTAACCTGAGACTTGCACCGCTAATACTTACGACAATCGATATACTTTAGTTGAGGTCGTCCAGGCTTTAACCGGTTCTGTGTACACCGATACTGGGTATATTGAGAATCGTAGTGTGTTGGTTGTGATGTCAAGACGGAAGTATCACTCCAATCATAGTGGAGATGACGGTCACGTAGGATACGGAAACTCGTTCTCTTAAATGCTCGAGCTATCGGGATATTATGAATAGGTCATGTTTATCCGATTATAGAGACTAGTTACCAGACATCCGATATGTGCTTCGTACGGGGCAGATACAATTCTAGCCATAGGCCTAGCACGTGATCATCCGAAACTGGATAGAAATACGCAATGCTATGGTATACTACGCTTGATATAGATCACGTATTCCTATAAGGATATTTCTGGAGAATTGGGTAGGCATGGCGCTTTGCTAGAAGCCAACCTTTTCTTGTAATTCGGTATAAACGTAGTACGAGGTACTTACGTGTTCGGATAGTCTGACGACCGAATTTACTGCCAACATATCCGGAGATCTCATGGGTCGCTTCCCAAAGATTCACCGATGATGTATGACTCGCACTTTAATTAATCTGGATTAATTAGAAGAGAGAGAAAATTAATCTGGGATTAATTCGATGAGAGAGAAAATTAATCTGGGATTAATTACGGAGATATTTTATCTGGGATAAAATATTAATTAAAGAGAGAGAACGATTAATTTGGAATTAATCGATAAAATAATA
Source organism: Zanthoxylum bungeanum (assembly GCA_019454045.1). Taxonomy (NCBI): domain Eukaryota; kingdom Viridiplantae; phylum Streptophyta; class Magnoliopsida; order Sapindales; family Rutaceae; genus Zanthoxylum; species Zanthoxylum bungeanum. Next base: position 161,736 of record SKCR01022776.1, read on the forward strand.
TATCCGATATATTATATGAAATTAGATTTCAACGCGAAATTAAAATTAGATTTTATTCGGGCGAACGAATTAATTTAGAATTAATTCGTTAGCGACGTGAATAGTGATTTCGCTAGGCGTAATCATTTAATTATGACGCGACGGAAAATTCGTTAATTTGGAATTAGCGAACCCGAGCCCGAGAGTGATTGCGAGCGCATTCGTATTTCGAATTCGAGCGCGGCATGCAAGTCACATCATCAGCGTCAAATCGTTAGTCACATCATGCGTCAAATCAATTGTCACTTTGAGTGATGTGACTTGACAACATGTCACTTTATTAAGTGATGTGACTTAAAGTAAAAGTGAAGTGATGTGACTTAAAGTAAAAGTGAAGTGATTGAAAAAGCATTTTTGCTTTTTGACTTTTGCTTTTGTATTTGATTTTATTTTGAAAATAAAATAAATATATAAGTGAAACATTCATTCTCTCTCCTTAGGTTTCTTAAAATTCGGCCTCTCTCTCTTGGCAAAGGGATTCACGGTTTTGTTAAAAAATGGTTCCCTCCATTTCTTCTTCTTCTCTCACGGCTTTGAGCCAAATCTTCTTCATTCTTTTGGTTTGATCAAAGACAAAGAATAAGAAAGAGTGCTAGCACACACATGGGTTATATTATGGTGATAGGGAAACGAATTTATGAGCTTGGAATTCCTTTTGAACCTTGAAGCTTTGAGCTTCCTGGAGGTCTTCAATGGCCGAATTTTCATGGAGGAAGACAGCTCAAAACCGAGCATGATAGCAGTCCAAGGAGGCCAAAACCGAACTTGAACAAGGAGGAAAATGGGTTTTGTTCTTCCTAGCATCAAACCAATCAATGTGAGTATGTATCCACCTTATTCCTTTGATGTATTCATGCATTTTTGTGCTTGAATTTGTTGATCTTGGGACCTAAATTAGAACTCAACAATATTTTATGTACCACACTAAGTATTTAAAATCCAATTTCAATACTAGTTGTGAACATAATTATGACAATCATATTCGAAGTCAGAGCCTTGCTCGTCTTCAATTCCTTCTTAGGATATATCCTTTTATCTTCCTAGCAGATTATAATGATTTTACCTTTGCCCGTTTTAAACATTCCAGTAGCCTTTGGCCAAGCCTCAGGTTTCTAAAAAATCGAAGTAAAGTGCTCCTTGCGCTACTTGCCCTTTTACCTGAATAAGGTAGTTGGGTAAATAGTTTCACCAAAACCATTCCATGGTAGTTGGATGGTGGGTGGCTTGGCATAAATGCCAATTACCCACCCAACTACCAATTAAAATGGGCCCCATATTTGAATTCAAAATTCAAATGTCTCTACGAAAATTTGCCGCGGCTCGGTTTCGTTTAATCCGATTATTAAACGAACTTTTCCATCCCTAAATAATTAAATCTAATTTAATTAAATAACGATGCCTCGCAAATATATTACGAACATCGTTTACGAATTAATTCTAAATTAATTCGTTCATTCGTATTAAAGTCCGACTTTAATTTCGTAAAGAAATCCAATTCATATTAATATATCTGATATATTAAATTTATTCTATCGATTAAGTCCAAATTAATCGTGTTCTCTCTCTTCCGAACATTTAATCCCAGATTAAATAATACCTTAATTATCCTAGATTATTTTTCTCTCTCTTAATAATCCCAGATTAATTATCTCTCTTAATTAATCCCAGATTAATTCTAATAAATCCACTGTCACTGGTGAATCTTTGGAAGCGACCCAAGAGATCCCTGGCTATGTTGGTAGTAAATACGGTCATCGGATATATCCGAATACGTGCGTACCTCGTACCACGTGCTTACCGATTTACAAGGCATGGTTGGCTTCTAGCAAAGCACCGTGCCTACCCAATTATCCAGAAATATTCTTACTGGAATATATAATCTATGTCAGGCGTAGTATACGTAGTATTTACGTATTGCGATCCAGTATCAGGTGTCACGTGTTAGGCCTGGGGCTGGAATTGTGTCTGCCCCGTACGAAGCATATGTCAGATGTCTGGTAACTAGTCTCTTTAATCGGATATACATGAGCTAGTCATAATATCCCGATGACTGGAGTTCTTAAGAGCACCAGTACCGTATCCTACGTGACATCATCTCCACTATGACTGGAGTGATACTTCCGTTTTGACATCACACCTAATACACTACGATTCTCAATATACCCAGCAGAGGCGTACACAGAACCTGTTAAAGCCCTGGACAACCAAAACCAAAGCATATTGATTGTCTCAAGTATTAACGGCGCAAGTCTCAGGTTAAGACCAAATACACCTACCCTGATTTCAGACTTCCATAGACACGTAGTCATACTACCAATGGAATTCTGAGGGGTCTATCTAGAGCGAAGCTGTTTCTATACCATCGGTAAACACAACCTCCTACTACACTTGCATGAGTATACAATACCCATATATATGAGAAATATGCTATTGTGCCCTCACAACTCGCACAAGTGTAATACTAGTCTATTCAGCATTATCGATGTCCAATCTCGATAATACTACGACTAGGGATATTTAATTATTAATCCATCGAGGACTGATACTGTCTCATATCATCTCAATCCAGGAACTAATCATAAGGACCTTCAATCATTTATATATCTAGGTGATCTAATCACAAATGATAAGAGTGTAATCTCATTGTCACATAGTCAATTTGTACAACAACACCATGATCTGTACAAACAGTGACGCTCCGGGTCATAATTATCCAACAATCTCCCACTTGGCCTTTAGCCAGTCACTCGAGTGTCATACACCCGAACTATGTGCGGTTTTCTCAAACTGCTAAGGAAAGTGTGGTGACACAGAACTTGACGACTCTGTTCTAGGCTCACGGTCTAGTTGGGAGTACGAAATAACATGGAGTCGCCACCGGTGTGAACCGGGAAAATGTGATTTAAGGCCGCACTCACCCCTCGCAAGGGAAGACCTCAAACCGTTGGGTTCGGAATGGTCCCTTACTTATGCCACTTGTGATGATATGATTTGTGCAATAAATTAACCGAGTCTACTCAACATTCATGCTCAAGGGTAAACTAGATTCAATACGCATTCATCCAAATAACTCCTAATCTAAGTTTGCATGCTTGAAAGTAAGTTTTTAAACGGCCAACACAATACCACACAATGAGCATATTGAACCATCAAAACAAGGTAAATAAACAACTATTCAAGTATAAACACAGCCTAAACAAAACACCATGCACCAAGAATAACATAATTATGCTTTGAAAATAAATAACGAACTAGACTAAATCATGCTTAAATTAATAAATAAAACAACCTAGAAACTATAACATGCTCAAATACAAGTTTGGATGAACGAAACATATGTCTCTAAAGTGGTACGTGGCGTTGTATCTCGAGTACAAACCGCACTACCGTCCATTCGGATTCGGCTACGGAATTTACGTCCGGGTTTCCATCCTATATACTACAAAAGGGACACACGTTCTGCCCATCCAACAATCACATCATGCCTCAAACGACTCTCATGCAATAATATTTTAAAAATAAAAAAAAAAAAAAACGAAAGATAATAAATAAAAGGGTGCCCTCAGGTCTAACCTCTTTTGTCGTCTCAAGAAAGAGTGTTACACGTCCGTTGGAGGGTGAATGATCCGTAACTTTTCTGGTTCACTAATCCAACATTTTTCCTCACTGTTTTTGTTCGGGTCGTTGTTTTCACTCCGTTTTGCTGCTGTTTTCGGTGAATTTTCTGGTCACTGTTTCAGGTGTGTTAAGGGACTGTTCTCGGCAGTTTCGGGGGCTGTTTTGGAGACTGTTTTGGGCAGTTTTGCTGGGCAGTTTTGGGCAGTTTTTGATATGGTTTTTTAGACTGTTTCTCGGTGTGTTTCATGGCAATTGGCTTGGAATGATGGCCTTGTGTGTGCGTATTCTGGCCTGAATGTATTTAAGTGCCAGCACAGTTCTTGAGTGGTATGACGAGGGGGGTTGATTGTTTGCTAGTGAGTCGGTGCAAGGTGTGTGTGTGTTACGTGTAAGGTGTTGGATGAGTGGGCTGCTTATAGGTGTTATGTGCGTTGGTCAGAGGGGTGTTAGGTGGCTTGTTCACGTGAGAGTTTGGCTGGGTAGGTTGGCTTCAGTGAAAGGCAGTGGGGCGTGTTGATGCGTGGGGATCGTGGGCTCGGCAGGTTGTGTTGTTAGCTTGTGAGCAAAAGGGGTGATTGTTTGCGTTGAGAGCTTGTGAGCAAAGGGGTCAGACGTGGATGGGAGCTAGTTGAACGTGAAGTGCTATGTGTGCTTGGGCTGTTAGGCTTGTTGTTGCTTCAACGTGAAGGGGGCAGTGCTGTGTCGGTGTGGAGAGAGATAAGGAGAGAGATGGGCTGCTGTCTTTGTTTGGTGGTTTATTAAAGGGTTTTCGTGGCTTTTGTCGGTCAGTGGGTGTGTTGTTTACGTGCTATGTGTTTTTCTGTTAAAGTCAAATGGCCGAGGGCGTGAGGGTTTCGTTCTTTGAATGGAGGGTGCAGGGGGCTGTGTGCTTTAGTCTACGTAAAGTGAGTATGAGTGGCTTACGGGAGGAGGCTGTTGACGTCTTGTGAAGGCATGCAGTTTATGGGCGTGAAGTGATTATGTGAGTGAGGGTTTTGTGCATGGTGAAGTGTTGTGAGGGGGGTTTGCTATGTGAACGTGGGGGCTACTAGTCGGTGCTGATCTAAGGGGTTGCTAGAGGTATGAGGGCTGATTTGTGGGTTTGATGAGAGGGGAGATCTTGCGTGGCTATCTGTTGTGAGGAGTATGTGTCCTTTGTTGCGTTAGGTTGTTGAACATGAGGGGTCTTTGGCGCTGTGTGGTGTGGCCGGCTGAGTGAGGTGACTTGATTTGTTTGTTGGGCGTCTGCACGTTTGCTCAATGAGAGCCGTGAGTGTGCTGTTTGTGGCGTGAAGATTACGCACGATGAAGGGGCTGTGTTGCTGAGGTTTAACGTGATCAGTGAGGGCTTTTGATTCGTGGACTGGCTGTGCTTTTGTGTTAGGGTTTTTATGTTACTGCTGAGTGGAGGATGGCTACCGAGAGAGAAGAGAATAGGGAAATGAGGGAAAGGAGCGAGGCGAGAGTTTTGGAGTGGCTGTATGGAGAGTTCAGGCTAGGGTTTTTTCATTGTTTTTATTTTTGTGTGTGCCGTGAATTAGAGTGTGTAGAGGAGCGAAAATTATATTATGTGCCGGGTGTATACACCTTCTCTCTCACAACAGGCGGATCCCACAACTGTGTGTTAAGGGACTGTTTCGGGGGCTGTTTTGGAGACTGTTTTGGGCAGTTTTGCTGGGCAGTTTTGGGCAGTTTTTGATATGGTTTTAGGACTGTTTCTCGGTGTGTTTCATGGCAATTGGCTTGGAATGATGGCCTTGTGTGTGCGTATTCTGGCCTGAATGTATTTAAGTGCCAAGCACAGTTCTTGAGTGGTATGACGAGGGGGGTTTGATTGTTTGCTAGTGAGTCGGTGCAAGGTGTGTGTGTTACGTGTAAGGTGTTGGATGAGTGGGCTGCTTATAGGTGTTATGTGCGTTGGTCAGAGGGGTGTTAGGTGGCTTGTTCACGTGAGAGTTTGGCTGGGTAGGTTGGCTTCAGTGAAAGGCAGTGGGGCGTGTTGATGCGTGGGGATCGTGGGCTCGGCAGGTTGTGTTGTTAGCTTGTGAGCAAAAGGGGTGATTGTTTGCGTTGAGAGCTTGTGAGCAAAGGGGTCAGACGTGGATGGGAGCTAGTTGAACGTGAAGTGCTATGTGTGCTTGGGCTGTTAGGCTTGTGTTGCTTCAACGTGAAGGGGGCAGTGCTGTGTCGGTGTGGAGAGAGATAAGGAGAGAGATGGGCTGCTGTCTTTGTTTGGTGGTTTATTAAAGGGTTTTCGTGGCTTTTGTCGGTCAGTGGGTGTGTTGTTTACGTGCTGTGTGTTTTTCTGTTAAAGTCAAATGGCCGAGGGCGTGAGGGTTTCGTTCTTTGAATGGAGGGTGCAGGGGGCTGTGTGCTTTGGTCTACGTTAAGTGAGTATGAGTGGCTTACGGGAGGAGGCTGTTGACGTCTTGTGAAGGCATGCAGTTTATGGGCGTGAAGTGATTACGTGAGTGAGGGTTTTGTGCATGGTGAAGGTGTTGTGAGTGGGGTTTGCTATGTGAACGTGGGGGCTACTAGTCGGTGCTGATCTAAGGGGATGCTAAAGGTATGAGGGCTGATTTGTGGGTTTAAGTTTCGTTACTCTAATACATGCCCACTTTGCTATTCTAAACCAACTAGATAGGTCAAATTCTCATTTTACGCGTTTGCGGTAAAACTTGCGGAAAAGTTTCCGCAAACGCTACGGAAGGGTCTAGAACCCTCCGAACAATCCCGAAATCATCCAATTACCCTCGAAATACCATAATTACATCATAACTAAACTTACGATCATTTATACTCAAACAAGCGAGAAACGCCGTTTTACCGGAATCTCGCTAATTCTGCCGAATCGATCATATCTCTCCCGATTCACCCCGGATTCTACCACATTTATCGTTTTAACATATTAAATCATATTCAATTCATAAACATGCAATTCGCTAATTTATGAAATTACTGGAAACATCCGAATAAAAACGATACACTTGAAAATATGAGATTTTGATCGGAAGGTCGTACCGAAATTCCGAGACCATATTCGGACTCCCCTCGGCCATACGAAGGCGCTGGTGCGATCAGAATTCCGATCGAAGCTACTGTTCACATGGGTCTACTATTCATCTGATGCTTTTCTCCTCGATTCGCGAGCCACCGGCCGTTGTTCGGCAAAATTGACTCCACACACTCGTAGTACTCGTTGAGGGCTTCAATTTGGCGGGTGGCACGGCTAGTGAAACGGCCCGACGAGCCGGAACCGACAAACCCACCGTGCCACTCTTCTTCCACTCGCCGCAGCTGCTGCCGTCGTCAACTGCGTCGCCGCCTGCCACCCAGATGTACGCCGAGGTTCGGCGGTTCGATTGGCACTGTTGCGCCGGCCTGGGGTGGCCGGAACTGCCGTCGGTGACTCCAAATCCTCTAAAGGGCGTGAGGGTGCGGGTGAGGGAGATTAGGAAGGTTTGCCAATTCTGCAATTTACCGAAACTATGAGGCTTTATATACTAAGCTGGAAAATATCATTCCGGTCCCTGGAAAATTACAAATCAGTCCTTGTTCTAGAACTCTTTAGAAATTCGCAAATTCGGAGCCCTTCTGATGCGATTCTCGAAAAGTGTTCAACATGAAAGTTATTCGTATCGGAAAAACGAGTCCGATGGCCCAAAAACTCAGCTCGATCGGAGTTCGTTTGCCCTGGTCGTGTCCAAAACCAGAAACTTTACGCGTTTTACGAAAATCGCGTGACTGACTTTTGATCCCACGCGTTTTCCAACGTGACTAAAATTCATAATCCATTATTCCAACTCATATAACATTGTTCGAACTCTTATCTCTCAACATTATCATGATCCAAGACTAAAACAATCGTCTGGGAATCTCCTGGAACAGTTCTGAAAATCCGGGATGTTACATTCACCCATCCTTATAAAAATTTCGTCCTCGAAATTTCTCTATCACTATATTTGCTAATACATACCCGGTCACATACTCCAAAACTATCTTGTTCTAAACTCTACTGATATCACTTCTCTATCTCAACTCTGAACTAATCATCATCCGAAAACTAAGATCCTTAACAGCTTATCTATGACTTTAAACTGGCTGTTCTGGTCTGACTCTCAACACTGACTAGACTAATCTGGCTCTTATCTGTAGCTATACTATCCCAGTCATGATCTCGAATCTTCTAGCCTCACAAGGGCCCTGTTCTGATTCTATCTTATCCTCGCTGATTCTCTGATCTGAAAGGCCGCCAGAGTACTAACTTAATCTCATATCTTTCTATACGAAGATAGGTAATCTATTCACAACAAATGAGTCACCCATGGATCCATATCAAACAAACAAAACACAGAATAAAAGAGTCAAATCATCTCAAACAACCATATAAAATAAATACAGACCTACGTGGTCTTTACCAAACTGAAGACAACCTCCGACAGCTGGATCCCCGCAATTGCAGTCATTGACTTCTAGACCATACTACCGACTCTGACTCTTAAACCATGCTCTGATACCAACTTTGTAACATCCCGCCTAGGCCAGGATGCTACCGGCAGGAGATAGGCTAAACCCATCTCCATAAGCCTCTGAATCTACCGAAATTTCGGCATGATGTGTTCGTAACATCATGCAACCTGGCTTGTAGCCAGCATCCACATACATCAAGAAACACAACAATCACGGCCTCAGGCTGGAAACACAATATCAAGGCCTCTGGCCTGAACTCCAAGAACAAAATATAAACTATTTGGCCTCCGGCCAGAACTCAAATGAAACTATTCTATTACATGACTTATACAAATAAGAATACAAACACAAAAATGATACAAAGGGCCGTGAGGACCCATGCTCGACCCAGGACTCTATTGACTGCAAATGGGGCGATCCACCGTCTTTAAAGTCTTCACCAAACTACTGTTATAAACCTGCAAAACCGCAACATAGAGATGTGAGTCATATTGGCTCAGTAAGCAACCATGCAAACATAAACAATTCAAATTTGACTTAATATCGTAAATCCACTAATTTTCATATTACTTGACTAAGTCTCTTCCCGTGAACAAAAACCTATGTTCATTAACTTCTATTAACTACGTCTGAATCCGTCCTTCATATCAATCTATCAAAATATACTTTACTAACTAACAAGTTATAATCCAGTATACTTCTGTTGCGCTAGTCTATTCTTCTCTTACTCTCCTGTGTATTTTACGCTAGTCAAGGTTAGTCCATCATTAAACTTTTCTTCTTTTACCTTTTGAAATATCATCAAATCGGTCGTACAAAACATTATACGATTAATTAAACGTCAATCCATTATGATCAACCATGTAATCACTATACATTTATTATTAGGCTTTAACATCTCTATAATATGCTTTTTTCTAAAAACCACAACAACCTCAAACCATTCTCATTAGTACACATAAGCCTTGAATAAAGTTACACTATCACACCTTAGGGTCACTGATGCGAGATCTCATATACTAACCAGAGAATATATTCTTTACTTACAAGCTTCTTTCGGAAAACTGTAACTGGAAACTGAATAATGTGTTTGAAAACTTAGCAATATCTCAAAACTATACTCCAAATCTGAAAATCATAACTGAAACTTTTCTGGGTTTTGTATCTCGGAAAACCATTTTCTGAAAAATCTGATGTTTTCAAAACTCTTTTTTTGAAAACCAGTATCTGGGGATCTGTAGAAAAACTGGCGCATGGAGGCGTTACGTATCGTCCGTCCCCCCAATACGCCTATCTGGAGGCAGAAGTGCAAATCCATGACTTTGGGGCGTTACGTATCGCCGTCCCCCAAAGCATGCCACTACTGTCTCATAATCTGGGGGTCTAGGGGTGTGATATCTCGCCGTCTCCCTAGCCCATCTGGGAGGATCTGAGAGCGTCCCCTCAGTCCTCAACATGTGCACATGTTATCTGTATCCGTCAATTCCGGCTGTATCTGAAGTTACATACTGGGGGTGAGTTTTTCCCTCATGCCCCGGAAATCAGAAACCCATATTTAATAAAATCTTGAAACCAGAAGAAGCATCTTTCCATAACACGGTTCTTCAAAAGCTTTTGAAAACATTCATTGGAATACCTTGAGTTCTTGAAACATTCGTTTGAATTGCTTTTCATTCTTGAAACATTTATTTAAAAATACTTTGAATTCTTGAAATTATTCTCAAGTATATGAATGCATATGCATCTCTATACTACTTCTTATACTAGCTATACTTTCTTATGATGTCATACACGTACGTATGCATGTCTATATGCTTTCACTAATCAAATATAAATCTATTATCATCATTTCCATAATTGTACATACCCACATCATCAAATTTATCCTAACACAATAAACACCGCATATATGCAAACATTAAATTCTCAATTCATAAACTCATTTACAAATTATCATAAACATGTACACTCTATGTTTATCTAGGTATTTATTAAAATACTATCATGCATAACACGTACTTATCATATACGAACTTACTTACACCCTTCGGCAATATACATAGTGTTTTTAACTCATGTGCATACTTTAATACTCATATTCCTAATTGCGCCTATAAATGTTCATTCTTGTGTGAAATTCTACACTTACTCTCTTATATGGACAAACGCCTCAACTCTCACATACTCATTATGATTATACCTATTGTATCATCTTTCTAGCTATTTCTAGCGTTCTTGACTTTCACATAACCTAGTTGATCCGTAAAGTGTCTGTGTGTATCTCATTGATAGCTTTTTTTTTTCAAACATATGCACAACATTCCCATCTTCTACTCAACTAATATGTATCACATCAAAACTTATAGTTTTCATTTTTAAACCATACTTTACTCATGCTCTCATTTTATCAATAACTCAATATAACAGATACATAATCCTATATATCTACGCATACATGCAAACTCCATATTTTCCATATGATTATCTGCTTAGGTCCCATGCATGTTTATCCGCTTTTATGCTTATATGCCTACTTCTTTATAATTATTAGCTTGTAAACTTAATCCCATACCCTACGGTGTAGTTTTTCTACAACCCCCAGACCCAGGTTTCAATTAATTATGATTATAAACATAACCTTATTCATATGCTCCATCCATATTTATAAACAAGTCTATACCTACATATGTTTCTCTTTGCCTCTGTATGCTCCTGTCTATCTTAATCTCATATCTCTGCTTATAGTTGCATGCTCTTATCTATGTCTGTGTACAAATTCACTAGCTTATTTCTTCTACGATCATTTCTATATATACAAGTTTCTTGCATATGATTATATATATATAACTTATTATAATATTACTTCGTACAACGATAACTTCTTACGTAGTCAAAGCATGAGTTTCTTACCTGACTAGGCGAGTGCCCGCGATCCGGGTCCGATCTGCCAAAACAAATCACATCAACTGTCAGAACCGCTATTTGCGGAACTTCCTTCTCAACAACTATAAACCGCGGATTCTCTCGAAATCCTCAAATCCTCACTGACTCTACGGTTTAAGTTTCGTTACTCTAATACATGCCCACTTTGCTATTCTAAACCAACTAGATAGGTCAAATTCTCATTTTACGCGTTTGCGGTAAAACTTGCGGAAAAGTTTCCGCAAACGCTACGGAAGGGTCTCAAACCCTCCGAACAATCCCGAAATCATCCAATTACCCTCGAAATACCATAATTACATCATAACTAAACTTACGATCATTTATACTCAAACACGCGAGAAACGCCGTTTTACCAGAATCTCGCTAATTCTGCCGGATCGATCATATCTCGTCCGATTCACCCCGGATTCTACCACATTTATCGTTTTAACATATTAAATCATATTCAATTCATAAACATGCAATTCACTAATTTATGAAATTACCGGAAACATCCGAATAAAAACGATACACTTGAAAATATGAGATTTTGATCGGAAGGTCGTACCAAAATTCCGAGACCATATTCGGACTCCCCTCGGCCATATGAACGCGCTGGTGAGATCGGAATTCCGATCGGAGCTACTGTTCACATGGGTTTACTATTCATCCGATGCTTTTCTCCTCGATTCATGAGCCACCGGCCGTTGTTCGGCAAAATCGACTCCACACACTCGTAGTACTCGTTGAGGGCTTCAATTTGGTGGGTGGCACGGCTCGTGAAACGGCCCGACGAGCCGGAACCGACAAACCCACCATGCGCCTCTTCTTCCACTCACCGCCGCTGCTGCCGTCGTCAACTGCGTCGCCGCCTGCCACCCAGATGTACGCCGAGGTTCGGCGGTTCGATTGGCACCGTTCCGCCGGCCTGGGGTGGCCGGAACTGCCGCCGGCGACTCCAAATCCTCCAAAGGGCGTGAGGGTGCGGGTGAGGGAGATTAGGAAGGTTTGCCAATTCTGCAATTTACCGAAACTATGAGGCTTTATATACTAAGCTGGAAAATATCATTCCGGTCCCTGGAAAATTACAAATCAGTCCTTATTCTAGAAATCTTTAGAAATTCGCAAATTTGGAGCCCTTCTGATGCGATTCTCGAAAAGTGTTCAACACGAAAGTTGTTTGTATCGGAAAAACGAGTCCGATGGTCTAAATATCAGCTCGATCGGAGTTTTTTTGCCCTACTCGTGTCCAAAACCAGAAACTTTACGCGTTTTACGAAAATCGCGTAACTGACTTTTGATCCCACGCGTTTTCCAACACGACTAAAGTTCATAATCCATTATTCCAACTCATATAACATTGTTCGAACTCTTATCTCTCAACATTATCACGATCCAAGACTAAAATAATCGTATGGGAATCTCCTGGAACAGTTCTGAAAATCCGGGATGTTACAGAAAGAATGCTATACCCTTTCAAGTAATTTGAGAAACTTATTGCTTAAGTATTTTCATCATGGTCTAATCGTGATGGTATAAATACTTTAGCCGATCTGTTTGTCCATTTCGTGTCGAAACTCTAAAAGTTTTCGATTTGTGTTTCTAAAGAAACACATAACCATAACGCGATGCCACATCCGTAAAGGTCACGAAATATTCATATCCACCTCTAGCCTTGCTAGATATGGGCCCACTTACGTCACTATGAACGAGGGGTAACAGATCGATGGCCCTTACACTTTTACCAAGTAAAAGGTATTTTAGGTACTTTACCTAATAAACTAGATTCGTAGACATCATTTGAATGGAATCAAATTTGTCCTAGTACCCACTCTTCGAAAGTGTGGATATACAAGTCTTGTTTAATATGTCCCAGACAACACTGCCACATATAAGTCTTATCTGATCAAATCAGTTTGAGCTAATAGTTTGTCATTTCATATGTTTGATACTTATTTATATTCAAAATATAAATTCTGTTATTCACATGTAATGTGTTTATCTCAATATCATCTTTATATAATAAAACACTTTAGTGTTCTAGAATATAAGGTCTACTCGCAACGAGTTATACTTGATATAGAGATAATGTTTCTAGTCAAACTAGTTACATTATGACAGTTTCCTAATTTAAGTACATACCCGAAGGGTAGTTCCTAAACTTAGGTATCTACGGTAGAACAGCGACTTTCGTCCCATTTCCAATTCGCAGATTAATCTCAACTGAAGTCAGTATCCTGCTCATAGTAGATTCTGCACATAAATGCATAGTTTTATGTACCACACTAAGTATTTAAATCCAATTTTAATACTAGTAATGAAAATGCTAATGACAAACATAGTTATAGTCAGAGACTTGCCCTTTCTTTAATTCCTTCATATCTGCCTTGTCCATACGGCAGTCACGCTTCAGTGACCCCGTTTGCCACAATTTAGGCAGACATCTTGGGATATGTCCTTTATCTTCCTAGAAGATTATAATGATCTTGCCTTTGCCCTTTTCTACAACTCAGAAGCCTTTGGCCAAGCCTTGGCCTTCTGGAATATCGAAGTAGGGTACGCCTTGCGCAACTTGCCTTATTGCAAACTTTGGCTTTGTCTCCTTGAGAATGACCATTAACTCTCCAAGAGTTATTAATTGCAATTTAATACTTCTAAGATCTAAGAATAGATATATGAATATCCTTCAATTTCATCATCATACTTTAAGGGATCTAATCCTTAGTTCTGATTAGGAAATTAAGGAGTCTTATTAACAAGTATAATGGATTAAGCACTAAAGTTATCATCACATGAATCTTCCAAAGATCATGCTCTACTATTTGCTTAATTCTGGACTTAGGCCTAATATGTTATTTTATCAAATAAAGTAACTTATTAGTTCCAGGACCATCCTGAAATTTTATTTCCAATTTTGAAAAGTTAAAGTCGTTTAAACACATTTTCCTTTGGATTATGTTTTAAACACTAATCTTCCAATTTAATCTTGATTCTAATAGTCCAACTATTTAATCAATGATTTCAGGTACAATCTAATGTAATGATTACTATAGTCTAACTATATAAATAATTACAATTTTATTGGTTAAATCAAATATATATTATTACTATAATCCAATTATATAATCAATTATAAATGATTGGTAATATTCAAATATATTGATTACTATAATCCAATTATATAATCAACTATAAATGAAGGGTAAAATTCAAATATATTGATTACTATAATCCAATTATATAATCAACTATAAATGAAGTAGTTTGAATACAGTCTAACTATTTAATTAAAACAACAATTAAATATTAGTCCAATTAATACTTTAGTTTATTTGACGAGATATTTGATATGAGCGTGTATGGCAAGTTATTAAATGAATATTGCAAATTTAATTCTTACCTCCCACTATTTTTTCGGCGAGCCTCTAACCCTCTGTCGAGTACTCGGGAAATCTAGTTTCCTAGTGGGCTAGGATCCCGTTAAATAACACACAATCTTGACTTTGGCCAACAAATTGTATGATACTTAACTAGGTAGATCTCTAAGATCAATTGGATCTAATCCAATTCCTAGATCCAGTAGGTGGACATCCAAGTCCGAAACATATATCTTATATATGCCAAGATATCCAATTTATTTTCCTAACCTTTTTTCCTCCGAATCAACTAAGCCTTGGCTTTGGCACAACAAGCTTAATGATTCCAGTTAAACGGGACCCATTGACATGGAAAGCTTCGTAATCAATGTCGATGGACAAGAAGTGATCTTGACTTTGGCCAACAAATCACGACTTGGACAAGACACCGATATGGAACAAAACTCTCATGATTCAAACACATCCGCAATTGACAAAGGTCTTCATTTTGGCCAACAAACCAATGCAAAGTTTGGATCTTGAGTAAAAATCACTCAACGGAAGGAAAAACGCTTAATATGTTTTTGAGGGTTTTTCGCATGCAAATTGGCAACCAATTTATTATCTTTGATTAGGTGTCATCATACACCCTTAAGCATGCATTCTAAAAGCATAATAAGGCACGATAAATAAATAAATTAATAATGTTATGCGGATGAATATCTCACAAATTGTTCAAAGAACAAATCACTCTCTTTCCTCTCCCCGGTTAGAACTATTCTAACTTCTACCCAATAACATAATACAATAAAGAAGCCTCATGTACATTGAGGGGAATTGGTGAGAAAAGAATTACAAAGAGTAAAGAGATAAAAGGCTGGACACATAGGTCCAATTTAATAAATTCTAAATTTATTTCAATTTCCAAAATTGCCCTCCTCTTCTAATATCCATCTGATATACAATATTCACACAACAAATTCATGTATTTATACAAATCATGTTATTCAATCAATCTAATCCAATTAATTAATCTTTGAATTAATGATCATCCAATGTTCAAACAACGATTTGATTTGCGCGAGTCAAACTCGTTTAAGAATAAATTCTCAAAGTAAGTATTCTTGAATTATATTGAATTACAACATTGAATCCAATTTATTTGTATTCAATACTAATTCCAAATTAAATATATACACTTACTTATAAGCCTTAAAGACTTGGATTCCAAATCCAATCTTAATGGTTCTCAAAGGCCCAATAACATCCAACGTCATTTTAATTAAAGTCCAATGGGCTTTTAATTAATTCTTAAGGCATGGGCTTTGGCCATAATGGATTAAACCCAAAATGCCAAGGCCCAATAGGAATCACCCTATTGCCAACAAATCAATTTAGGCCCATTAGGCCCAATTAAATTCTTTAAAGGGCCAAGTGATGTATTTGGACTTTATAGAATTGGTTTTGGGCCCAATTGGATCCAATCCAAAAGGTCAAAACCAAACTTAGTCAAACCAAGCCCATTAAGCCCAAATACATACTTTTAGCCCAATTAATAATTAAAGGCTAATTAACATAATTATAATATTCCAAATATCACAATTATTTAATTAAAGTGTATTAGCCATGATTAATTAATTAAACTCAATATTTCCAAAATACCAATTAACTTAATTAATCATGCTTAATCCATTGAATTCATGCACAACACAAATTGAAGCCAAAACACATCATTTCATGCTCAACACAAATTGAATTCAAAATTCATCATTTCATGCTCAACATGCTCTTTGATTTTAACATGAACTTTATTGACTTTGATTTCATTCCAATCGAACCAACAATCAACATTTAAACATGCATTTAAACACATTATTTCATGCTAAAAAAAATTAAAATAGTGCAGTCCACTGCACAGTGAAATTCGGCCAAGCTAAAAAAAAATTAATTTTTGATTCATTTGATTTGTTTCAAATCTAATCATGCATAACTCTAAGTTAACATAATATAACCATGCTCAAAGCATCAATTTGAAGGAATCATTCTCAAAACACAAAAGCCCCAAATTTTAGTCTCATGAACCCTAAAATTTTCATGCTTAAAATTGGCTCTGATACCATTGTTAGTGTTCCTAGAACATGCCAAGGATCTAATAAGCATGAAAAGGTGTTCATAAATTCAAATATAAGTTGCGGAATACTTACAATGAACGGATTTGAGCTTTAAAAT
The DNA here is from genome assembly GCA_019454045.1 of Zanthoxylum bungeanum. Lineage (NCBI taxonomy): Eukaryota > Viridiplantae > Streptophyta > Magnoliopsida > Sapindales > Rutaceae > Zanthoxylum > Zanthoxylum bungeanum. The sequence goes on from SKCR01022776.1 coordinate 178,370, forward strand.
TTTGGGAGGAAGATCTCAAAGATCCAAATTTTGTTGATGATTCCAACTCTTGAAGTGGTTTCCCTATCACCTTAGTTGATTTCTCCAAGTGCTAGCTTTATTGATTTTGCCACAAAATCAAAGAGAGGGGAGAGAGTCATTCACGCCCATTGAGAGGATTTTAGGGTTTCATATTTTGTTCCAAGTGTGATGCATACACAAATGAGAGAGAGAGAAGAGTTTTAGGTAAAACCAATTTACCTTTTTACCTAAACAAGGTAGTTGGGTAAATGGTTTCACCAAAACCATTCCAAGGTAGTTGGATGATGGGTGGCATGGCATAAATGCCAATTACCCTCCCAACTACCACATTAAAGGGGGCCCCATATTTGAATTCAAAATTCAAATGTCTCTACGAACATTTGTCGCGGCTCGATTCCATTTAATCCGATTAAACGAACTTTCGTCGCTACATAATTAAATCTAATTTAATTAAATAACGATGCCTCGCAAAGATATTACGAACGTCCTTTACGAATTAATTCTAAATTAATTCGTTCATTCGTATTAAAGTCCGACTTTAATTTCGTAACGAAATCCAATTCATATTAATATTTCCGATATATTAATTTTAGACCATACGAATAAATTAAATAGAAAATCAATTTTAACTATTAAATTTATTCTATCGATTAATTCCAAATTAATCGCGTTCTCTCTCTTCCGAACATATTTAATCCCAGATTAAATAATACCTTAATTAATCCTAGATTAATTCTCTCTCTCTTAATTAATCCCAGATTAATTCTAATTAAATCAACTGTCAATGGTGAATCTTTGGAAAGAGACCCAAGAGATCCCTGGATATGATGGCAGTAAATACGGTCATCGGATTACCCGAATACATGCATACCTCATACCACGTGCTTACCGATTTACAAGACATGGTTGGCTTCTAGCAAAGCACCGTGCCTACCCAATTGTCCAGAAATATTCTTACTGGAATATATAATCTATATCAGGCATAGTATACATAGTATTGCCTATTGCGATCCAGTATCAGGTGTCACGTGCTAGGCCTGGGGCTGGAATTGTGTCTGCCCCGTACGAAGCACATGTCGGATGTCTGGTAACTAGTCTCTTTAATCGGATATACATGACCTAGTCATAATATCCCGATGACTGCAGTTCTTAAGAGCACCAGTACCGTATCCTACGTGACATCATCTCCACTATGACTAGAGTGATACTTCCGTCTTCACATCACACCTAATACACTACGGTTCTCAATATACCCAACAGAGGCGTACACAGAACTTGTTAAAGCATTGGACAACCAAAACCAAAGCATATTGATTGTCGCAAGTATTAGCGGTGCAAGTCTCAGGTTAAGACCAAATACACCTACCCTGATTTTGGACTTCCATAGACACATAGTCATACTACCAATGGAATTCTGAGGGGTCTATCCAGAGCGAAGCTATTTCTGTACCATCTGTAAACACAACCTCCTACTACACTTTCATGAGTATCCGATACCCATATATATGAGAACTATGCTATTGTGCCATCACCACTCGTACAAGTGTAATACTAGTCTATTTCGCATTATCGATGTCCAATCTCGATAATACTACGACTATGGATATTTAATGATTAATCCTTCGAGGACTGATACTATCTCATATCATCTCAATCCAGAAACTAATCATAAGGACCTTCTATCATTTATATATCTAGGTGATCTAATCACAATTGATTAGAGTGCAATCGTATTGTCACATAGTCAATTTGTACAACAACACCATGATCTGTACAAACAGTGACGCTATGGGTCATAATTGTCCAACACACTCAACCTGAGAATATTCTTATTGACGTTGGTGTACCATCCATTGAGAATCTTCGGTGAGTCATTCAGTGATTATCTGCTATAAATAACTACATGTCTATATGAATCTCCAAGACTCATGATTCTTTCAGAAACCATCGAAATCCAAGATTCAAATATACGACATGTACCAGTCTCAAGGGTTTGCTTTACTGACCAAATAGTGTAAACCTTGACCAGGAACAGTCTAAGGATGACAACGTCATGATACAACTCAGTGTCACTTGCGACACTTTTGCAATAATAACATATCATTCTAAGGTCTGTTACATCATTTCCATATAAAAAAGGATGTTATATAAAAAATCATTATTTTATTCATAATAAAATGTTACATCAGTATTTATAAGGAAATATATAATAAAATTGGTGCTCAAGGCACCAACCCTAAAACCTTTTACTTATAGAGAATCGATGTTAGACATCAACTCCATGAAGTGGCAAGACGCTGTGAAATCTGAGTTAGACTCAATGAATGAGAATCAAATTTGGGACTTGATTTCGCTCCATGAAGAAATTATTCCTATCCGTTGTAAATGGATTTACAAAATAAAGCATGGGCCTAATGGAAAGGTTGAAACCTTTAAGGCCCGATGGTAGTAAAATGTAACACGTAGCTACCTGCTGTTGACTACGATGAAACTTTTTCGCCAATTGAGATGATAAAGTCTATAAGTGTTTTATTGTCAATTGACTCTTACTATGATTGCGAGATTTGGCAAATGGATGTCAAAATGATTTTTCTAATTGGATTCTTGATAAAGAAATCTATGTGGAAGATTACGTTGGATAATTATGACCCATAGCATCACTATTTGTACATATCATGGTGTTGTTGTACAAATTAACTATGTGACAAAGGAAATTGCTCTTTTATCATTTGTAATTGGATTACCAAGATACATAAATGATAAAAGTCCATATGATTAGTTCCGGATTGAGATGATATGAGACAGTATCAATCTACAAAGGTTTAATCATTAAATATCCCTCGTCGTATTATTATCGAGATTGGACATCGATAATGCGGAATACACTAGTATTACACTTGTGCACGTTGTGGGAGCATAACGATATAGTTCTCATATATTTGGGTATTGGATACTCATGCAAGTGTAATAGGAGGTTGTGTTTACCAATGGTACGGAAACAGTATCGCTTTGGATAGACCCCGCGGAATCCCATTGATAGTATGTCTATGTGTCTATGGGAGTCCGCTTCAGGGTAGGTGTATTTGGTCTTAACCTGAGACTTACACCGCTAATACTTGCGACAATCAATATACTTTGGTTTTGGTCGTCCAAGGCTTTAACCGGTTCTATATACGCCTCTTCTGGGTATGTTGAGAATCGTAGAGTATTGGGTGTGATGTCAAGTTGGAAGTATCACTTCAGACATATGAGTTGATGATCACGTTGGATACAGAACTGGTGCTCTTATATGCTACAGCTATCGGGATATTATGACAAGGTCATGTTTATCTGATTATAGAGACTAGTTACTAGATATCTGACATGTGTTTCGTACGGGGCAGACATAATTCTAACCCCAGGCCTAGCACATGACATCAAGATACTGGATTGACATACATAATACTTCGTATACTACACATGCTATAGATTACAATATTCCTTTAAGAATATTTCTGGAGAATTGGGTAGGCATGACGCTTTGCTAGAAGCCAACCTTGTCTTGTAAATCGGTAAAAACGTAGTACTAGGTACGTACGTATTTGAATAGTTCGATAACTGGATATACTGCCAACATATCCGGGGATCTCATGGGTCGCTTCTCGAAGATTCACCAATGACGTATGACTCGTACATTATTAATCTGGGATTAATCTTATGAGAGAAAAAACTAATCTAGGATTAATTACGTAGATATTTTATATGGTATAAAATACTATTTAAAGAGAGAGAGCGATTAATTTGAAATTAATCGAGAAAATAATATATTTTATATATTAAACAAAATTGGATTTTGACGCGGAATTAAAATTGGATTTTAATTCGGGCAAACGAGTTGATTTAGAATTAATTCGTAAGCGATGTGAATAGTAATTTTGCTAGGCATAATTATTTAATTAAATTTGATTTAATCACGTCGCAACAGAAAATTCGTTAATTCGGAATTAGCGAACCTGATCCCGGGAGTGTTTGCGGGCCCACTAGCATTTACTATCAAGTAGGGCCCACAAGTCACATCAAGCGTCAAATCACTAGTCAATCAAGTGATATAAGTCATGTCACTTTGAGTGATGTGATATAAAGTCACTTTTGATGTGAATAGTGATGGTGGTGGTTGGAAGGCTTTATTGCCTTGTACTTTCTTGGGTTTGAATTTTGGTATTAGATATTAAAAAAATTCAAATACACAAAAACTAATCTCACCACTCTCTCATCTCTCTCTATTTCGGCCTTAGGCCATTTTTCTCTCAAAAAATTGTTTTGGCTTAGCCGAAAGTATGAAGAAAAAGGGAAAGATTTGTGACAAATTTTCCCAAGTGCTAGCACACCAAAGAGGGCATACAAAGGTGATTAGGAAACCTTTCCCATGAGCATGGAATCACTAAATAAAGCTTGGAGCTTGAAGACAAACATGGAGCACAAAGAAGGAGCTTGGCCGAACATTGGAGGAAAGCTTGAAGTATTTTTGTTGTTCCTCACATCGCAAAATCCAATCATTGTAAGTATGATTCCGCCATTCTTCTTTGAGTATTCACACATGATTTCATTGCTTGAATTGATCTTGGGACTATAGTAGACACCCAACAATGGTATCTTGAGCCATTTTGAGCATGAAATTGATTTAGGGTAAAATTTGGGCAAAATTGATTTGAGCATGTTTAGATGAAATTGATTGTTTAAGTATGCTTCAATGATGATAACAAAGTGATATGCATGATCAATTTGATGAAAATCGAATTGGATGAATTTTCCCCAATATGTTTGGCTTGGCCGAATGGACTAGCTTGCCCTAAGTCATGGTGTTTTTTGATTTTAATCATTGGATGAGTTGAAATCACTTGGGTAATGTTGATTTAAGTTTCAATTGGATTGACATCGGAATCGGACAAAGAAAACCCTAAATTTTCGTGAGTGATAAGCATGGAAAATGAGTTGATTTTGATTCAAATGTGTTGGACATGTGTTGATGATGATAAGCATAATTAATTGAGTAAATTGGTGTTTTGGAAATGTTAATTTGGTTAATTAATTATGGCTATACACTTAGGTTAATTAAATTATGAAATTTGGAAATTGGAATTTAATTAATTGGGCCAAATTTGGAATTGGGCTTGTAAAGTTTGTATTTGGGCTTAATGGGCTTGGTTGGGCCAAGTATGGTTTAGGTTATTGGTTGGATCCAATTGGGCCCAAAACCAAATCCATAAAGTCCAAATATAATATAGTGGACCTTTTAAAGTTTAATTGGGCCTAATGGGCCTAAATTAGTTTCTTGGCAAATAAGGGCGATTCCTTAAATGGGCTTTGGTATTTAGGTTTAACACATATTGACCAAAAGTCCATGCCTTAAGAAATTAATTGAAAGCCCATTGGACATTAATTAAACGACATTAGATGTTGATCGGGCTTTGAGACCCGTTAAGATTAGATTTAGAATCTAAGTCGCAAAGGCTCATTAATAAAGTGTAGTTATTTAATTTGGAATTAAATATGAATTAGTATTGAATATGAATTAAATTGGATTTAATGTTGTATTTTGATATAAATCAAGAATTCGTACTTTGAGTACTTATTCTTAAAATGAGTTGGACTCGAGCAAATCAAATTGTTGTTTGAACATTGGATGGTCATTAATTTCAGATTAATTAATTGGATTAGATTGATTGATAACATGTTTTGTGTGAATACATGGATGTGATGTATGAATAATGTATATCGGATGAATATTAGATGGTTGAGGGCAATTTTAGAAATTATTGTAATAAATTTAGAATTTATTTAAATTGGACCAGCGTGTCCAGCCTATTACCTCTTTTCTCTTTGTATTTCTCTTCTCACCTATTCCCCTCAATGTTAATGAGGTTTATTTAGAAGTGTTATGTAATTGGGTAGAAGTTGTGCTAGCGGGAGAGAGGAAATTGAGAGATTTATTCTAGGAACAAAATGTTTTAAATATCCATCCGCATATCATTATTATTTATTTACGTGCTTTATTATGCTTTTAGAATGCATGTTTAAGGGTGTATATTGATGAGACCTTAACAAAGATAACTAATTGTTAGCCAATTACGTGAAAAACCCTCACAACATATTAAGCGTTTTTCCTTCCAATGAGTGTTTCTTACTCAAGATCCAAGGTTGGCATTGGTTTGTTGGCCAAAGTCAAGAACTTTGTCAATCGCGGATGTGTTTGAATCATGAAGGATTTGTTCCATATCGGTGTGTTGTCCAAGTTGTGATTTGTTGGCCAAAGTCAAGATCACTTCTTGTCCATCGACATTGATTACAAAGCTTTCTAAGGTCAATGAGTTCCGCTTAACTGGATCATTAAGTTTGTTGTGCCAAAGCCAAGGCTTAGTTGATTCAGAGGAAAAAAAAGGTTAGGGAATATATTGGATATATTGGCATATATAAGATATATGTTTCGGACTTGGATGTCCACTTACTGGATATAGGAATTGAATGGGATCCAATTGCTCTTAGAGATCTACCTAGTTAAATATCATACAATTTGTTGCCCAAAGTCAAGTTTGTGTGTTATTTAACGGGATCCTAGCCCACTAGGAAATAAGGTTTCCCGAGTACTCAAAGAGGGTTAGAGGCTCGCCGAAAAATAGTGGGAGGCAAGTATTAGATTTGCAATTTCGTTTAGATACTTGCCATACGCACTCATTTCATTATTCATCATTTATTTAATAATAAACATATTAGTTGGACTAATATTTAATCGTTGTTTTAATTAAACAGTTGGACTGTATTCAAGCTATTTCAAATTATAATTGATTATATAATTGGATTATTAATCAATTTAATTGAATTTAATTAATTTAATCATAGTTGATTATATAGTTAGACTATAGCAATCATTAAATTAAATAGTACTCAAATCGTTGATTAAATAATTGGACTATTAGAATCAAGATAAACAGAAAGATTGAGCATTTAAAACCTAATCTTGGATGAAAATGTGTTTAAGCGGCTTTAAATTTCAGATTGGGAATAGTACCTCAAGATAGTCTTGAGAACCGAGAAGTTACTTTATTTGATAAAAGTGATGTCTTGGGCCTAAGCCCGGTGTTAAGCAAATAGTAGAGCATGATCTTTGGAAGATTCATGTGATGATAACTTTAGTGCTTAATTTGTTATCCTTGCCATATTGACTCCTTAATTTCGTCGTCATAACTAAGGATTAGATCTTTAAACCATGATATTGAAATTGAAGGATCTTCAAAGGTCTATACTTAGATCTTAGAAGCATTAATTGCAATAGAAAACTCTTGGAGAGTTAATGGCTACACTCAAGGAGATAAAGCCAAAGTTTGCAAAAGGGTAAGAACCGCAAGGCGCATCTTACTTCGATATCCCAGAAGGCCAAGGCTTGCCGTAAGGCTTCTGGGGTGTAGAAAATGGCAAAGGTAAAATCATCACAGTCTTCTAGGAAGACTAAGGACATATCCCAAGATGCTGCCTAAACTGTGGCAAACGGGGTCACTGGAAGCGTGACTGTCGTATGGACAAGGCAGACATGAATGAAATGAAGAGAGGCAAGGCTCCGGCTTCAAGTATGTTTGTCATTAACATGTTCACTACTAGTATTAAAATTGGATTTTAGATACTAAGTGTGGTACATAAATATGTACTATTGGACATAATCTTCTTATTAGCAGGATACTGACTTTAGATGAGATTGATTTGCGAATCAGAAATGGGACTTTTGTATAATTATGACCTATAGCGTCACTATTTGTACAGATCATGGTGGTGTTGTAAAAATTAACTATGTGACAAATGAGATTGCTCTTTTATCATTTGTGATTAGATCACCTAGATGTATAAATGATGAAAGGTCCTTATGATTAGTTTCTGGATTGAGATGATATGAGATAGTATCAATCCATGAAGGTTTAATCATTAAATATCCTTAGTCGTAGTATTATCGAGATTGGACATCGATAATGCGGAATAAACTAGTATTACACTTGTGCATGTTATGGGAGCATAACGACATAGTTCTCATATATTTGGGTATTGGATAGTCATGCAAGTGTAATAGGAGGTTGTGTTTTACCCAGGTACGGAAAACAGCTTCGCTCTGGATAGACCTCTTCGGAATTCCATTGGTAGTATAACTATGTGTCTATGGAAGTCCGAATTCAGGGTAGGTGTATTTGGTTTTAACTTGAGACTTGCATCGCTAATACTTGCGACAATCAATATACTTTGATTTTGGTCGTCCAGGGCTTTAACCGGTTCTGTGTACGCCTCTTCTGGGTATATTGAGAATCGTAGTGTATTGGGTGTGATGTCAAGATGGAAGTATCACTTCAGTTATAGTGGAGATGATGATCACGTAGGATATAGAACTTGTTCTCTTTTTTGCTGCAGCTATCGGGATATTATGACTAGGTCATATATATCCGATTATAGAGACTAGTTACCAGAGATCCGATATGTGCTTCGTACGGGGCAAACACATTTCCAGCCCCAGGCCTTGCACGTGACCATCCGATACTGGATCGACATACACGATACTACGTATACTACGCCTGATATAGATCGCTTATTCTTGTAAGCATGTTTCTGAAGAATTGGGTAGGCATGGCGTTTTGCTAGAAGCCAACCTTGTCTTGTAAATCGGTAAAAATGTAGTACAAGGTACGTATGTATTTGGATAGTCCGATAACCGTATTTACTGCCAACATATCCGGGGATCTCATGGGTCACTTCCAGAAGATTCATCGATGATGTATGACTCGTACTTTATTAATCTGGGATTAATTTGATGGGAGAGAAAATTAGTCTGGGATTAATTACGAAGATATTTTATCTAGGATAAAATATTATTTAAAGAGAGAGAATGATTAATTTGGAATTAATCGATAAATTAATATATATTTGATATATTATACGAAATTAGAATTCAACACGGAATTAAAATCAAATTTTAATTCGGGCGAACGAATTAATTTAGAATTAATTCGTTAGCGACGTGAATAGTAATTATGCTAGGCATGATTATTTAATTAAATTAGATTTAATTACGTCACGACGAAAATTTGTTAATTCGGAATTAACGAACCTGAGCCCGAGTGCGGCCCGTAAGTCACTTCAAGCGTCAAATCGCTAGCCACATCAAGCGTCAAATCATTAGTCACTTTGAGTGATGTGACAACTTGTCACTTGATTGATTGAATGATGTGAATAGTTCATAGAAATGGTTGGAAAGCTTTTTGAAAGTTTGATTGACATATATTATTATTTTAAATGTTTGGTATATGTTTTGTTTTGAGAAATCAATTAACCAACCAACACTTCTCCTTCTCTCTTCTCACGCCCAAGGGGAAACTTTTCTCTTCTCCAAAATTTCTTCAATGTCGTGAGCTATGGAAGAAAAATGTGAAGTTTTGTTGCAAATTTTCACATGAGCTATTACTCAAAGAGACATACGAAGGTGATAGGGAAACCCATCCGTGTGCATGGAATTATACAACAAAGCTTGGAGCTTGATGGACCCTTCCATGGCTGAATCTTGGAGAGCCAAAATAGCCCACTACCGTGAGCCTTAGAGGTGCTTCAAAGGGCTTAAAAAGTTTTATTCTTCGTCGCATCGCAAAGCCGTTCAATGTGAGTATGATTCCGCCATATTTCATTGTGTATTCACTTGATTCATTGCTTGAAAATGATCATTGGGACTTAATAGAAACCCAACAATGGTATCTTGAGCCATTTTGAGCATGAAATGACATTAGGGTTAAAATTGGGTAAAATCGATTTGAGCATGATTTGATGAGATTGTTTGATTGAGTATGTTTGAATGATTTTTAATTGAAGTGTATATGATCAATTTCATAAAAATTGATTTGGAACAATTTTCCCCAAATTCTAAGGCTTGGCCGAATTGGATTAGTGCCGTAAAGTCATGGTAATTTTTGATTTTGATTATTGGATGAGTTGGAATCATTTTGGTAATGTTGATTTAAGGTTCAATTGGATTAGAATCGGAATCGAACATAAAAAACCTACTATTACCGTGGACTTAAAGCATGGAAATGATGTTGATTTTTGATTCAAATGTGTTGGACATGTGTTGATGATAATGAGCATAATTAATTGTATAAATTTATATTTATAAATGTTAATTTGGTAATTAATTATGGATTACACTTTGAGTAATTAATTGTGAAATTGGAATTTTGGAATTTAATTATGTTGGGCCAAATTTGGAATTGGGCTTGAAAAGTTGTAATTGGGCTTATGGGCTTGGTTGTACCAAGATGGTTTAGGCTAAATGTTGGATAATATGGACCCATAGCGTCACTATTTGCACAGAACATTGTGTTGTTGTAGCAAATTAACTATGTAACAAGGAAATTGCACTCTCGTCATTTGTGATTAGATCACCATAGATATATAAATGAAGAGAGGTCCCTATGATTAGTTCCTGGATTGAGATGATATGAGACAGTATCAGTCCACGAAGGATTAATCATTAAATATCCCTAGCCGTAGTATTATCGAGACTGGACATCGATAATGCGGAATAGGCTAGTATTGCACTTGTGCGCGTTGTGAGGGCACAACGGCATAGTTCTCATATATATAAGTATTGGATACTTATGCAAGTGCGATAGGAGGTCGTGTTTCACCGATGGTACGGGAAACAGCTTCGCTCTGGATAGACCCTTCGGAATCCCATTGGTATTATGAATATGTGTCTATGGGAGGCCGAAATCAAGGTAGGTGTGTATAGTCTTAACCTGAGACTTGCATCGCTAATACTTACGATAATCGATAAACTTTGGTTTGGTGGTTGGGGGCTTTGACCGGTTCTGTGTTCACCACTTCTGGGTTTATCAGAGAGTCGTAGTGTATTGGATGTGATGTCGAGACGGAAGTATCACTCCAGTCATATTGGAGATGATGTCACGCAGGATACGGTACTAGTGCTCTTGAGTGTTGCGCAACCAATCGGGATATTGTGACCAGGTCATGTATATCCGATTATAGAGACTATGTTACCAGACATCCGATATGTGCTTCGGACGGGGCAGACACTTATCCAGCCCCAGCCCTAGCACGTGATTATCCGATACTGGACCGATACACACAATACTTAGTATACTACGCTTGATACAGATCTATATATTCCTATAAGAATATTTCTGGAGAATTGGGTAGGCATGGCGCTTTGCTAGAAGCCAACCTTGTCTTGTAAATCGATATAAACGTAGTACGAGGTACTTACGTGTTCGGATAGTCCGACGACCGTATTTACTGCCAACATATCCGGAGATCTCATGGGTCGGTTCCTGAAGATTCACCGATGATGTATGACTCGCACTTTATTAATCTGGGATTAATTAGAGAGAGAGATAGAATTAATCTGGGATTAATTCGATGAGAGAGAAAATTAATCTGGGATTAATTACGGAGATATTTTATCTGGATAAAATATTAATTAAGAGAGAGAACGATTAATTTGGAATTAATCGATAAAAAATATATCCGATATATTATACGAAATTGGATTTCGACGCGGAATTAAAATTGGATTTTAATTCGGGCGAACGAATTAATTTAGAATTAATTCGTTAGCGACGTGAATAGTGATTTCGCTAGGCGTAATCATTTAATTACGACGCGACGAAAAATTCGTTAATTTGGAATTAGCGAACCCGAGCCCGAGAGTGATTGCGAGCGCATTCGTATTTTGAATCCGAGCGCGGCACGCAAGTCACATCAAGCGTCAAATCACTAGTCGCATCAATCGTCAAATCACTTGTCACTTTGAGTGATGTGATATGACATGTCACTTTAATAAAGTGACTTGATGTGAATAGTGATAGGTGATGAAAACATATTGCTTTTGCTTTTTGACCTTTTGACTTTGCTTTTTGAAGTAAAAGTGTATGCTTTTGTTTAATTTTTGTATATAAAAGCATTTAACACTTTCTCTCTCATTTTATTGTTCACATTTTTTTTTGGCCTTTTGAGTCATCACGTGACTCTCTCTCATTGCTTTTGGTCTTCACGGTTTTTGAGAGCTCTTGGAGCCAAAAATTTTCATCTCTCTCTCACGGTCAAGGCCGATTTCTTCTCATTTTTTGGTTCTTTCACACAAAATGGAGAACTTTTGGATCTTGTTGCCAGATCTAAGTGCTAGCACACCTTGGAAATACATAGGTGATAGGGAAGTGATTTGTGAGCTTGGAATCTTGAAAGCTTGGAGCTTTAATGGAGGATGACCATGGCCGAAAATGGAGGATTCTCACAGCCCAAAAATGCGCCCAACTGCAGTCCAAGAAAGTGAAAACCGAGCATGATGAAGCAAGAAGGCTTGTGTTCTTTGCATCTCAAACCAATCAATGTGAGTATTTTTTCCGCCTTACTCCTTGATGTATTCATGCGTTTTGTGCTTGATTTGGATGATTCTTGGGACCTTAATTAGAACTCAACAATGGTATCTTGAGCTATTATCAAGCATGAAAAAAGTTAGGGTTAAAATTGGGGATTATCAATTGAAGCATGATTTGTTGAAATTGGATGTTAAAGTATGCTTGTATGTTGATGAATTGAAGTTGTGCATGATCAATTTCATGAAATTGGATTGGATTCAATTTTCCCCAAATTTTGGGCATGACAAATTGGGTAAAATCAATTGGAGCATGATTTGATTAAATTGATTGATTAAGAATGCTTAAATGATGTTGAATTAAAGATTGATTGGATCAATTTGAAGAAATGTGTTTGGAACAAATTTCCCCAATTTTTTATGTTGGCATAAAGTAACAAATTTGGGTAAACTTGATTTTGAGCATATTTTGTGAAATTGGATGAATGAGAATGCTTAAATGATGTTTAATTTAAGATTGATTGGATCAATTTGAAGAAATTGTGTTTGGAACAAATTTCCCCAATTTTTTATGTTGACATAAAGTGATGAATTTGGGTAAACTTGATTTTGAGCATGTTTGATGAAATTGGATGATTTAGAATGCTTAAAGTATGTTTAATTGATGATTGATTGGATCAATTTGTTGAAATTGTGTTTGGAACAAATTTCCCCAAATTGCTTATGTTGGCCCAAATTAAAGACCCTAATATCTTGGTGAATTTTTGTTTGTTTGATCATTAGATGACTTGAAACAAGTGGGTAATGTTGAATTGAAGTTTGATTGGATTGAATTTTGATTTGGAACAATTTTCCCAAATTAAAGTAGGCTTGGCCGAATTCAATTGGATATGAAATTCATTGTGTTTTTTGTATTTTGATTCATTAGATGAGTTTAATTGATTTGGGAAATGATGATTGTGGATTCAATTTGATTGAAACCAAATCGGATTAAAAACCCCTAATTGCCAAGACTTAAAGCATGTAAAATGGGTTTGGTTTTAATAAATTGTGTTAGACACTATTTGATGTTGAATGCATGATTAAGTATGCTAATTGACGTTTTAGAAATATTAATTAGGTGGTTAATCATGTATAACACTTAGGTTATTTAATTATGAAATTTGGAATTTTATAAGTTAATTAATTAGGCTTGTTTTTGGAAATTGGGCCTTGAATGTTATAATTGGGCTTTTGGGCTTTGTTGTACAAAGTTGGGTTTAGGCAAAATTGGTTGGATCCAATTAAGCCCAAAACCGCATCCATAAAGTCCAATTATGACTTAGTGAACCTTAATTATTTAATTGGGCCTAATGGGCCAAAATTAATTTAAAGGCTTATGGGGTAACTCCCGGATTGGACTTTGGTTATCGGTTTGACCCGAGTTGACCAAAAGTCCACGCCTTAAGAAATTAATTAAAAGCCCATTGGACTTTAATTAAATAAACGTTTGACGTTAATTGGGCTTTGAGACCCATAACGATTGAATTTGGAATTTAAATCGTAGAAGGTTCGTTAATAAAAGTGTAATATTTAATTTGGAATTAAATAGTGAATTAGAATTAAATGCGTATTAAATTGGATTTAATTATGTAGTTTAATTTAATTCGAGAATTCGTGCTTTGAGTACTTATTAGTAAAACGAGTTTGACTCGAGCAAAAATCAAATCGTTGTTTGAACATTGGATGATCACTAATTATCAGATTAATTAATTGGATTAGATTGATTGATAACATGCTTGTATGAATACATGGTTGCGATGCGTGAATAATGTATATCGGATGGATATTAGTCGGGTGGGACAATTTTGGAAATTGTAATAAATTTGATTTATTAAATTGGACCTGCGTGTCCAGCCTTATCACCTATATACTCTTTGTATTCTCTTCTCACCTATTCCCCTCAATGTAAATGAGGTTTCTTTAGAAGTGTAGTGTAACGGGTAGAAGTAAATACAAGTGCTAGCTTTGGAGAGAGAAAATGAGAGATTTGATCTAGGATCAATGTAAAGTATCCATCCGCATATCATTATTATTTTATTTCATATACGCTTTATTATGTGTTTAGAATGCATGTTTAAGGGTGTATGATGATGAGACCTTAACAAAGATAATAAATTGGTAGCCAATTTGCACGCGAAAATCCCTCGTCTATATTAAGCGATTATCCTTCCATTGAATGATTCTTGTTCAAGATCCGATTGGCATTGGTTTGTTGGCCAAAGTCAAGACCTTGTCAATTGGATGTATTTGAATCATGAGAGTTTTGTTCCACATCGGTGTCTAGTCCAAGTTGTGATTTGTTGGCCAAAGTCAAGATCACTTCTTGTCCAAAGACATTGATTACGAAACTTTCCTTGTCAATGGGTCCCGCTTAACTGGAATCATTAGGTTTGTTGTGCCAAAGCCAAGGCCTAGATGATTCGGAGGATAAGGTTAGGAAAATGTATTAGATACATTGGCATAAGCAATATGTTTAGGACTTGGATGTCCACCTAACCGGATCTGGGAATTGGATTGGATCCAATTGATCTGTGAGATCTACCTGGTAAGTAGCATACAGCTTGTTGGCCAAAGTCAAGGTTGTATGTTATTTAACAGGATCCTAGCCCACTAGGAAACACGGTTTCCCGAGTACTCCACAGAGGGTTAGAGGCTCGACGAAAAATAGTGGGAGGCAAGTATTGAATTTGCAACATTCGTTCAATTACTCGCTAAACACGCTCATTTATATTTTTCTCGTCACATAATAAATGTTAGTTGGACTAATATTTAAATTGTTGTTTTAATAAACAGTTGGACTGTATTATAGTTGATTATATATAATTGGATTATATTAATCAATATATTTGAATTAATTAATTTCAGTTTACAGTTGATTTTATAATTGGATTATAGTAATCAATGTAATTGAGGTTAATTAATTTGGATTATATTTGATTATATAGTTGGACTATTATAATCATTATAATAAATAGTACCACTAATCGTTGATTAAATAGTTGGACTATTGTAATCAAGATAAAATTGAAAAGTTGGATATTTAAAATATAATCTTGGATTAAAATATTTTAAATGATTTAATTTTCAAATTGGGAATAATTTCAAGATGGTCTTGGAAATTAATAATTTATTTTATTTGATAAAATAATGAATTATGGATTAGGTCTTCTAGGAAGATAATAGGACAAATCCTAAGAAGGAATTGAAGACGAGCAAGGCTCTTACTTCAAATATGTTTGTCATAATTATGTTCACAACTAGTATTGAAATTGGATTTTAAATACTTAGTGTGATACATAAATATGTACTGTTGTGCAGAATCTGCTTTAAGCAGGATACTGACTTCATGAGATCACTCTGCGAATAGTAAACGGGACGATAGTCGCTGTTTTAACCGTAGATATCTAATTTAGGAACGCCTTCGCGTTAGTACTTAAATTTAGAAACTGTTATAATGTAACTAGTTTGACTAGAAACATTATCTCTATATCGCGTATAACCCGCTGCGGGTGTACCTTTATATTCTAGAACACTAAAGTGTTTTATTATATAAAGATGATATTGAGATAAACACATTGGATGTGAATAACAGAATTTATATTTTGAATATAAATAATATCTCAAATACATAACATGACAAATAAATAGCTCAAACTGATTTGATCAGTTAAGAAACTAATTGTGGCATGTTGTCAGGGACACTCAAACAAGAATCGTATATCCGCACTTTTGAAGAGCGGGTACTAGGACTGATTTGATTCTATTCAAATAAAGTCTACGAATCTAGTTTATTAAGCAAAGTGCTTAAAACACCTTTACTCGGTAAAAGTGAAAATGCCACCGATCTGTTAGCCCTAGTTCATAGTGAAGCAAGTGGGCCCGTGTCTAGCTAGGCTAGAGGTGGATATAATATTACGTGACCTATACGGATGTGGCATCGCGTAATGGTTGTGTGTTTCTTTTGAAGAACACAAATCGAAAACTTTTATAGTTTCGACACGGAATAGACAAACAGATCGGTTATAGTATTACACCATCACGGTAAGACCGTAATGAAAATACTTAAGCAGTAAGTTTCTCGTATACTTGAAAGAGTATAGTATTCTTTCAATGAGGACTCCTCCGGAACACGTCATTTTGACGGTGTGTCCGAACAGGATTAACTGAATTTTGTTAGACATAATAAGGTTAATCACGAGTCGCTTTGAGCTACCATTTCCTTCAACGGATAAGCTTTAAACAGTGCAAGAACTTATTTTGAATAAGGTTCCATAATAATCTGTTTGACAGATATCATATTAGATATGAACGGGAAAGAAACCAGGTTTCTCATTCCTGACTATTTGGGTATGCTTGGCATATGTTTGGATGATACCAAACTAAAACCCAAATATGATAAGTGCCAATTGTAGGTCATCCTAGGGATACCATAAGTATTGTACTTATACACCTCACAAGAGAACAATTAGATTGTTGCTCACCATGCGGTTTTCCTAAGAGGAATACCGATATGCAGTGGTAAGTGGGAGGATAGTATCGATGAAATCGATGAAAAGAGTAATACTGTTCTTGGCACTGAATCTTAATGGAACATATATAGTTCATCAAGGATGAAACTATACCATTAATCTTCGAATACACGAGAACAAAGGAAGTGATACGAGGTATCGACTCCCTATTATGACAAAGTGTCATGAGTCCGAAATGGATTCCATGTATATCAACAAGTTTGGATACTAGTTGATGTACCACATGGCATTGTGCCTATTGGTACTATAAGTCTTCAAGGAAGACGTACATGGATGGCAACATACCAACGTATAAAGCTAGGCTTTTAACGGAAAGGTATCGTTATCGACATTGTGTTGATTACGATTCAACCTTTTACCTATTGCCACGGTAGATCCATTTGGATAATGCTTGCTGACGCGAGCATAAGTTCTTGGAATTATCATTTTGATGTAATCATAATGGTGTATGATTTAATTCAAAATGAAAATGATTCTTGTGTAAATAAGAGGGTTAGTGGGAGCGCACTGACAGTGGCTGTCCTATAAAATAATGATAATACGTCATTTCTTGGAAATGATATTCCCATAAAATAAATGTCGGCGAAAGCTTGGCTTTCGAAATACTCTCCGTGGAACCGTACATTGAAAAATGTACAAGACCTGGTGTATCATACGCTTTGAGCATATGGATTCACAAACAGGCTAATCCGAGTGATAGTCACTGGATTGATGTTAGGAACATCCGTTAGTATCTTAGAGAACTAAGGATGCTGTCTTAGTCTATGGAGAAGGAGAACTTGAAGTGACTGGGATCACTGTAGCAAGTTTCCTATAACCGATAAAGACGACTAAAAGTCGCAAACGGTACTATACAGTTTGAATAACGGTGCAGTAAGCTGGAAATCTTCCAAGCAAGATACTGTTACCAAAAACAACACATGCGGGTTAATTGCAGCAGCTGAGGCAGCAATAGAAGTCATTTGGGTCGATACATATCTAATTAGATTAGATATAGTTCTGTTAGCAGCTGAGCTAGGCATCAGCACAGGCTAAAGAATTAATGGTCTCATCAACGATCCAGATATATACTTCTATATCATCTGATTCGTTCGGATCATACATCGTGGCGATGTGATGATCGTATAAATCGCGTTAAATGATAATCAAACAAATCCGCTGACGAAAACCTTTCCTCAGCAATTTGAGCGAACCTTACATAGTTCGGGTGTTAGACACTCGAGTGACTGGCTATGTGCCAAGTGGGAGATTGTTGGATAATATGACCCATAGCGTCACTATTTGCACAGAACATTGTGTTGTTGTAGCAAATTAACTATGTAACAAGGAAATTGCACTCTCGTCATTTGTGATTAGATCACCATAGATATATAAATGAAGAGAGGTCCCTATGATTAGTTCCTGGATTGAGATGATATGAGACAGTATCAGTCCACGAAGGATTAATCATTAAATATCCCTAGCCGTAGTATTATCGAGACTGGACATCGATAATGCGGAATAGGCTAGTATTGCACTTGTGCGCGTTGTGAGGGCACAACGGCATAGTTCTCATATATATAAGTATTGGATACTTATGCAAGTGCGATAGGAGGTCGTGTTTCACCGATGGTACGGGAAACAGCTTCGCTCTGGATAGACCCCTCGGAATCCCATTGGTATTATGACTATGTGTCTATGGGAGGCCGAAATCAAGGTAGGTGTGTATAGTCTTAACCTGAGACTTGCATCGCTAATACTTACGATAATCGATAAACTTTGGTTTTGGTGGTTGGGGGCTTTGACCGGTTCTGTGTTCACCACTTCTGGGTTTATCAGAGAGTCGTAGTGTATTGGATGTGATGTCGAGACGGAAGTATCACTCCAGTCATATTGGAGATGATGTCACGCAGGATACGGTACTAGTGCTCTTGAGTGTTGCGCAACCAATCGGGATATTGTGACCAGGTCATGTATATCCGATTATAGAGACTATGTTACCAGACATCCGATATGTGTTTCGGACGGGGCAGACACTTATCCAGCCCCAGCCCTAGCACGTGATTATCCGATACTGGGCCGATACGCACAATACTTAGTATACTACGCTTGATACAGATCTATATATTCCTAAGAATATTTCTGGAGAATTGGGTAGGCATGGCGCTTTGCTAGAAGCCAACCTTGTCTTGTAAATCGGTATAAACGTAGTACGAGGTACTTACGTGTTCGGATAGTCCGACGACCGTATTTACTGCCAACATATCCGGAGATCTCATGGGTCGGTTCCTGAAGATTCACCGATGATGTATGACTCGCACTTTATTAATCTGGGATTAATTAGAAGAGAGAGAAAATTAATCTGGGATTAATTCGATGAGAGAGAAAATTAATCTGGGATTAATTACGGAGATATTTTATCTGGGATAAAATATTAATTAAGAGAGAGAACGATTAATTTAGAATTAATCGATAAAATAATATATCCGATATATTATACGAAATTGGATTTCGACGCGGAATTAAAATTGGATTTTAATTCGGGCGAACGAATCAATTTAGAATTAATTCGTTAGCGACGTGAATAGTGATTTCGCTAGGCGTAATCATTTAATTACGACGCGACGAAAAATTCGTTAATTTGGAATTAGCGAACCCGAGCCCGAGAGTGATTGCGAGCACATTCGTATTTTGAATCCGAGCGCGGCACGCAAGTCACATCAAGCGTCAAATCACTAGTCGCATCAATCGTCAAATCACTTGTCACTTTGAGTGATGTGATATGACATGTCACTTTAATAAAGTGATGTGATGTGAATAGTGATATGTGATGAAAGCATTATTGCTTTTGCTTTTTGACCTTTTGACTTTGCTTTTTGAAGTAAAAGGTGGTAAATGCTTTGTTTAATTTTTGTAATTATAAAGCATTTAACACTTTCTCTCTCACATTTATTGTTCACGTTTTTTTTGGCCATTTTGAGTCATTCACGTGACTCTCTCTCATTGCTTTTGGTCTTCACGGTTTTGAGGAGCTCTTGGAGCCAAAAACATTATCATCTCTCTCTCACGGTCAAGGCCGAATTTCATCTTCATTTTTTGGTTCTTTCACACAAAATGGAGAAGCTTTTGGATCTTGTTGCCAGATCTAAGTGCTAGCACACTCTTGGAGGAATACATAGGTGATAGGGAAGTGATTTGTGAGCTTGGAATCTCAAAGCTTGGAGCTTTAATGGAGGATGACCATGGCCGAAAATGGAGGATTCTCACAGCCCAATAATGCGCCCAACTGCAGTCCAAGAAAGTGAAAACCGAGCATGATGAAGCAAGAAAAAGTCTTGTGTTCTTTGCATCTCAAACCAATCATTGTGAGTATTTGTTTCCGCCATTATTCCTTGAAGTATTCATGCGTTTTTGTGCTTGTTTTGGATGATTCTTGGGACCTTAATTAGAACTCAACACTAAATTGGTTGGATCCATTGGGCCAACCATATCCATAAAGTCCAATTATGACTAATTGGCCTTTAAGATTAATTGGGCCTAATGGGCCGAAATTGATTTCTAGGCTTAGGGGTGATTCCTTGATTGGGCTTTGGTTGCCGAAGCCCACGCCTTAAGAAATTAATTGAAAGCCCATTAGACTTTAATTAGTTGACATTGGATGTTAATCGG
Organism: Zanthoxylum bungeanum; assembly: GCA_019454045.1. Classification (NCBI taxonomy): domain Eukaryota; kingdom Viridiplantae; phylum Streptophyta; class Magnoliopsida; order Sapindales; family Rutaceae; genus Zanthoxylum; species Zanthoxylum bungeanum. Next base: position 199,001 of record SKCR01022776.1, read on the forward strand.
GCTTTGAGACCCGTAACGATTAATTTGGAATTTAGTCGTAAAGGTTCGTTAATAAAGTGTAGTATTTCATTTGGAATTAAATAAATGATTAGTATTAAATAAAATTAAATTGGATTTAATGTTGTAGTTTAATTTAATTCAAGAATTCGTACTTTGAGAACTTATTGGCAAAATGAGTTTGACTCGAGCAAAATCAAATCGTTGTTTGAAAATTGGATGGTCATTAATATTCAAATTAATTAATTGGATTAGATTGATTGATAACATGCTTGTGTGAATACATGATTGCGATGCATGAATAATGTATATCGGATGGATATTAGATGGGTGGGGTAATTTTGGAATTATTGTAATAATTAATATTTATAAATTGGACCTGCGTGTCCAGCCTATTACCTCATTGACTCTGTGTATTTCTCCTCTCACCTATTCCCCTCAATGTAAATAAGATTTCTTTAGAAGTGTTATGTAATCGGGTAGAAGCAATACTTGTGCTAGCGGGAGAGAGGAAAGTGAGAGATTTGTTCTAGGAACAATGTGTTTAAGTATCCATCCACATATCATTATTATATTTACTTACGCGCCTTATTATGTGTTTAGAATGCATGTTTAAGGGTGTATGATGATGAGACCTTAACAAAGATAATAAATTGGTTGCCAATTTTCACGCGAAAAATCCTCACTATATATTAAGCGTTTTTCCTTCCATTGAGTGATTCTTACTCAAGATCCAAGACTAGCATTGGTTTGTTGGCCAAAGTCAAGACCTTTGTCCGTCGCGGATGTGTTTGAATCATGAAGGCTTTGTTCCATATCAATATGGGTACCACATCACACACAACCTCATCCGTGTAAGGTCTAATGGTAAAATTCAACAATACCTGCTTGGTCACCCTGACCTCACCACACTCATTAAGCCACTGTAGCCTATATGGCTTAGGATGTGCTAAACATGATAATCCCAATGTTGCTACCAATGTTGTGCTAGCCACGTAGGTGCAACTACCCCCATATATGATCATACTACATAACTTCCCTGTAGGCATTGCATTTTTACATATCAGCCCAATGACGAGTCTCGTATGGAGGCACTATCTCTTTAGTTGTGAAAGTCGTGGGAAGCGGACGTTAGAAGGGTAACATTGGAAAATGACATTTTTGTTGGATTTTGTCTAGTTGCTTGACTTCGGTTACTTGTTGGACTTCTGTTTCAAAGCTTATCAATCTAGACTTTTGGGGACTATTTTGGGCGGTTTGGAGGGCTAATAGGCTGCGGGTTTTGATGATTTTTCAGGGGGTTTTTGTGCAGTTTTTTTGTCCAATTTTGGGGTGTTTTCTGGACTGTTTTGGGGGTTAAAATGGCGTGAAAAAATGGCAGAACAGTTAGGCAGGATGCGGTAGTGAAGGAGGCAGTACAGTGGACTGTTTTGGGTGTGCAGTGAAGGGCAATGCGGGGGATGTTTGGGCGTGACTTTGAAGGATTTTTGGGGCTGTTTAAGGGTCTGTTTGGGCATGTATTTGGGGCTGTGAAGGGTTTGAGTTGATGCAGTTTAAGGATGTGTTTAAGGGTTTAGGCGCGGATGGTGTAGAGTGAGGGTGGTGTGCACGACAGTGAGGAGGCTTATGGAATTTGTGTTTCCGGCAATGAGAGGATTGGAGGAGAGGCTTGGGTGTGCAAGAGAGGGTTTAGAAGTGTGTCCTATACGTGAATGTGATAGATGTGTGCTAGTGCATGGGGCTGCATGGCTTTTAGGTTTTTGTTTGTAGTCGGCAGGCTAGGCGTGTTGAGTGTTTGTGGGGCCTGGGACGTGAACGTGGGGACAAGGTGAAGGCAGGCGGTGTTATTGATGTGAGTGGGTTACGTTGATGGGTTCATGTGTCGTGGAGACAGGCTGTGTGTATGGAATTCAGGGCATGTGGCGTGATTAATAGGGGTTTATTTACATGAGGGCTGCATGGGTTTTTTTTATTAAGGACGAGGGGAATTAGGGTTTTCTTTTACGTGGAGAGGGACTGTATGCTTGGGGTAAGGCAGTGGCGTGGCTGAAGGGTTCTTGTGCGTGAACAAAGGAAAGTGCAATGGCAGTAGTGTGAAGTGGCAATGTGGGTTGAGGGCTTTTATTTGATGCTAGATGGCTGCATGGAGGAGGCCGAGAGAGATGAATGTTAGGGTTTTTTATGAGTAAGAGAGGGGGGTGGCCGGCAGATTAGAGAGAAAGTTAGGGTTTTTTGGTTTGTTTGTTATGCCGTGAATGAGAGCCGGGAGGGGAGAGAATGGCAGGTTTAGGGTTATTATTTTTTATGTGAATCTGCCAAGGTTTGAATGTGTGGAGAAGGGTTATTTTTATAAGTAAAAGAAGAGGTTTATCTTGTTAGAGAAGGAATAGGATTTGTGTATTAATTGGGGATATCTTTTAATTTAGTATGTGATAAGGAAATCTTTTAATTTGGGGAAGCGATTTATGTATTTTAGGAAATGAATTTAATTTAATTTAGGAAGTGTTTTTTAATTTGTGAATGTGATTTATTTTAATTTAATTTATGTTTAATTTAATTTGTTTTAATTAATTTGTGTCACATATTTTAAATGTTTTAATTATTTAATTTGTGAGATGTGTTTTTAAATGTTTTAATTATTTTTGAATGTGTTTTAATGGGTTTCGTGTGTTTTAAAATAGAGGTACAACAAGCGAACCCGAAGTGAAACAAGCGAGTTAAATCCGACCAAATACTAATTTCCAAATTTGCCCTTCCGACCTCCATGTCCCGCGACATTCACAATCAAAGAGGTAGTGTCACCATACGAGACTCATCATCGGGACTTATATGCAAAAATACAGTGCCTACAGTCGCCCCCACTTTGATGGGACTTGTGCAGTGTGTGATAATGACAATCCTATCAAAGTAAGTGCAATGCATTTTTTCTTACCTGGCTCGCCAGCTGCCACTTGACTTGCCATGGGTTGAGTTGAGTTGATTTGATGTTGAGGTGCTTTGACCCCTGGTCCATTCCCGAGCTGTTGTTGTGATGTAGTCCATTCCTGAACCGTTGATGTGATGTGGTCCATTCCCGAACCGTTGATGTGTGTGGTCCATTCCCGAACCGTTGATATGATGTGGTCCATTCCCGAACCGTTGATGTGATGTGGTCCATTCTCGACACCGTTGATGTGATATGGTCCATTCTCGAACCATTGATGTGATGTGGTCCATTCCCGAACCGTTGATGTGATGTGGTCCATTCCCGAACCGTTGATGTGGTGTGGTACATTCCCGTACCGTTGATGTGATGTGGTCCATTCCTGAAACGTTGATGTGATGTTGTCCATTCCCAAACCGTTGATGTGGTCCATTCCCGAACCGTTGATATGATGTGGTCCATTCTCGAACCGTGGATGTGGTGTTGTCCATTCCCGAACCGTTGATGTGATGTGGTCCATTCCTTAACAGTTCTCCATTCTCGGAGTGCCATTCCCAACGTGCCATTCCCGGACTTGTCCATTCCCGGACTTGTCCATTCCCGGACTTGTCCATTCCCGGACTATATCTCCATTCTCGGAGTGCCATTCCTGGCGTGCCATTCTCGGCGTGTCCATTCCCGGACTACATCTCCATTCTCGGAGTGCCATTTCCGGTGTGCTATTCTCGGCGTGTCCATTCCCTGACTTGTCCATTCCCGGACTATATCTCTATTCTCGGAGTGCCATTCCTGGCGTGACATTCTCGGCGTGTCCATTCCCGGACTATATCTCCATTCTCGGAGTGCCATTCCGGCGTGCCATTCTCGGCGTGTCCATTCCCGGACTTGTCCATTCCCGGACTATATCTCCATTCTCGGAGTGCCATTCCCGGCGTGCCATTCTCGGCGTGTCCATTCCCACACTTGTCCATTCCTGGACTATACCTCCATTCTCGGAGTGCCATTCCCGACGTGCCATTCTCGGCGTGTCCATTCCCAGACTTTTCCATTCCCGGACTATATCTCCATTGTCGGAGTGCCATTCCCGACGTGCCATTCTCGGCGTGTCCATTCCCGGACTATATCTCCATTCTCGGAGTGCCATTCCCGGCGTGCCATTCTCGGCATGTCCATTCCCTGACTTGTCCATTCCTGGACTATATCTCCATTCTCGGAGTGCCATTCCCAACGTGCCATTCCCGGACTTGTCCATTCCCGGACTATATCTCTATTCTCAGACTTTATCTCCATTCTCGGAATGCCATTCCCGGCGTGCCATTCTCGGCGTGTCCATTCCCAGACTTGTCCATTCCCAGACTATATCTGATCTGATGAAATGTGGGCCTCGCCCTCAGATTTCCATACCCGGTAAACTGATAGTGAACCAATGTGGTCAATTCTCGAACCGTTGTTGTGATGAGGTCCATTCCCGAACCGTTGATGTGATGTGGTCCATTCTCGAACCGTTGATGTGGTGTGGTCCATTCCTGAACCGTTGATGTGATGTGGTCCATTCCCGAACCATTGATGTGCTATAGTCCATTCTCGAACCATTGATGTGATGTGGTCCATTCCCGAACCATTGATGTGATATGGTCCATTTTCGAACCGTTGACGTTATGTGGTCCATTCCCGAACCGTTAATGTGATGTGGTCCATTCCCGAACCGTTGATGTGGTGTGGTCCATTCCCGAACCGTTGATGTGGTGTGGTCCATTCCCGAACCATTGATGTGATATGGTCCATTCTCGAACCGTTGATGTGATGTGGTCCATTCCCGAACCGTTGATGTGGTCCATTCCCGAACCGTTGATGTGATGTGGTCCATTCCCGAACCGTTGATGTGGTGTGGTCCATTCCCGAACCGTTGATGTGATGCGCTCCATTCCCGAACCGTTCTCCATTATTGGAGTGCCATTCCCGACGTGCCATTCTCGGCGTTTCCATTCCCGAATTTGTCCATTCTCGAACTATATCTCCATTCTCGGAGTGCCATTCCCGACATGCCATTCTCGGCGTGTCCATTCCCGGACTTGTCCATTCCCGAACTACATCTCCATTCTCGGAGTGCCATTCCCGGTGTGCTATTCTCGGCGTGTCCATTGCCAGACTTGTCCATTCCCGGACTATATCTCCATTCTCGGCGTGCCATTCCCGGTGTGCCATTCTCGGCGTGTCCATTCCCAGACTTGTCCATTCCCGGACTATATCTCCATTCTCGGAGTGCCATTCCCAGCGTGCTATTCTCGGCGTGTCCATTCCCGGACTTGTCCATTCCCCGACACTATATCTCCATTCTCGGAGTGCCTTTCCCGGCGTGCCATTCTCGGCGTGTCCATTCCCGGACTATATCTCCATTCCGGACTATACTCCATTCTCGGCGTGCCATTCCCGGTGTGCCATTCTCGGCGTGTCCATTCCCAGACTTGTCCATTCCCGGACTATATCTCCATTCTCGGAGTGCCATTCCCAGCGTGCTATCTCGCTCGCGTGTCCATTCCCGGACTTGTCCATTCCCCGACTATATCTCCATTCTCGGAGTGCCTTTCCCGGCGTGCCATTCTCGGCGTGTCCATTCCCGGACTATATCTCCATTCCCGGACTATATCTCAATTCTCGGAGTGCCATTCCCGGCGTGCCATTCTCGGCATGTCTATTCCTGGACTTGTCCATTCCCGGACTATATCTCTATTCTCGGAGTGCCATTCCCGGCGTGCCATTCTCGACGTGTCCATTCCCGGACTTGTCCATTCCCGGACAATATCTCCATTCTCGGAGTGTCATTCCCGGGTGCCATTCTCGGCGTGTCCATTCCGGCCTTCTCCATTCCCGAACTATATCTCCATTCTCGGTGTGCCATTCCCGGTGTGCCATTCTCGCGTTGTCCATTCCCAAACTATATCTCTATTCTCGGAGTTCCATCCCGGCGTGCCATTCTCGGCGTGTCCATTCCCGGACTTGTCCATTCCCAGACTATATCTGATCTGATGAAATCTGGGCCTCGCCCCCAAATTTCCATACCCGGTAAGCTGATAGTGAACCAATGTAGGCCTCCTCCCCAGAATGCCATACCCGGCAATGCTGATACTGATGCTACTGTGGGCCTCGCCCCCAGAATGCCATACTCGGCAAACTGATACTGAGCCAATGTGGGTCTTGCCCCTAGAATGCCGTACCCGGCAGAAACTGATCTGATGCTCAATGATTCCTTTTAGCATGCTGCATTTCCTCTCTCGAGATAATCTTTGATAACTAGATGTATATTCGTCCTCAACGAATGCTTTTGTGTCAAAGCCAGAGAATATTCAAAGTGCTCGATATGCTCAACTCCGATCGTCTGAATAGGAGATCTGAACTAGTCTCCTAGTGTGTGTGTGCGCCAACGATCTTTCACAGCTTATTCCTTAAGCAAGCCAATTTGACGATTTCGCTTCGGAGAATCGGACCAGTGGGTCTGACCAATATAGATGTCTTAATCACATTCTGTGATTACTTCGGCATACTCAACATGATATGGTCTCTTGCATTTCGCTCTTGTCTCTTTCTTTTCATTCTTTTCACTATTTTCTCTTTTTTTTTTTTTTTTTTTTTTTTTTTTTTTTTTTTTTTTTTTCTTTTTCTCTTTTCCTTTCTTTTCTTTTTCTTGGCACATCTACCCTTAAGGTAACATTTCTCCTCATAGTGGTCATAATACTCGCCCATTGGTAGCTTCACGCTTATTGGTTATAGACGGCCTATTTTTTTTTTTCCTTTTTTCTTTTTGTCACATAGACTTTTCTTTTCTTTCTCGACCATATCATATATCGTAGCGTACGTAATCCAGGGTGGACATCCAAGGAAACGGTCATTCACCGATCCACTATCTCTTTAACTAGTCATCTCATCAACCACTCAGGCTTCCACTGTTGAGATCCCGTATTCAACTGCTTTACGAGTCTAATCAAGATCAATCTATTCGGCATACTGGTGGAGAAAACTTCTCGCACTTATCGTTTCTAAGGCTTCTTCCTATAGCACACCATGTCATCACTAGACATACATCTATTTATCAAAGACTTCTCTCTCACACACTTTTTTTTCACTCACTCCAATGAATTCTTCCTCTCTACTGCCGATAATGTGGGCTTCGCCCCCGGGATATATACCTGAAACTCAAACCCAAATGGGCCTCAACCCTCAGATTATTACCCGAATCTTAACACCGATGTGGACCTCAGCCCTAGGATTACTACCCGAATTCGATACTGTGCATTCGCTGTTTCTAATTGGTTTGTCTTTGTCACTTTCTCTTTTTTTCTTCGAAACCTGTGAATACAAAATAAAAAAATAAAACACACAAAAAAGAATGCAATAATGGGTTATATGTATGTATGCATGCATGAGTTCTCTTTATCCCGTTGGCTTAGGTCTTCTATGGGTGACTATTCAGTCTTCTATCCCTCAGGCAAAATACAGCTTCAATCTGTCAACATTGATTGGCTCGGTGAACTCATTCCCTTCCAAGTCCGACAGTCTCACTGCTCAATTTCCTATTACCTTCTGAATAATGTATGGTCTTTCCCAGTTCGGTCTGAACTTTCCTCTCGGGTCTGTCGTTGACGGTTTCGACTGCTTAAGTACCATATCACCTTTCTTGATCTTGGTAGGACACACCTTCTTATTAAATGCTCGAGCCAACCTCTTCTGATATATCTGAATATGATGCAAGGACTTTATCCTCTTTTCATCCATCAATGCCAACAGCTCAAACCTCTGCGAGGTCTATTCTTGTTCAGGCAACTCTGCTTCGGCTAGTACTCGCATGGATTATATCTCAACCTCCACCGGCAGTACCGCTTCCATTCCATAGACCAAGGAGTAAGGCGTAGCGCCTGTTGCTGTCCTCACAGAAGTTCTGTACCCCCACAAGGCATATGGCAGTTTATCAGCCCAATCTTTATAATTCTCGGTCATCTTTACCGAAATCGTCTTTATCGTCTTGTTTGCTGCCTCAACTGCCCCATTAGCCCGCGACCTGTATGGTGAGGACTTGTGATGGCCTATCCCATATCTCTGTAGCATCGTCTTTGTCTCTCCCTGAAATTGGACTCCATTGTCCGTGACCACATGGTGCGGCATACCATACCGGCAAATGAGATTCCGAGCTATAAACTTCGCCATCTGTTTTGCTGTAACATTGCAGAATGATTCTGCTTCCACCCATTTCGAGAAGTAGTCCACATCCACTACTATAAAACGGTGCCCATTCGATGCATTCGGTCGAATCTCTCTGATCATATCTATTCCCCAAGCTGAGAAAGGCCATGGTTCTGACAACCCATGTAACTCTGTATGCGACAGATGATTCAAATTGCCGTGTGCTTGACAATCATGACAGTGCTTTACCAGCTTCGCGCAGTCGGCTTCTATGGTTGACCAGTAAAAGCCTTATCTCACAATCTTACGGGAAAAGTTCAATCCATTCATGTGCGGTCCACACACATCAGCATGTACCTCTCTCATCGCCTTCCGAGCTTCTTCTCCGTTCAAGCACTTCAGCTGAATGCCATTTGCTGCCTTTTGTAGAGTTCTCCCTTCAAACTCACATACTGAGAAGCCAACTTCTGAATGGCTACTCGGTCCTTTCTGCTTGCTTCTTCCAGGAATTCGCCTCGTTCTAGATACCTCTGAATATCATAGTACCAAGGCTTCCCATCATCGACCTCTACTTCCAATATCCTCTCAATCTCATAGACTGGCTTGCTTGGCGTTGTCAATACAAGCGGTCTCATCACTAGTTTCTCTGGATTTTCCCAAGTTGCGGCCAGTGTCGCCAATACATCTGCCATCTGATTCTCTTCTCATGGCAAATACTGAAACTTACAGCCAGGGATTGCGTGCGTCAGATTTCTGAGGTAGAACAAATAGGGCTTCAGCCGTTCCTCTTTCAACTCCCATCCTCCCTGCATCTGTCGGATCACTAACATTAAATCTCCATAGACTTCAACATTCTTAGCTCTCAAGGTTATCAATGCCGTTAATCCGAATGCACATGCTTCGTACTCAGGCATGTTGTTAGTCACTCCGAATGTCAACCTCTTGGCCATAGATAAAGTTTCTCCCTCAGGGGTGACTATTACAATTCCAATTTCGGCTCATTTGTAATTCACTGTTCCGTCAAAATACATCTTCCATCCTTGGACCACTATCGCCTGGATTTCCTCATCGGGGAACTCAAACTTATACTGATCTCCTTCAACAGGTTGCAAGGCCAGGAATTCTGCCACGGCTTGCCCTTTGATCACCTCAGAAGTGAGATACTCGATGTCGAATTCTGTCAGCAGTACTAACCTTCTGCCCAGCATTCCAACTAGTGAAGGTACCGAAGGTAGATACTTCAAAGGATTCAGCATTTGAATCTTGTAAGACTAGAAGTAGTGGCATAGTTTCCTCGACGCTCATACTACTGTTAAACAAATCTTTTCCACTTCCTGATAGCGGGGTTCGTATGGCAGCAGCTTCTATATGCCCGTCTCTTGTCTCTGACTTGACCATCATGTCATCCACGTATACCTCAATCTCTTTATGCATCAGGTCATGAAATAAAGTGGTTGCCATCCGCTGATAAGTGGCTCCGGCATTCTTAAGCCTAAATGGCATCACCTTGTAGCAGTAAGTACCTCATTCTGTAACAAAGGCGGTCTTCTGCTTATCTTCTTCGGCCATGAGCACTTGGTTGTATCCTGAGAACCCATATGCAAATGAGTATATGGAAGACAAAGCTTCACTATCAACGAGTACATCTATATGCGGCAAAAGAAAATCATCCTTCGGGCATGCCTTGTTAAAATCTCTGTAGTCAACACACATTCTGACTTTGCCATCTTTCTTCGGCACATGCACGATATTGGAAAACCATTCGGGACACTTTACTACTTCTAGGAATCCCATATCTATTTGTTTCTTAACCTCCTCTCTGACCTTCTTGGCCCATTCGGGTCTCATCCGTCGGAGCTTTTTCTTTACCGACTTCATATTAGGATAAGTCGGTATTACATTATGGGCTATACTTCGATCAACCCCTGACATATCTTCGTTAAGACCAAGCAAACACTTTGGCATACTTTACCAAAACTTCTTCAAGTTTCTTCCGCTCTTCAGCGGTAACCTCACTGGCAATCAGAATCTCCTTGGGATTCTCGGGTGTTCCAAGGTTAAAAGTATTTCTCTTGGTGGAGTTAATATCAAATATGCTCAGATCATGCAAGTTAGAAAATGGAGACCTGGTCAAGTAAGCAGAATTATTGTCTTTTTTTCCAACAATAAAAGGAGTACACTTAAACAAATATGGAAGAAAAATATCCTCATCCTCTATAGATATTTCTCCGTCTACAAGAGGATCCTTCTCAGGTTTCTTCTCTTCCTCGAGTGTTAGGGTCTCCAGCTTCATGAGTTCTTCCTCCCACTTCTCATCCTCTTTCTTCACCTCTCCAACCAGCGGCTTTTCACCAAGCACATCCAGGAAAATCTTGAATCCGGGTACCACAATCCCGTTGACTTCCACTAGTTCAGGTTCTCCTTGATACCCCGAGGCCTTCATAAAACATTCTATCAAATTCAGCCCATTCTTCTTGGTCTTGGGCTTGTCCTCATCAGAACGGTATCCCAAACCCTTCCGAGGGTTCTGCCCCTTGAAATCTGGTAGTGTCGAACCTTGGCCTTTCTCAAATTTCATCTTCTCCTTAATTCGGGCTACCTTGGGATCTACCCACTCCTCAAAAGTCGCCGACGCTTGGAACCTTGTGAAAGGTTGTATTTCCAAAGCGGCTACATCATTATCCTCCTCGGCTCGGATAGTGATAATTTCCCGTCATGTGAGAACTTGATCATCTGATGTAACGTAGAGGGCACGCCCCCAAGCTTGTGGAACCAGGGCATTCCTAACAACAGGGCAAAAGTGGCTGGGCTATCCAGCACAGTGAACTCCACTTCATCCTCAACTGGACCAACCTTGACTACCGTGGAAAAGTGGCTGAGTACCTTCGACTCTTCGCTTGCTATCATCATATGCTTTGATAGTCAGGTTAGAAAGACTCAGCTCAGTTGGCTTAACACCCAGCTTTGCCAGAATTTTCAATGGGCATACATTGATGGACGAGCCATCATCCACCATCACACATGAGGTCCTCTTTCCCATTACTTCAGCTCGGATAAAGAGAGGCCTATATGATTTCTCCCCTCAGCCGGAAGTTCTTCGTTAGAGAAGGTTATTTGCAGGGCCTCTTTCTGCACCGATCCCACAAAAATAACGGGATTAGCATCTTCCGGCACTACGATTTTACTCAGGGCTTCCACCATGGCCCGCTTGTGTTCTCTAGAAGCACATAATAATTCCCAGATACTCAGATGTGCCCGAGTCTTCTTCAATTACTGTAATACTATGCCACCATCGGCCTTCTCAGTATTCTCGGCCACTTCCCGGCCTTCCTCTAGGACTTCCTTTCCTTTCTCAATAGCATCATTATAAAAACGCCCGCTCCGGATCATGCCTTTTTCTTCCTCCTTATCACTACTCGAGAAATCCTCCCAGAAATCTTTCTTCTACTCTTCCTCACCTTCACTATTATTGTCCCATATCCCCAGGCAAAAGGCCTGATGGTCGAAGATTTTGAGGACAAGGTCTTCTGGTAGGCCGGAGTTGATCATGTAAGTTGGTAGAGGAACTAAGTGATAATTGGGTAGGGGGTTACGGTGAGTGTTTGGTTGCTCTTTTTCTGGGTCGGGGATTTTTCGTGAGTCTATCAGGTCTTGGATTTCATGGCGAAGGCGGATGTAATTATCTGTGTCCTGGCCATGCTGTTGGTGGAAACAGTAGTGGCGGTTCATGTCTAGGTTTGATGGGGGAGGATTTGGGAGTGGTTTAGTTTCCAACGGCTTCAGCAGTCATTGCATTACTAGCTTTTCCAGCACCTTGGACAAGGACCTGCCTAGGTTAGAGAAACGCATGTTCTTTATAGCCGAAACCTCCGTGGTAACAGGCCTGGTTCCTAGGGATCCTCCAACAGCTCTTCTATTCAGATTATAGAACTTTCTGTTCTCTGCTTCTTCCTCATCGATATCAATAACAGTTTCTCTCAACTGTCGAAAGTCTGCAATCATCGAGGTCATCCTCCGCAACTTGCCATAGATGGAGGGCTTGGTTCCCTTGATAATCATCTTTATTTAATCCTTCTCCGAAGGCCTAGTCTGCATCTTCAAAAACTGACCTCTCCATCGGTCGACATACTCTTTAAAACTCTCCTCAAGCCTCTGCTTAACGTTCTCCAGATTGCGAAGCGATAGATCGATCTCTAGGTCAGTGAAATACTTCTTCAGGAAGACGTCAGCCAATTCCCTCCAATCTTCCTTCACCTTCTTATCCAGACTGTGGTACCATACCACATGAGCTCATTCGAGCGACATCCCGAACATCTTTTGGACCTGGCTTTGTGATAGGCCCACCGAACTCATTACTGAGACATACTGCCACAAATGGACCTTCGGGTCTCCATTCCCGTTAAACTTAGCAATGTATGGCATCTTAAAGTGGGCGGGCAACTGCTCCTCAAAAGTCAATTTATCATAATCCAACAGGTCTTCATTATTTCCTTCAGCTTTCGAGTAACCGTTTCCATTTGGTCACGGAGCTTTTGCATTTCAGCCTGAGTCCCGGCTATCCTACAGGCGGCATAGTTAGCCAGATCATCATAAATTGCCGGAGCATAATCATTCAATCCATTTGGAGGGCTCTCCCACCTCTCATCCTCAGATACTCCCGCAGCGTGGGGCACAGCCATATTAGACATAGCGGCAGTCAGAGCTTGCAGTTGTTCGGTCATCTTGGTGTAGTTTGCTTCCATCTGATCCATTCGAGATCCCTCATTGACGGATTCGCTCATATTCGCTGAAGGTCTTTTGACTAATCTCCCCTCTTCTCTATCCCGATGGGAATCTATGTTGCCTCTTTTAAGGCCACGTGTCAGTGCATATGTGTGCGATGCATGTAATATATAAAATTATAAAAAGGAAACTTTAAACTACTTGGCTCATTATCATTTCAAAGTATTCAATCACACCATCGCGCGGTGCAAACTTGTCCCAGTTGAAAAGGCCCAACAGGTTTACACTTTGCGGTGATATGGCTAAATGACTTCAAATGATAAGAGGCCCATCCATAAAATGGCCCACCGGTATTTTAGAAGCTTTTGGCCCAGCTATCAAAGGACATGAACTCGTCCCAGTTTAAATGGCCCAACAAGTTCAAATCTTTTGACAAAAGGTCCACCTGGATCCAAATAACAGCGGTCCAACACATTAATATAAAATAAATAACTCCTACTGGTTCTTTATGGCTACGGTTCACGAGTGGGTTCACGGGGCACGGACAAAGGATCTTACTGACGAAGGTTTGCCCACAACTAGGACTCCCCACTCAAAGGTTTAAGAGACCAAGAGAGCACACCCTTTTTATACTTTACGGTACGTGCCAACGAGTTACGGTGTGTGACGAACTGTCGAATGGATTTCCCGTTGTAGATTCCCCAGAGGGAGGGTGGAGCGAACTCTCTTAAATACCCAAGCCTCTTAGGCTCTTATCACTTGGTGACAGGAATAAACAACGAGTCCTCTAAACTAGTCTATCACAATAAGCTACGGGTAATGATTATCTAGGTGCCTTCACAGCTTTTCCTCGAAAGGTAGTGAATGAAGGAAGACACCCAACCATCACCTAGCTTTAACAAAGCCTTTGATTAACCCCCTCAACCCACTATAGAAACGATCAATTAAAGCACAAATTATACACATCACAAGACATGATTTCGGGGCCGATTCTCTATCCCTAGTGGAGTCGCCAGACTGTAGGACACAGAACTTGGGTGATGTATGCTGTTTTAGGCTCACGGCCTAGTGGGAGTACGGAGTAGTCCGCAGAGGGACTAAACCGGAGAATAATGGAGTCGTCACCCGGTGTGAACCGGTAAAATAGTTTAAGGCTGCACTCACCCCTTGCAAGGGAAGACCTCAAACTGTTGGGTTCGGAATGGTCCCTTACTTATGCCACCTGTGATGATATGATTTGTGCAATAAATTAACCGAGTCTACTCAATAATCATGCTCAAGGTATTTAGATCTAACAAGCATTCGCTAAACAAATTCTATTCTAAGTTTGCATGCTTGAAAATAAGTCATTAAACGGCAAACACGTAATATAACGCAACGAGCATATTGAACCATCAAAACAAAATAACAAATGACTATTTAAACATAAACATAAATTAAACTAAATATCATGCGTAAAAAGAACACAATCATGCTTAGAAATTAAATAGCAAAACCAAATTAAATCATGCTTAAAATAATAAATAAAGGACGTATAAACTACAACATGCTCAAATACAAATTTGGATGAGACGAGACATGTGTATCTTAAGTGGTACGTGGCGTTGTATCCTGAGTGCAGACCGTACTACCGTCAATTCGGAATCGGCTACGGAATTTACGTCCAGGTTTCCATCCGATATACCACAAAATGGGACACATATCCCGCTCATCCAACAATCACATCATGCCTCAAACGACTCTCATGTAATAATATTTTTAAAATAAATAAAATAAAACAAAAGATATAAAAAAAAAGGTGCCCTCAGGTCTAACCTCTTTTGTCGTCTCAAGAAAGGGCGTTACACGTCCGTTGGAAGGGTGAATGATCCGCTACTTTTCCGATTTGTTTACTCAATGTCTTTTCTCGTTGTTTAGATGTTCGGGCTGCTGTTTTTGTTCCGTTTCACTGCTGTTTTGCTGCTATTTTTTAGGCCACTGTTTTGGTCGTTTTGGGGACTATTTTGGGCAGTTTGAAGGGCTAATATGCTGCGGTTTTTTATGATTTTTCAGGAGGTTTTTGTTTAGTTTTTCAGTACAGTTTTGGGGTGTTTTCTGGACTATATTGGGGGTTAAAATGGCGTGAAAAACTGGTAGAATAGTTGGGCAGGATGCGACAGTGAAGAAGGTAGTACTGCGGACTGTTTTGGGTGTGCAGTGAAGGGCAATGCGGGGGCTATTTGGGCGTGTATAAGGGGCTGTGAAGGGTCTGAGTTGCGGCAGTTTAAGGATGTGTTAAGGGTTTAGGCGTGGATGGTGTAGAGTGAGGGTGGTGTTGACGGTAGTGAAGGGGCTTAAGGGATTTGTGTTTGCGGCAATGAGAAGCTTGGAGGAGAGGCTTGGGCAGGGTTTAGAAGTGTGTCTTATGCGTGAATGTGATAGATGTGTGCTAGTGCATGAGGCTGTATTGCTTTTAGGTTTTTGTTTGTAGTCGGTAAGCTAAGCGTGTTGAGTGTTTGTGGGGCCTGAGCCATGAATGTTGGGGCAAGGTGAAGGCAGGAGGTGTTATTGATGTGAGTGGGTTACGTTGAGGGGTTCATTTGTCATGGAGACAGGCTATGCGTATGGAATTCTTGGCATGTGGCGTGATTAATAGGGGTCTATTTGCATGAGGGCTGCATGGGTTTTTTGATTAAGGATAAGGGGAATTAGGGTTTTCTTTTACGTGGAGATGGACTGTATGCATGGGGTGAGGCAGTGGCGTGGCTGAAGGGTTCTTGTGCGTGAACAAAGGAAAGTGCCAGGGCAGTAGCGTGAAGTGGCAATGTGGGTTGAGGGCTTTTATTTGATGCTAGATGGCTGCATGGAGGAGGCCGAGAGAGATAAGTGCTAGGGTTTTTATGAGTAAGAGAGGGGGGGTGGCCGACAGATTAGAGAGAAAGTTAGGGTTTTTTGGTTTGTTTGTTATGCCGTGAATGAGAGCCGGGAGGGGAGAGAAGTGCAGGTTTAGGGTTATTATTTTTTGTGTGAATCTGCCAGGGTTTGAATGTCTGGAGAAGGGTTATTTTCAAAGGCAAATGGAGGGGGTTTATCTTGTTAGAGAAGGAATATGATCTGTGTATTAATTGGGGATATCTTTTATTTTAGTATTTGATAAGGAAATCTTTTAATTTGGGGAAGTGATTTATGTATTTTAGGAAAGGGATTTAATTTAATTTAGGAAGGTGTTTTAATTTGTGAATGTGATTTAATTTAATTTAATTTGTGACACGTATTTTAAATGTTTTAATTTTTTAATTTGTGAGATGTGTTTTTAAATAATTATTTTTGAATGTGTTTTAATAGATTCAGTGTGTTTTGAAATAGAGGTCCAACGAGCGAACCCGAAGTGAAACAAGCGAGTTAAATCCGACTAAATGCTAATTTCCTACTTTGCCCTACCTACGTCCATCTCCCGCGGCTTTCACAATCAAAGAGGTAGTGTCTCCATACGAGACTCATCATTGGGACTTATATGCAAAAATGCAGTGCCTACAGTAACACACTTCCAAGAGACGACTTAAGAGGTTAGACCTGATGGCCCACTTTTATCTATTCTCATTCTTTTCTTTAATATTTATTATTATTTATTCGCATTCATATCTTTGATCTATGTATGTTGTGGCCATGTGATGAATGAAATATGTGTTATTTCTTGCGGTATATCAGATGGAAACCCAGACGTAAATTCTGTAGCCGAATCCGAATAGACGGTAGTGCGGTCTGCACTCGGGATACAATGCCACGTACCGCTTGAGAGACTCACATATTTCGTTTCATCCAAGTTTGTTTTTATTCGTTGTTTATTAGAAATAGTATATTACTTTTATGCATGATTAGGTTGTTCAGTACGTTATTTTTTTATGCATGATTTAGTTGATTATTTCCAACCATGATTTAGTTATTTATTTTGGATTAAGAACTTAATGATGTCTATTCTACGTTTACATCATTATTTATAATGTCATATTTATTGATTTAATGCATTCATGTGATTGTGTGTTTGCTGTTATGTCGACTTACTTTTATGCATGCAAACTTAGATATAGGTTTTAATTTTATGCATGCAAACTTAGACATAGGTTGTATGTAAACTTTGACATAGGTTACACTCTCATATGTAGGTTGTGTAGACTTGGTTAATTATTGCACAAATCCTTTCATTACAAGTGGCATAAGTAAGGGACCATTCTGAACCCAACGGTTTGAGGTCTTCCCTTGCGAGGGGTGAGCGCGGCCTTAAATCATTTTCCCAGTTCACACTGGGTGGCGACTCAATTATTCTCTCATTTAGTTCCCGGTGGGCTATTCCGTACTCCCAACTAGGCCGCGATCCTAGAACAGCATCACCGATTTCTGTGTCGTACAGTCTGACGACTCCATTGGGATAGAGAATCAGCCCCGAAATAATCTCTTGTAATGATTGTGATTTGTACTTTAGTTAACCTTGTCTATTGTGGGTTAAAAAGGGTTTAATCAAAGGCATCATTAGAGCTTGGTAATGGTTTGGTGTCTTCCTGTTAGTGTTCCTAGAACATGCCAATGATCTAATAAGCAAGAAAAGGTATTCATAATTCATTATAAGTTGCGAAATTACTTACATTGAATAGATTTGAGCTTTTAAAAATTTTTGAGAAGAAGATCTCCAAGATCCTTCCTTTGTTGATTCCAAGCTTTGAGTTGGTTTCCCTATCACCTTAGTTGATTCCTTGAAGTGCTAGCTAACTTGATTTTGAAACAAAATCAAAAAGAGGAGGATATGAAGCTCACGCCCAAAACAAGATGAACTAGGGTTTCATTTGCCTTGTGTTGTGTTGTTATGAAAGAGAGTGATGAGTTTTGGTAAAAGGCTTTTACCCTTTTCTCCTAAACTTGGTAGTTGAGAGTCTTGGTTTTACAAGACCAAAACTTGGTGGTTGAAAAGCAAGTGGTATTGGCTTAATTGCCAACCACTCTCTCAACTACCACTTCACACATGTGAAGTGGGCCCCACCTCTTTTGAATTCAAAATTCAAAATGTCTCTACGAATATTTGTCGTGGCTCGGATCTGTTTAATCTGATTAAACAAACTTTCATCGCTAAATAATTAAATCTAATTTAATTAAATAATGATGCCTCGCAAATATATTACGAACGTCGTTAACGAATTAATTCTAAATTAATCTGTTCGCTCGCATTAAAGTCCGACTTTAATTTCGTATTGAAATATATCTGATATATTCATTTTAGCCCATGTAAATAAATTAAATAGAAAAATCAAATTTAACTATTAAATTTATTTTACCGATTAATTCCAAATTAATCGCGTTCTCTCTCTTTCGAACACATTTAATCCCAGATTAAATAATGCTTCAATTAATCCCAGATTAATTTTCTCTCTCTTAATTAATTCCAGATTAATTCTAGTCGAGTCAACTGTCATCGGTGAATCTTTGGGAAGCGACCCAAAAGACCTCTGGATATGTTAGAAGTAAATCTGCTTATCGGACTATCCGATAAAGTGAGTACCTCGTACCACGTGCTTACCGATTTAGAAGACATGGTTGGCTTCTAGCAAAGCACCTTGCCTACCCAATTCTCCAGAAATATTCTTACTGGAATATATAATCTATGTCAGGCGTAGAATACGTAGTATTGCTTATAGCGATCTAGTATCGGATGTCACATGCAAGGCCTGGGGCTGGAATAGTGTCTGCCCCGTACGAAGCACATATCGGATATCAAGCAACTAGTCTCTTTGAATCGGATAATCATAACCTTGTCATATTATCCCGATGGTTGCAACACAATAGAGAACTAGTTCTGAATCCATGCGTGATCATCATCTCCATATGTCTGAAGTGATACTTCCGTCTTGACATCACATCCAATACACTACGATTCTCAATAAACCCAGTAGAGGCATACACATAACCTGTTAAAGCCCTGGACGACCAAAACCAAAGTTTATCGATTGTCGCAAGTACTAGTGATGCAAGTCTCAGGTTAAGACCAAATACACCTATCCTGAAGCGGACTCCCATAGACAGATAAACATACTACCAATGGGATTCTGCGGGGTCTATCCAGAGCGAAGCTGTTTTCCATACCATCGGTAAAACACAACCTCCTATCATATTTGCGTAAGTATCCAATACTTAAATATATGAGAACTATGTCGTTATGCCCTCACAAGTGCAATACTAGTCTATTCCGCATTATCAATGTCCAGTCTCGATAATACTACGACTATGGATATTTAATGATTAAACCTTTATGGATTAATACTGTCCCATATCATCTCAATCTGGAACTAATCATAAGGAGTTCTACCATTTCTATATCAAAGTAATTAAATTACGAAATGGTAAAAGGCAATTTCATTACACAATTAATTTTGTACAAAAACAAAATGTCTTTTACAAACAGTGACGCTATGGGTCATAATTGTCTAACAATCTCCCACTTGGCCTATAGCCAGTCACTCAAGCATCTAACACCTGAACTATGTATATGTCTCTCAAACTTTTGCTGTGAAATAGCTTTCGCCAGCGGATCTGTAATGTTTTCATCTGATGCGACCTTCTCAATCTTCACATCGCCACGATGTGTGATCTCACGAATCAGATGGAAGCGTCGAAGAACATGCTTGGATCATTGATGAGACTACGGTTCCTTAGCCTGCGCTATAGCCCCGTTATTGTCACAATATAATGGAACGGGCTCAGCTGCTAACAGAACTACTCTTAATCCAATTAGGAATTTACAGATCCGAACTGCCTCTTTTACTACTTCAGCTGCAGCAAAATACTCCGCTTCTGTTGTTGAATCGACAACAGTCTCTTGCTTGGAAGATTTCCAGCTTACAGCTCTGTTGTTCAAACAAAATATATACCCGGATTGTGACTTAGAGTCGTCTTTATCAGTTTGGAAACTTGCATCGGTATACCCAGTTACCTCAAGTTCTCCATCTCCATAAACTAAGAAAGCATCCTTAGTTCGTCTAAGATATTTAAGGATGTTCTTAACCGCCATCCAGTGACCATCACCTGGATCGGCCTGATAGCGACTACACATGCTCAAAGCATACGAGACATCAGGTTGCGTACATATCATGACATACATGATCGATCCGACTGCCGATGCGAACGATATCCGACTCATGCTGTTTCTCTCATATTGAGTTTTAGGACACATGTCCTTAGATAGAGTGATGCCATGTGACACTGGTAACAGTCTCCTCTTGGACTGATCCATATTGAATCATTTCAACACTTTATCAATATACGTGCTCTAGAAGAGTCCAAGCAACTTTCTAGATCTATCCCGGTAGATTTTTACTCCTAGAATATAGGCTGCTTCTCCCAAATCTTTAATGGAGAATTTTAATGAAAGCCAAGCTTTCACCGATGTTAACATGGGAGTGTCATTGCCCATAAGTAATACATCATCAACATAAAATACAATAAAAGTCAGTGCTCTCCCACTAACCTTCTTATATACACAAGGATCATCTTCGTTTTGAATGAAATCATATTCTTTTATGATCTTATCAAAACATTGGTTCCATGACCGCGATGTTTGTTTCAGTCCATAAATGGACCGATTTAACTTACAAACCTTGATTGCAAGTCTAGGCACAATAAAACTGTCAGACTGTTGCATATAAACACCCTCCAAAAGGTTTTCGTTAAGGAAAGTGGTTTTCACGTCCAACTTCCATATCTCGTAATCGAAATATGCAGCAATAGCAAGCATTATCCGAATGGATTTAATCATGGCAACGGGTGAGAAAGTTTCGTCATAATCAACACCATATCGTTGACGATACCCCTTCGCTACAAGCCTAGCTTTGTACATTTGTACGTTGCCATCTATATCGGTCTTCTTCTTGAAGACCCATTTGCATCCAATAGGCTTTACGCCTTCTGGTGCATCAACTAGTGTCCAAACTTGATTGGTGTATATGGAATCCATTTCGGACTTCATGGCCTCTTGCCATAAAGCGGAATCGATATCTTGTATTGCTTCCTCATACGTAGCCGGTTCGTTATCCTCAATGAGATTAATATCTACATGAGGTGAGATCAGAAACCCATACCTCTCAGGTTGTTTCCTGATTCTCTCCGACCTACACGGTCCTTGTGTAATAGAAGATTATGGTACAGTCTCATCCCGGATGGACTGTTCTTGTTCCGTTGAGGATTCTATGCCAGGAATAGTATCACTCAGATTTTCATCGAGTTTTACTTTCTTCCCATTAATCACTACATTTAGGAATTCCTTCTCAAGGAAAACCACATGTAGAGTAACAAATACTTTGTTCTCTCATGGGTGATAGATGTAATATCCTTTGGTTTCCCTACGATATCCTACGAATAAGCATTTATCCGATTTGGGCTCAAGTTTGGTACCTTCCAAACTTTTGACGTATGCCCAACATCCCCAAATCTTCAGGAATAAGAAACCCAATTTTTTTCCTGTCAATATCTCATACGGAGTCTGTTATACAGACTTTGACGGAACCTTATTAAAAATAAGAATTGCACTGTTTAATGCATATGCCTAGAAGGAAATAGGTAGCTCAGCGTGACTCATCATAGACCTTACCATGTCCAACAAAGTTCGGTTTCTCCGTTCGGACACGCCGTTTAATTGAGGTGTTCCAGGAGGAGTCCACTGTGAAAGAATACCATATTCTTTCAAGTAATCTAGAAACTCAATGTTTAAGTATTCGCCACCACGGTCCGACCGTAATGTCTTTATACTCTTGCCGGTCTGTTTTTCAACTTCGTGCTGAAACTCTTTGAATTTCTCAAAAGTTTCCGACTTGTGTCTTATAAGATACACATAACCATAACGTGATGCATCATCCGTAAAGGTTACGAAGTATTCGTATCCACCTCTAGCCTGGCTAGACATGGGCCCACATACGTCACTATGAACGAGGGCTAACAGTTCACTGGTGCTACACCGCTAAAAGGTGATTTAGGTATTTTGCCTAATAAACAAGATTCGGAGACATCATATGAATTTGGATCAAATCCGTCCAAGTATCCACTCTTCGAAAGTGTGGATATGCGAGTCTTGTTTATGTGTCCCAGACGACAGTGCCACATATAAGTTTCATCTTTGTTACTCGTTTTGAGCCTTTTGTTTGTTATATTATATGTTTGAGATTGATTTATATTCAAAATATAAATACCATTATTTGCAACAACAGTGAAAATTTCTACATCATTTTTATACACAAAACACCCAGTGTTCCTGAATACAAAAGTATACCCACATTGGGTTAACATAGATACATAAATAATATTCCTAGTCAAACTAGGTACATAATAACAGTCTGTAAGTTTTAGTACATGCCCCGAGGGCAATTCCAAAACAAAAGTGCCAACGGCCAAAACGGCTACTGGTGCCCCATTTTCGACGCATAGATCAATCTCCCATGAGATCAGTGTCCTGCTAATCCGCAGATCCTGCACATCAGTACATATGTGAGTACCACAACCAGAATCAAAAATCCAATTTTTAAAACTAGAAGTAGTCATGTTTATTTCAATAACAAACATACCTGAAGTCGGTGCCTTGCCCGCTTTAATCTCCTTCTGGAATGCCTTGTACTCGCGGCAGTCACGCTTCCAGTGACCCCGCTTGTATCACTGGAGGCAAAAATCCTGGGATTTATCCTTAGGCTTCCCAGAAGCCTTTGATGATTTGGCATTGCTCTTTCTTTTATGCTTCTTCTTCTTCTCACCTCCAGTCACCTTGGGCCCAGCCCTCGGTGTCTGAGATGTCGAAGCAAAGTGCGCCTCGTGCTTATTACCCTTAAGCATCTCTTTCTCGGATTCCTTGAGAATTGATAATAAGTCTCCAAGAGTATCATCAGTGTTCATCAAATTATAGTTTATGATGAACTATCTCCAAGTGTCGGGGAGGGATTGTAAGATCATATCTACAGTAATATCAGCCTCTAAGACTATTCCCATCTCAGCCAGCTCATCTATGTCAGCAATCATCTGTGCCACATGGGACGCAACGACATGCCTCTGACATACGTGAATGGAAAAGCTTCTTTACTAACTCATATCTCTGCGACCTTCGGTTAGATTGGTGAAGATCTTGCAACCTCTCCAACATATTATAGGGATCCAAGTCCCTGTTCTGTCGATGGAAATATTGAGTCATGGAAGCAAGCATAATAGACTGAGGAGTATCGCAATCATCGTTGTGAGTCTTCCAAAGCTCCAGCTCAAATAACTGATCAGGTTTGGGCTTAGGACCAAGAGGTGTCTGTATGGTGTATAGCAGCCTCTCAGCTCCAAGGACTATCCTTAGATTCATTTCCCAATCGGCAAAGTTCGTGCCCTTAAAGACATTTTCACCCATGATAATGTCTCGGACATTTCCCTTTCCAGTCATCTTGACTACGATAGTCCAACTATCTAGTCAATGATATTTGGGTACAGTCTAACTGTTAAGCTAAGTATCTGAATGAAATTGCAAATTCAATACTAGCCTCCCACTATTTTCCGGTGAGTCTCTAACCCTCTGTCGAGTACTTGGGAAAGCCAATTCCCTAGTGGGCTAGGATCCCGTTAAATAACACACAACTTTGACTTTGGCCAACAAGCTGTATGATATTTAACTAGGAAGATCTCGAAGATCAATTGGATCTCATCCAATTCCTAGGTCTGGTAGGTGGACATCCAAGTCCGAAACATATATACACAATCTATATGCCAATATATCCAATATATTTTCCTAACCTTTTTTCCTCTGAATCAACTAAGCCTTGGCTTTGGCACAACAAGCTTAATGATTCCAGTTAAGCGGGACCCATTGACATGGAAAGCTTCGTAATCAATGTCGATAGACAAGAAGTGATCTTGACTTTGGCCAACAAATCACGACTTAGACAAGACACCGATATGGAACAAAACTCTCATGATTCAAACACATCCGTAATTGACAAAGGTCTTGACTTTGGCCAACAAACCAATGCCAACTTTGGATCTTGAGTAAGAATCACTCAACGGAATAAAAAACGCTTAATATATTTTGAGGGTTTTTCGTGTAAATTGGCAACCAATTTATTATCTTTGATTAGGTCTCATCATACACCCTTAAGCATGCATTCTAAAAGCATAATAAGGCGCGATAAATAAATTACTAATGGTATGCGGATGGATATGTCACAAATTGTTCCTAGAACAAATCACTCATTTTCCTCTCCCAAGCTAGAACTATTCTAACTTCTACCCAATTACATAATACAATAAAGAAACCTCATTTACATTGACGGGAATTGGTGATAAGAGAAATACAAAGAATAAGGAGATAAAAGGCTGGACACGCAGGTCCAATTTAATAAATTCTAAATATGTTACAATTTCCAAAATTGCCCTCGCCCTTCTAATATTCATCCGATATAAATTATTCATACAACACATTCATGTATTCATACAAAGCATGTTATTCAATCAATCTAATCCAATTAATTAATCTTTTATTAATGACCATCCAATGTTCAAACAATGATTTGATTTGCGCGAGTCCAACTCGTTTAAGAATAAATACTTAAAATACGTAGTCTTGAATTATATCGAACTACAACTTTAAATCCAATTTATTTGTATTCAATACTAATTCCAATTTAATTCCAATTTAAATATTTACACTTATTTATTTGCCTCAAAGACTTGGATTCCAAATCCAATCTTAATGGGTCTCAAAGGCCCAATAACATCCAATGTCATTTTAATTAAAGTCCAATGGGCTTTTAATTGATTCTTAAGGCATGGGCTTTGGCCATAATGGATCAAACCCAAAATGCCAAGGATCTAATAAGCAAGAAAAGGTGTTCATAATTCATTATAAGTTGCGGAATTACTTACATTGAATTGATTTGAGCTTTTAAAAATTTTTGAGAAGAAGATCTCCAAGATCCTTCTTTTGTTGATTCCAAGCTTTGAGTTGGTTTTCCTATCACCTTAGTTGATTCCTTGAAGTGCTAGCTAACTTGATTTTGAAACAAAATCAAAAAGAGGAGGATATGAAGCTCACGCCCAAAACAAGATGAACTAGGGTTTCATTTGCCTTGTATTGTGTAGTTATGAAAGACATTGATGAGTTTTGGTAAAAGACTTTTACCCTTTTCACTTAAACTTGGTAGTTGAGAGTCTTGGTTTTACAAAACCAAAACTTGGTGGTTGAAAAGCAAGTGGTATTGGCTTAATTTCCAACCACTCTCTCAACTACCACTTCACACATGTGAAGTGGGCCCCACCTCTTTTGAATTCAAAATTCAAAATATCTCTACGAATATTTGCCACGACTCGGATTCATTTAATCCGATTAAACGAACTTTCATCGCTAAATAATTAAACCTAATTTCATTAAATAACGATGCCTCGCAAATGTATTACGAATGTCAATAACGAATTAATTCTAAATTAATCTGTTCACTCGTATTAAAGTCCAACTTTAATTTCGTATTGAAATATATCCGATATATTAATTTTAGCCCATGTAAATAAATTAAATAGAAAAATCAAATTTAACAATTAAATTTATTTTACCGATTAATTCCAAATTAATCGCGCTCTCTCTCTTTCGAACACATTTCATCCCAGATTAAATAATGCTTCAATTAATCCAAGATTAATTTTCTCTCTCTTAATTAATCCCAGATTAATTCTAATCGAGTCAACTGTCATCGGTGAATCTTTGGAAGCGACCCAAAAGACCTCTGGTATATTGGCAGTAAATCTGGTTATCGGGCTATCCGATAAAGTGAGTACCTCGTACCACTTGCTTACCGGTTTACAAGGCATGGTTGGCTTCTAGCAAAGTACCGTGCCTACCCAATTCTCCAGAAATATTCTTACTGGAATAAATAATCTATGTCAGGCATAGTATACTTAGTATTATGTATAGCGATCCAATATCAGATGTTACGTGCAAGCCCTGGGGCTGGAATAGTGTCTGCCCCGTACAAAGAACATATCGGATATCAAGCAACTAGTCTCTTTGAATCGGATAATCATGAGCTTGTCATATTATCTTGATGGTTGCAACACAATAGAGAACTAGTTCTGAATCCCTGCGTGATCATCATCTCCATATGTCTTAAGTGATACTTCCGTCTTGACATCACATCCAATACACTACGATTCTCAATAAACCCAGTAGAGGCATACACAGAACCTGTTAAAGTCTTGGATGACCAAAACCAAAGTTTATCGATTGTCGCAAGTACTAGCGATGCAAGTCTCAGGTTAAGACCAAATACACCTACCTTGAAGCGGACTCCCATAGACATATAGACATACTACCAATGGGATTTTACGGGGTCTATCCAGAGCGAAGCTGTTTTCCGTACCATCGGTAAAACACAACCTCCTATCGCAGTTGCGTAAGTATCCAATACTTAAATATATGAGAACTATGCTGTTATGCCCTCACAACGCGCACAAGTGCAATACTAGTCTATTCTGCATTATCGATGTGCAGTCTCGATAATACTACGACTAGGGATATTTAATGATTAAGCCTTTATGGATTGATACTGTCTCATATCATCTAAATCTGAAACTAATCATAAGGACTTCTACCATTTCTATATCAAAGTAAATAAATTACGAAATGGTAAAAGGCAATTTCATTACTACATAGTTAATTTTGTACAAAAACACAATGTCGTTTACAAACAGTGACGCTATGGGTCATAATTATCTAACACTTCCTTCATTCACTACCTTTCTATCACTGAAGGGAAAAGTCGTGAAGGCACCTAGATAATCATTTACCTGTAGCTCACTGTGATGGACTAATTTGGAGGACTTGTTGTTTATTCTTGTAACTAATGCGATAAGAGCCTAAGAGGCTTGGGTATTTAAGAAAATTCACTCCACCCTCCATCTGGGTAATCTACAATGAGAAATCCATTTGACAGTTAGTAACGCATCTAAACTCGTTGGCACGTTCCTTAGCGTATAAAAAAGTGCGCTCACTTGGTCGCTTGAACTCTTGAGTGTGGAGTCCTATTATTGGTAATCCTTCATCAATGAGAGCCTTTTTCTATACCCCTATAAACCTGTAGGAAACATTTTCTCTCGTAGCGGAAGCAACTTAGGCTCACGGATTGGACTTGAAATTTTTTCTACTTTCCCCTTCCTTTAGCCGAATACAACCAGTGGGTATACTAAAATTTTTCCTCTGTTTCAGATAAGATTTCAGCCTTGGAATGCCCCCGAAATAGTCCCCGAACAGCACCCCGAACTACAGTGAAATAACGGACTATTTTGAACCCGTTACACAATTGAACCGCACACAAATCAGCCCCTAATTTGCATGAACTGCAATGGCGTGTTAGGTCTGATTTATCACTCAAAATACAGCCACAATACAGTCCTGAAAGGTTACCTAGGTGTTTCCCAAAATCTTGAATTAAAACGAAAACAAACCGAGCCCCGAATCAATCAAGTAAGGTACGACAATGAGGTAAAAGAAACCCTTACTGCCGTGACCTATGGAAGTAGAAGAAGAAGATGATTTTTTCAACACCACAGTCTTTCGTGCTATGACTCGTAACCAACGGAAAGTAGTATGGGATACACTAACAAAATAAATCCCTAAACGATTTAGAGATTTCTTCACACTTAATATTTTATTTTTCTTCTTATGTTCTTCAATTGAGTTTCTCAACTTTTGAGAGGATGGAGAAGAAGAAGAATGTGACTAGGGTTGCAAGAGTGAGAGCTTCTAAAAAGAAAATCAAATT
This sequence comes from Zanthoxylum bungeanum, assembly GCA_019454045.1. Lineage (NCBI taxonomy): Eukaryota > Viridiplantae > Streptophyta > Magnoliopsida > Sapindales > Rutaceae > Zanthoxylum > Zanthoxylum bungeanum. The sequence goes on from SKCR01022776.1 coordinate 226,604, forward strand.
TTCTTTATACTGAGGTCAAATTTTTTTAAAAAACAAAACAAGCTCTCCCCTCATTATTTTGTGAAAATCGGCCAAGGCTAGGAATTTGTAACATCAAATTTTTAATTACCATTATTAAAAATATGTTATAAAATTGAATAAGCAATAAACCATATTGAAAGTCATAACTTCCAATATTAATGTTAAGGATTATTTTGTTTCCAAAACAAACAAATCCATTCCCTTATCAAGCCTTGTAATTTTCAGCCATGGTATATATTCTTTTATTAATTTTGTAACAATTCTATTAGCTTTCCATAAAGCCAAAGATGTTAAAAAATCAAAAGTTTAATGCCATTATTGATTTGTAACTTCCAAAATAAATCAAGTGTTTCCAAAACCTTTTAATTTGGAAATTACAACTTTAGCCTTCATTTAAATTATATCATATATAATTTAAATTATTAATAATAGATAATTATCAGATAATCATTTATTATACAAATCATACATTAACTTTTAATATATAGTTCAAAGTGTGACTTAATTAATATTATTAATCATATTAATAATATTTATTCTTTTGTAAGTATATAATTGGACTATCCAATTATACTAAATCTGCTATAGTATATTGAGCTAGCACGGGGACCAAATGGACATACGGTTCCAAGCTCCAATAATCTCGAAATATTAATTAAACTCTTACTTAAATATTCCGAATTATTAACTTTGGGTTATTCCACTAAAAACCCGAAGTTGAACTCTCGTTGCCGCAGATGATATATTAAGCCGAACCAAGTCGGTGTCCATCAATATAGTTATTACATATGAATTGACCCTTCACGAGTATCTCGTAATTAGAGCCGGGTCATAATATCTGTTATACCCCTCTAATTATTTTTACCTTAAGTACCATTGATTCTCTAATGAACGATTTACTCATAACTGTTATGAATTTTAATCTTTCTATTCGTAATAAAAAGACTTGAGCGCTCAAACTGTTCAAGTATCGAATCAACATTTAAGAAAGATACTCCTCTACTTCTCGCAAGAAGGAGTGAACTTCATGTCGATGTAAAACGTCCCCAGTGTTGGACAATTATGACCCATAGCATCACTATTTGTACAGATCATGGTGTTGTTGTACAAATTAACTATGTGACAAAGGAAATTGCTCTTTTATCTTTTGTAATTGGATTAACAAGATATATAAATGATAGAAGGTCCTTATGATTAGTTCTGGATTGAGATGATATGAGACAGTATCAATCCACGAAGGTTTAATCATTAAATATCCCTAGTCGTAGTATTATCGAGATTGGACATTGATAATGCAGAATAGACTAGTATTACACTTGTGCGCGTTGTGGGAGCATAACATCATAGTTCTCATATATTTGTGTATTGGATACTCATGCAAGTGTAATAGAAGGTTGTGTTTTACCGATGATATGGAAAACAGCTTCGCTCTGGATAGACCCATCGGAATTCCATTTGTAGTATAATAAGTGTCTATGGAAGTCCGAATCAGGGTAGGTGTATTTGGTCTTAACTTGAGACTTGCACCGCTAATACTTGTGACAATCAATATATTTTTGGTTTTGGTCATCCAGGGCTTTAACAGGTTCTGTGTACACCTCTTCTGGGTATATTGAGAATCGTAGTGTATTGGGTGTGTTGTCAAGATGGAAGTATCACTTCAGTTATAGTGGAGATGATGATCATGTAGGATACGGAACTAGTATTCTTAAGTACTGCAGTCATCGGGATAATATGACTATGTCATGTTTATCCGATTATAGAGACTAGTTACCAGACATTCGATATATGCTTCGTAGGGGCAGACACTATTCCAGGACCAGGCCTTGCATGTGAACATCCGATACTGGATCAAAATACAAAATACTAAGTATACTACGCCTGATATATATTATAATATTCCCTTAAGAATATTTCTGGAGAAATGGGTAGACATAGCGCTTTGCTAGAAGCCAATCTTGTCTTGTAAATCGGTAAAAACGTAGTACTAGGTATGTACGTGTTCAGATAATCTGACGACCGGATTTACTACCAACATATCCGGGGATCTCATGGGTCGCTTCCCGAAGATTCACCGATGACGTATGACTCACACTTTATTAATTTGGGATTAATGAGAAGAGAGAGAAAATTAATCTGGGATTAATTACGGAGATATTTTATCTGGGATAAAATACTATATTAGAGAGAGAACAATTAATTTGGAATTAATCGTTAAAATAATATATTCGATATATTAAACGAAATTAGATTTCGACGCGGAATTAAAATTAGATTTTGATTCGGGTGAACGAGTTAATTTAGAATTAATTCGTTAGCGACGTGAATATTAATTTTGCTAGGCATAATTATTTAATTAAATTTGATTTAATTACGTCGTAACAGAAAATTCGTTAATTCGGAATTAGTGAACTCGAGCCCGGGAGTGTTTGCGGGCCCACTCGTATTTCGATTCAAGTGTAGTCCATAAGTCATATCACATCGCACATCATTCAAGTGATGGATGTCTTGTCACTTTGAGTGATTGACAACCAGTCACTATTCATGAGAGATGTGAGTTGTTGGAATGCATTTATTGCATTTTTGCCTCCAAAATTTTCTAAGCTTTTTGGAAAAGCTTTGACTAATTTTTAGTATATGTTTTATTAGGTTTTGGAAACCAAATAACCAACATAATTCTCACTCTCTCATCTCTCTCCCGTGGCCGAAACTTGGCCATTTCTTTCATTTGGATTTGGCTTGGCTGAATCCTTCAAAAACTAAGATGGAAAATTTGTGGCAAATTTCCAAGGTGCTAGCACATTAAAGAGGACATACAAAGGTGATAGGGAAACCTATTCATGGCATGGAATCCATCAACAAAGCTTGGAGCTTGGAGATCCAACGTGGAGCACAAAATGGAGGCATGGCCGAGAGCTTCAAAGCTTGAAGAAATTTTTGTTGTTCCTCGCATCGCATATCCGATCTTTGTAAGTATGATTCCGCTAGACCTCTTTGAGTATTCACATATGTTTCAATGCTTGAATTGATCTTGGTACTATGGTAGAAACCTAACAATGGTATTTTGAGCCATTTTGAGCATGAAATTGAATTAGGGTAAAATTGGGCAAAATTGATTTGAGCTTATTTGAGTGAAATTGATTGTTTGGATATGCTTAAATTATGATAACATAGTGTTATACATTGTCAATTTGATGAAAATTGGATTGGATAAATTTTCCCCAATATGTTAGGCTTGGCCGAAAATAGTGCTGCCCTAATATCATGGTGAATTTTTTTGATTTTGATCATTGGATGAGTTGAAATCATTTGGGGAATGTTGATTTAGGATTGAATTGGATTGAATTCGGAATCGGACATGAAAAACCCTAAATTGTCGTGAGAGTAAGCATGTAAAATGATGTGATTTTTTGATTCAATTGTGTTGGACATAGGTTGATGATGATAAGCGTAATTAATTGTGTAAATTGATGTTTTGGAAATATTAATTTGAGTAATTAATTATGGCATACACTTTAGGTTAATTAAATTATGAAATTTGGAATTTTGGTAATTTAATTAATTGGGCCAAATTTGGAATTGGGCTTGTAAAGTTGTAATTGGGCTTAATGGGCTTGGTTGGGCCAAGTTTGGTTTAGGTAAATTGGTTGGATTCAATTGGGCCTAAAACCATTTCCATAAAGTCCAAATATGACTATTGGGTCTTTAAAGTTTAATTGGGCCTAATGGGCCGAAATTGATTTCTAGGCATAAAGGGTGATTCCTTACTTGGGCTTTGGTTGTCGAAGCCCATGCCTTAAGAAATTAATTAAAAGCCCATTGGACTTTAATTAAACGACATTGGATGTTAATCGAGCTTTGAGACCCGGTACGATTAGATTTGGAATCTAAGTCGTAAAGGCACATTAAAAGGTGTAATTATTTAATCTAGAATTAAATATAGAATTAGTATTAAATACAAATTGAATTGGATTTAATGTTGTATTTTAATATAATTCATGAATTCGTACTTTGAGTACTTATTTATAAAACGAGTCAGACTCGCGCAAAATCAAATCATTGTTTGAACATTTGATGGTCATTAATTTTAGATTAATTAATTGGAGTAGATTGATTGATAACATGCTTTGTGCGAATACATGGATGCAATGTATGAATAATATATATCAGATGGATATTAGATGGGTGAGGGCAATTTTGGAAATTATTGTAATAAATTTAGAATTTATTAAATGGACATGCGTGTCAAGCCTATTACCTCTTGACTCTTTGTATTTCTCTTCTTACCTATTCCCCTCAATGTAAATGAGGTTTCTTTAGAAATGTTATGTAATCGGGTAGAAGTAATACTAGTGCTAGCGGGAGAGAGGAAAGTGAGAGATTTATTCTAGGAACAAAGTGTTTAAGTATCCATCCACATATCATTATTATTTTATTTATACGCGCCTTATTATGTTTTTAGAATGCATGTTTAAGGGTGTATGATGATAAGACCTTAACAAAGATAATAAATTGGTTGCCAATTTACGTGAAAAACCCTCAAAACATATTAAAAGTTTTTCCTCCCATTGAGTGATTCTTACTGAAGATCCAAGATTGGCACTGGTTTGTTGGCCAAAGTCAAGACCTTTGTCCGTCGCGGATGTGTTTGAATCATGAAGGCTTTGTTCAATATCGGTGTCTTGTCAAAGCTGTGATTTGTTGGCCAAAGTCAATATCACTTCTTGTCCATCGACATCGATTACGAAGCTGTCTAAGGTCAATGGATTCCGCTTAACTGGGATCACTAAGTTTGTTGTGCCAAAGCCAAGGCTTAGTTGATTCAGAGGAAAAATGTTAGGAATTATATTGGATATATTGTCATATATAAGATATATGTTTCGGACTTGGACGTCCACCTACTGGATCTAAGAATTGGATGAGATCCAATTGATCTTAGAGATCTACCTAGTTATTTATCATACAATTTGTTGGCCAAAGTCAAGATTGTGTGTTATTTAACGGGATCCTAGCCCACTAGGAAACAAGATTTCCCGAGTACTCAACAAAGGGTTAGAGGCTCACCGAAAAATAGTGAGAGACAAGTATTAAATTTGTAATTTCATTTAGATACTTGCCATAAGCGTTCATTTCATTATTCGTCAAAATAAACATATTAGTTGGACTAAAATTTAATCGTTGTTTTAATTAAACAGTTGGACTGTATTCAAACTATTTCAATTTATAGTTGATTTTATAATTGGATTATAGTAACCAATATAATTGAATTTAATCAAATAATAAGTAGAGTTGATTATATAGTTAGACTATAGTAATCAATATATTAAATAGTACTCAAATTATTGATTGGATAGTTGGACTATAGCAATCAAGATAAACTGAAAGATTAACGTTTAGAATATAATCCTGGGTGAAAATGTATTTAAGCGGCTTTAATTTTCAGATTGGGAATAGAACCTTAGGACAGTCCTAAGTATCGAGAAGTAATTTGATAAAATGACATCTCAGGCCTAACCCTGGAGTTAAGCAAATAGTAGAGCATGATCTTTGGAAGATTCATGTAATGATAACTTTAGTGCTTAATCCTTTATTCCAGAACTAATGATTAGATCCTTATAGTATGATATTGAAATTGAAGGATCTTCATAGATCTATACTTAGATCTTAGAAGCATAGATTACAAATAATAACTCTTAGAGAGTTAATGGCTATGCTCAAGGAGTCAAGGCCAAAGTTTGTAAAAAGGGCAAGAAGCGCAAGGCGCATTTTACTTCAATATCCCAGATAGCCAAGGCTTGGCCGAAGGCTTCTGAGGTGTAGAAAAGGGCAAAGGCAAAATCATCATAGTCTTCTAGGAAGACCAAGGACATATCCCAAGATGTCAACTAAGAATGTGGCAAACGGGGTTATTGGAAGCGTAACTGCCATATGGAGAATGCAGACATGAAGGAAGTGAAGCCAGGGCAAGGCTCTGACTTCAAGTATGTTTGTCATAAACATGTTCACTACTAGTATTAAAATTGGATTTTAGATACTAAATAGTGGTACATAAATATATGTACTGATTTATAGCATCTGCTGATAAGCAGGATACTGACTTCAGATGAGATCGCTCTACGAATCAGAAACTGGACGAGAGTCGTTGTTTTAACCTTAGAAACCTAAGTTTAGGAACTACCCTTCGGGTGTGTACTTAAATTAGGAAACTGTTTCAATGTAACTAGTTTGACTAGAAACATTATCTCTATATCAGGGTTTAATCCGTTGCGGATATACCTTTATATTCTAGAACACTGAAGTGTTTTATTTTATAAAGATGATATTGAGATAAACACATTAGATATGAAAAACAGTATTTATATTTTGAATATAAATAAATCTCAAACATATAACATGACAAACAAATAGCTCAAACTGATTTGATCAGAAGAGACTTGTTTGTGGCATTGATGTCTAGGACACATTAAGCAAGACTCATATATCCACACTTTTGAAGAAGTATGTACTAGGACGGAATTTGATTCTAATTCAAATGATGTCTACAAATCTAGTTTATTGGACAAAGTGCCTAAAATACCTTTTACTTGGTAAAAGTGTGAGTGCCATCGATCTGTTAGCCCTCGTTCATAGTGACATAAGTGGGCCCATATCTTGCTAGGCTAGAGGTGAATAGTGATACTTCGTAACCATTACAGATGTGGCAACGCGTTATGGTTATGTTTTTCTTTTGAAACACAAATCAGAAACTTTCAGAAAGTTTCGACACGAGGTAGACAAACAGATCGACTAAAGTATTAAACTGTCGCGGTTAAACCGTGATGGAAAATACTTAAGCAATAAATTTCTAAACTAAATGAAAGGATATAGTATTCTTTCATAGTGGACTCTTTCTAGAACACCTCAATCATGATGGTGTGTCCGAACAGAGAAACTGAACCTTGTTGGACATAGTTAGGTTAATCATGAGTCGCTTTGAGCTACCATTTTCCTTCAAAGGGATAAGCATTAAACAATGCAATACTTAATTTGAATAAGGTTCCATGAAAATCTATTAGACAGAATTCATATTAGATATAAACGGGAAAGAAACCGGGTTTCTCATTCATGAAGATTTGGGAACGCTATGCATATGTTTGGATGATACCAAACTAGAACACAAATCGGATAAGTGCCTAATTTGTGGGTTATCATAGGGTAACCAAAGTATAGTACTTATACATCTCATAAGAGAACAATGTAATTGTTGTTCAACATGCGATTTTCCTAAGAGGAATACCTATATGCAGTGGTAAGTGGGAGGGTAGTAAAACTCGATGAAAATCGGAGTAATACTGTTCCTGGCACTAATTCTTTAAATAGAACACAAACAGTTCATCAGGGATGAATCTGAACCATAATCTTCGAATACACAAGAATTACGTAGGTCGGAGAGAGTCAGAAAACAACCTGGGAGGTATGGGTTTCTGATCTCACCTCATAAAGATGTCAATCTTATTGAGGGATACGAACTAACTACGCATGAGGAAGTGATACAGGTATCGACTACCAATTTATAGCAAAGTGCTATAATATCCAAAATGAAATCCATGTAAATCAACCATGTTTGGACACTGGTTGATGTACCAAAAGGCATTGTGCCTATTGGTACTAAAAGGTCTTCAAGGAAGACATACATTGATGGAAACAAAAAAATGTACATAGCTAGGCTTGTACATAAAGGGTATCGTCATCAACATAGTGTCGATTACGATGAAATCTTTTAACTGTTGCCAAGGTTGAATCCATTTGGATAATGCTTGCTAATGCAGTATGTTTCATTTATGAAATATGGCAGCGGAACGTTAAGATCTTTTTCCTTAATGGAAACCTTTTGGAGGATGTTTGTAAACATCCTAATGGTTTTGTCGTACCAAAACAAGCAAACAAGGTTTGCAAGTTAAGTCGATCCATTTATGGATTGAAGTAAGCATTATGTTCTTGGAATTAATGTTTTGATGTAATCATAATAGTATATGATTTAATTCAAAACATATATGATTCTTGTGTATATAAGAAGGTTAGTGGGAGCGCACTGACAATGATTGTCTATTACAATGATATATCATTTCTTGGAAATGACATTCCCATAATACAATCGGTGAAAGCTTGGCTTTCATGAAAAATTCTCTATAGAATTCTTAGGAGAGACAACCTTTATTATAAGAATAAGGATCTACTGGGATATCTAAAAGTTGTTGGTACTCTTCGAGAACTCGAACATTGAAATAAATGTACGCGACCTGGTGTCTCATACGCTTTGAGCATATGGAGTCACAATCAGGCCAATCCAAGTGATAGTCACTGGATTTATATTAAGAACATCCTTTAGTATCTTTGATGAACTAAGGATGCTATCTTATTCTTTGGAGAAGGAGAACTTGAAATGACTGGGATCACTGTTGTAAGTTTCCAAAATGATAAAAATGATTGTAAGTCATAATAAGGGTACTGTATAGTTTGAGTAATAGAACAGTGAGCTGGATTTTTCCAAGCAAGATATTGTTGCCGAATAAACAACAAAAGAGGAATTTTGTTGCAACTGTCACAGCAAAAGAAACATTTTGGATCTAAATAAATCAAATTAGATTAAAGTAGTTATGTTAGCAGCTGAGCTAGGCTACAGCACAGGCTAAAGAATTAACGGTCTCATCAACTATCCAGATATATACTTCAATTATTCATCTGATTCGTTCGGATCATACATCATGGTGATGAGATGATCGAATAAATCGCATAAGATGATAACCTTGCAAATCCACTGACGAAAGCTGTTTCTCAGCAGAAGTTTGAGCCACCCGTACATAGTTCAAGTGTAAGACACCTTAGTGATTGGCTATAGGCCAAGTGAGAGATTGTTGGACAATTATGACCCATAGTATCACTATTTGTACAGATCATGGTGTTGTTGTACAAATTAACTATGTGACAAAGGAAATTGCTCTTTTTATCATTTGTAATTGGATTACCAAGATATATAAATGATAGAAGGTGCTTATGATTAGTTCCGGATTGAGATGATATGATATAGTATCATTCCACGAGGTTTAATCATTAAATAACCATAGTCGTAGTATTATCGAGATTGGAAATCGATAATACGGAATAGACTAGTATTACACTTATGCGCGTCGTGGGAGCATAACAGCGTAGTTCTCATATATTTGGGTATTGGATACTCATGCAAGTGTAATAGGAGGTTGTGTTTTACCGATGGTATGGAAAACAGCTCGCTCTGGATAGACCCCTCGGAATTCCATTGGTAGTATAACTATGTGTCTATGGAAGTCCGAATCAGGGTAGATGTATTTGGACTTAACCTGAGACTTGCACCGCTAATACTTACGACAATCAATATATTTTGGTTTTGGTCATCCAGGGCTTTAACAGGTTCTGTGTACGCCTCTTCTGGGTATATTGAGAATCGTAGTGTATTAGGTGTGATGTCAAGATGGAAGTATCACTTCTGTTATAGTGGAGATGATGATCACGTAGGATACAGAACTAGTACTTTTAAGTACTGTAGTCATCGGGATAATATGACTATGTCATGTTTATCCGATTATAGAGACTAGTTACCAGACATCCGATTATAGAGACTAGTTACCAGACATCCGATATGTGCTTCGTACGGGCAGACACTATTCCAGCCCCAGACCTTGCATGTGAACATCCGATACTGGATCAAAATATAAAATACTACGTATACTACGCCTGATATAGATTATAATTTTCCTTTAAAAATATTTCTAGAGAATTGGGTAGACATGGCACTTTGCTAGAAGCCAACCTTGTCTTGTAAATTGGTAAAAACGTAGTACTAGGTACGTACGTGTTCGGATAGTCCGACGATCAGATTTACTGCCAACATATCCGGGGATCTCATGGGTCTCTTCCCGAAGATTCACCGATGACGTACGACTCGCACTTTATTAATCTGGGATTAATGAGAAGAGAGAGAAAATTAATCTGGGATTAATTAAGGAGATATTTTATCTGGGATAAAATACTATATTAGAGAGAGAACGATTAATTTAGAATTAATCGTTAAAATAATATATTCGATATATTAAACGAAATTAGATTTTAATGCGGAATTAAAATTGGATTTTAATTCGGGCGAACGAGTTAATTTAGAATTAATTCGTTAGAGACATGAATAGTAATTTTGCTGGGCATAATTATTTAATTAAATTTGATTTAATTACATCGTAACGGAAAATTCGTTATTTTGGAATTAGCGAACCCGAGCCCGAGAGTGTTTGCGGGCCCACTCGCATTTTGAATCAAATGCGGCCCACATGTCACATCATGTGTCACATCACATCGTACATCATTCAAGTGATGGATGTATTTTCACTTTGAGTGATTGACAACCAGTCACTATTCATGAGTGATGTGAGTTATTGGAATGCATTTATTGTATTTTTGCCTCCAAAATTTTCTAAGCTTTTTGGAAAAGCTTTGACTGATTTTGGTATATGTTTTATTAGGTTTTGGAAACCAAATAACCAACATAACTCTCACTCTCGCATCTCTCTCCCTTGGCCGAAACTTGGCCATTTCATTCCTTTGGATTTGGCTTGGCCGAATCCTTCACAAACCAAGATGGAAAAATTGTGGCAAATTACCAAGGTGCTAGCATACTAAAGATGACATATAAGGTGATAGGGAAACCTATTCATGAGCTTGGAATCCATCAACAAAGCTTGGAGCTTGGAGATCCAACGTGGAGCACAAAATGGAGGCATGGCCGAGAGCTTCAAAGCTTGAATAAATTTTTGTTGTTCCTCACATCGCATATCTGATCGTTGTAAGTATGATTCCGCCATACCTCTTTGAGTATTCACATATGTTTCAATGCTTGAATTGATCTTGGGACTATGGTAGAAACCCAACACCCAGCTACATAACAGACCATGCCCCCAAAATACGTAGCTATTGGTCGGGACTGCTACACCAACCATACATTTATACATCAAAGGACATAGCCTCCTATGCTGGAGTTCATAGTACACTCAAGATTAAGATCAATCCATATATGACAATCTAGTAGATTGAAATGACTTTCTTAGTTTAACGGATATTATAAGATTGTCATTTCCATCTGGGTCCAGTCCTATATGATCGCATCATACAAGGTGCCTTCATTCTCATGTCTCTACATGGACCATCCGGATCATGATCGCCATACAAATATAGAATGAACCACAACTATAGATAAACCACAAATAAAGTACCTGTTTTGTTTTCTCTCTATGTACTATTTAAGATTACTAGCTTTAGACTTAAATCCTCTTGTGTATGACACTCATACACTAATCTGAAGGCACATAAGTAATCTAGGGTATTTAAGATGATATATAATATGCGAAAATTCAACAAACAGTTTGATAAATGAATAATGCATCATTTTATTTCAAAACACATAAAACCGTTTACATTATATGTAGCTCTAGGGCATATATTCCAACAAAACACACACATGAGCTATAGTTGTAGGACTGATAGAAACTATCCCTTTATGCTTGGGTTTAGGACCATTGTCATTTGGATTCAGTTGGACTTTTTATCATGAGGTATGGGATTGTTGGGCTATTTAAACTGGGATGAGTACGTGCTTTATTGAAATTGGGCTAAAAGCTTCTAAAATGCTGATGGGCCATTTTATGTTCAGGCCCCTTGCAATTTGAAGTTGTTTAGCCATGTTATCGCAAACCTGTTGGGCCTTTTTCAACTAGGACAAGTTTGCACCTCGCAATAGTATGATTGAATGCTTTAAAATGATAATGGGACGAGTTATACATTCCATGCATCTCACGCATACATGCTAACTTGTAGTTTTAAAAGACATCATAGATACCCGTTGGGTTAGGGAAGAGGGCAGATCGTCAAAAGGCCATCAGCCTGTTGGAGTTCACTAAGGTCCCAATGATCAATAAACAAACATGATTTAAATGCGAATATAAGTCGAGGAAGTTGCAGACTACTTACATCGAGCGGTTGAGCGATGCGACAACGAACAAAAATCATTTTCTTCCCATATGGACTGCACGGCAGTGAGCAGAATTTTGTCCTCCATTTTTCAGTTTTGAGCCAAGTTCCAAGCTCCAAGCTTTCGTCAAACGATTCCCGGCTCATGGGTAGACTTCCCTATCAGCTTCATATGTCTCCTAAGTGTGCTAGCACCTTGATTTTTGCCACAAAATCAAGCTTAGACTGCTCATCATTCTCAGCTTTTGAGGGCAGAATGCGGCCCCTTGGGCGTGAGCAATGGAGGGAGAAAGGAGAAGAAAGAGAGAGATAAGTGTGTTGTGTAATAGTTCTCTTAAAAGTGTATATCTAATACCACTTTTATTTTCCAAAAAATTAATTAATTGATTTCCAAAATCAATTAACAAATACCAAACATTTAAATATATTAAATGTCTATCATGCCATCACACTTCCATCACTATTCACATCCATCAAGTTGTCAAGTCACATCATTCAAGTTGTCAAGTCACATCACTCAAAAGTGACAAGTGATTTGACGTTTGAAATGACTATTGATTTGACACTTAATGTAACTAATGATTTGACGCTTGATTTGACTTGCGTGCCACACTCGAATTTGAAATACGAATGCGCTCGCAAATAATCTCGGGCTCGGGTTCGTTAATTCCAAATTAACGATTTATCTGTTGCGTCATAATTAAATCTAATTTAATTAAATAACCATGCCAAGCATAATTACTATTCACGTCACCAATGAATTAATTCTAAATTAACTCGTTCGCCCGAATTAAAATCAAATTGTAATTCCGCGTCGAAATCCAATTTCGTTTAATATATCGAATATATTAATTTACCGATTAATTCCAAATTAATCGTTATCTCTCTTTAATTGATATTTTATCCTAGATAAAATATCTCCGCAATTAATCCCATATTAATTTTCGCTCTCATCTAATTAATCCCAGATTAATTAAAGTGCGAGTCATACGTCATCAGAGAATCTTCGGGAAGCGACCTATGAGATCCCCAGATATGTTGGCAGTAAATACAGTTGTCGGACTATCCGACCACGTATGTACCAAGTACGACGTTTTACCGATTTACAAGACAAGGTTGGCCTCTAGTAAAGCGTCATGCCTACCCAATTCTCTAGAAATATCCTTACAGGAATATAGGATCTGTATCAGGCATAGTATACGTGGTATTGCGTATTTTGATCCAATATCAGATGATCACATGCGAGGCTTGGAGCTGGTACATTGTCTGCCCTGTACGAAGCATATATCGGATGACAAGCAACTAGTCTCTTTATTATCGGATAATCATGACCAAGTCATATTATCCCGACGGTTGCAACCTTTATAGAGAACCAGTTCTGTATCCCTGCACGATCATCATCTCCACTATGACTGGAGTGATACTTCCGTCTTGACATCACACCTAACACACTACGATTCTCGATATACCCAGAAGAGGCGTACACAGAAACCGATTAAAGCCTTGGACAACCTCAACCAAAGTATATTGATTGTCGCAAGTATTAGCGGTGCAAGTCTCAGGTCAAGACCAAATACACCTACCCTGATTTCAGACTTCCATAGACACGTAGTCATACTACCAATGGAATTTCGAGGGGGTCTATCCAGAGCGAAGCTGTTTCCCGTACAATCGGTAAAACACAACCTCCTATTATATTTGCATGAGTATCCTATACCTAAATATATGAGAACTATGCTGTTGTGCCCTCACAAATGCGCACAAGTATAATACTAGTCTTTTACGTATTTATCGATGTCCAATCTCGATAATACTCTGACTATGGATATTTAATGATTTATCCTTCGTGGATTGATATTGTCTCATATCATTCTCAATCCAGGAACAAATCATAAGGACATGCTATCATTTATATATCTTGGTGATCTAATCACAAATTATAAGAGCGCAATTTTCTTTGTCACATAGTTAATTTATACAATATCCAGTCACTCGAGTGTCTGACACCCGAACTATGTACGGTTCGCTCAAACTACTAAGGAAAGACTTTCGTCAGCGGATTTGCATGATTATCGTCTGATGTGATTTATACGATCATCACATCGCCACGATGTATGATCCGAACGAATCAGATGAATAGTCGAAATATATATCTGGATCGTTGATGAGACCATTAATTCTTTAGCTTGTGCTGACGCCTAGCTCAGCTGCTAACAGAACTATATCTAATCTAATTAGATTTGTTATTGACCTAGATGGGTTCTATTGCAACCTCAACTGCAGCAATTGTCCGTATTTGTTGTTTATTCAATAACAGTATCTTACTTGGAAGATTTCTAGCTCACTGTCCTGTTATTCAAACTGTATAGTACCGTTTTCGACTTATAGTCATTTTTCTCGGTTAGGAAACTTGCAGCAGTGATCTCAGTCACTTCAAGTTCTCATTCTCCATAGTTTAAGACAGCATCCTTAGTTCTGTATTATACTAACGAATGTTCTTAACATCAATCCAGTGACTATCACCTGGATTGGCCTGTTTGTGAATCCATATGCTCAAAGCGTATGCGACACCAGGTCGCGTACATTTTTCAATCTACGAGTTCTCGAAGAGTGTCAACAACTTTAAATCTATCCCAGTAGATCTTTATTGCTAGAATAAAGGTTGTTTCTCCCAAGAATTCTATGGAAAATTATTCTCGAAATCCAAGCTTTCGCCGATTAGTTTATGGGAATATCATTTCCAAGAAATGACATATCATCATTATTTATAGGACAACCACTGTCAGTGTGCTCCCACTAACCTCTTATATACACAAGAATCATTTTGTTTTGAATTAAATCATACTCCATTATGATTACTTCAAAACGATAATTCCAAAACTTAATGCTTGCTTCAATCCAATCATGGATCGAACAACCTGCAAACCTTGTTTGCTAGTTTTGGCATGACAAAACCGACAGGATGTTATAAACATCCTCCAAAAGGTTTCCGCTTAAGGAAAGTGATTTTGACGTTCTGCTATCATATTTCATGAATGAAACATGCAGCAACAGCAAGCATTATCCAAATGGATTTACCGTGACAACAGGTAAAAGGTTGAATCAAAATCAACATTATGTTGATAACGATACCTTTTTGCTACAAGCCTAACTTAGTACCTTGGTATGTTACCATCCATGCATGTCTTCCTTGAAGACTTATATAGTACCAGTAGGCACAATGCCTTGTGGTACAACAACTAGTGTCTAAACATAGTTGATATACATGAAATCCATTTCGGACTCATAGCACTTTGCCATTAATCGGGAGTCGATACCTTGTATCATATCCTCATACATAGTCAGCTGGTATCCCTCAATAAGATAGACATCTTTATAAGGTGAGATCAGAAACCCATACCCCAGGTTGTTTTCTGACTCTCTCCGACCTACGCTGTTCTTGTGTATTCGAAGATTACTGGTACAGTTTCATCCTTGATGAACTATTTATGTTCCATTAGGAATCAGTGCCTTGAATAGTATTACACTGTTTTTCATAAAGTTTTACTATCCTCCCACTTACCACTGCATATCGGTATTCCTCTTAGGAAAACCACATGGCAAGCAATAATTTAATTATTCTGTTGTGAGTTGTATAAGTACGATAATTATGGTATCCCTATAATAACCTACAATTGGCACTAATCAAATTTGGGTTTTTGTTTGGTATCATCCAAACATATGCCTAGCATTCCCAAATCTAGGGAGGAGTTCTCATTTGAAAGAATACTATACTCTTTCAAGTATTTAAGAAACTTATTGCTTAAGTATTTTCCATTATGGTCTTACCGTGACGGTTTAATACTTTAGCCGATCTGTTTGTCTATTTCGTGTCGAAAACTTTAAAAGTTTCTGATTTGTATTCTTCAAAAGAAACACATAACCATAACGCGATGCCACATCCGTATAGGTCACGAAATATTCATATTCACCTCTATCCTAGCTAGACATGGGCCCACTTTCTTCACTATGAGCTAGGGCTAACAGATCGGTGGCATTTACATTTTTACCAAGTAAATAGTGTTATAGGCATATTGTCCAATAAACTATATTCGTAGACTTTATTTGAATAGAATCAAATCAGTCCGAGTACCCACTCTTCAAAAGTGTGGATATACGAGTCTTGTTTAATTGTGTCACAGACAACAATGCCACAATAGAGTTTCATCTGATCAAATCAGTTTGAGGTACTGTTTGTCATGTTATATATTTGAGATTTATTTATATTCAAAATATAAATTCTATCATTCACATCTAATGTGCTTATCTCAATATCATTCTTTATATAATGAAACACTTTAGTGTTCTAGAATATAAAGGTTCACCCGCAGTGGGTTAAACACTGATATAGAGATAATGTATCTAGTCAAACTAGTCACATTATAACAGTTTCCAAATTTAGGTACACACCCGAAGGTAGTTCCTAAACATAGGTATCGATGGTTGAAACAACGATTTTCATCCCGTTTCCAATCCACAAATTAATCTCAATTGATGTTAGTATTCTGCTCAAAGCAGATTCTGAACATCAGTACATATTTATATCACACTAAGTATCTAAAATCCAATTTTAATACTAGTTGTGAATATATTTATGACAAACATATTTGAAGTCAGAACCTCGTTCTTCATATTCCTTCATGTCTGATTTGTCCAAACGGTAGTCATGCTTCTGTGATCCCGTTTGCCACAATAAAGTAGACATTTGGGATATGTCCTTTATCTTCCCAGAAGATTATAAAGATTTTGCCTTTGCCCTATTCAACACTCCAAAAGCCTTTGGACAAGCCTCGGGTTTCTAGAATATCGAAGTAAGGTGCACCTTGTGCTACTTACCTTATTGCAAACTTTGACTTTATCTCATTGAGAATAGTCATTAACTCTCCAAGAATTATTTATTACAATTTAATACTTCTAAAATCTGAGCATAGATTTATGAAGATCCTTCGATTTCATTATCATACTTTAAGGATCTAATCCTCAGTTCTGATTAAGAATTACTGAATCTACTGCGACAAGCTTAATGGATTAAGCACTTAAGTTATCATCACATAAATCTTCCAAAGATCATGCTCTACTTATTTGCTTAACTCCGGGCTTAGGCCTAATATGTTATTTTATCAAATAAAGTAACTTATTAGTTTCCAGGAACATCCTGAAATTTTATTCCCAATTTGAAAATTAAACCATTTAAATACATTTTCTCTAGGATTATGTTTTAAATGTAAATTTTTCAATTTTATCTTGATTTTAATAGTCCAACTATTTAATCAACGATTTAGGTACTGTTTATTATAATGATTACAATAGTCCAACTATTTAATCAACTATAATTTTAATAGAATAAAAATCAATTATATTGATTACTATAATCCAATTATATAACCAACTATAAATGAGTAGTTTGAATATAGTCCAACTATTTATTAAAACAGCGTTTTAAATATTTGTCCAACTAACATTTAATATATATTGACGAATGATATTTGAATGAGCGCGTATGGCAAGTAATTAAACAAATATTACAAATTCAATTCTTGCCTCCCACTATTTTTCGGCGAGCCTCTAACCCTCTGTCGAGTACTCGGGAAACCGTGTTTCCTAGTGGGTTAGGATCCCGTTAAATATCACACAATCTTGACTTTGGCCAACAAATTGTATGATAATTAACTAGGTAGATCTCTAAGATCAATTGGATCCAATCCAATTCCTAGATCTGGTAGGGGGACATCCAAGTCCAAAACATATATCTTATATATGCTAATACATCCAATGTATTACCTAACCTTTTTCCTCTGAATCAACTAAGCATTGGCTTTGGCACAACAAACTTAGTGATCCCAGTTAAGCACTACCCATTGACCATGGAAAGCTTCATAATCAATGTCGATGGACAAGAAGTGGTCTTGACTTTGGCCAACAAACCACAACTTGGACAAGACACCGATATGGAACAAAGCTCTCGTGATTCAAACACATCCTCGACGGACAAAGGCCTTGACTTTGGCCAACAAGCCAATGCCAGTCTTGGATCTTGAGTGAGAATCACTCAAATGAAGGAAAAACGCTTAATATTAGTGAGGGTTTTTCGCGTGTAATTTGGCAACCAATTTATTATCTTTGTTAAGGTCTCATCATCATACACCCTTAAACATGCATTCTAAACACATAATAAAGCACATATGATAAAATAATAATGATATGCAGATGGATATTTTACACATTGATCCTAGATCAAATCTCTCCATTTCTCTCTCCCGCTAGCACATGTATTACTTCTACCCATTACCCTACACTTCTAAAGAAACCTCATTTACATTGAGGGGAATAGGTGAGAAGAGAATACAAAGAATAAGAAGGTGATAAGGCTGGACACACAGGTCCAATTAATAAATCAAATTTATTACAACAATTTCTAAAATTTCCCCACTCATCTAATATCCATCCGATATACATTATTCATGCATCATAACAATATATTCACACAAGCATGTTATAATCAATCTAATCAAATTAATTAATCTGATAATTAATGACCATCCAATGTTCAAACAACGATTTGATTTTGTTCGAGTCAAACTCATTTTACGAATAAGTACTCAAAGTACGAATTCTCAAATTAAATTAAACTAAAAAATTAAATCCAATTCAATATGCATTTAATTCTAATTCGCTTATTTAATTCCAAATTAAATAACACACTTTATTTAACGAACCTTAACGATTTAAATTCCAAATGTAATCGCAACGTATCTCAAAGACCGATTAACGTCCAACGTCAATTTAATTCAAGTCCAATGGGCTTTTAATTAATTTCTCAAGGCGTGGACTTTTGGTCAACTCGGGTCAAACCGAATAACCAAAATCCAATCCGGGATTTACCCCATAAGCCCAGAAATCAATTTTGGCCTATTAGGCCCAATTAAACTTTAAAGGTCCATTAAGTCGCATTTGGGCTTTATGGAAGGGGTTTTGGACCTAATTGGATCCAACCAATTTTGCCTAAACCCAACTTTGTAAAAAAAAAGTCCAATAAGCCCATTTACAACAAAACAAGCCCAAATCCAATTTTAAGGCCCAATTAATTAAATACAAAAATCCAATTTTACATTTAATTAACCTAAAGTGTATATCATGATTAATCACCCAAATTAACATTTCTAAAACATCAATTTATACAATTAATCATGCTCATATCCATCATCATATGTCCAACACATTTTGATTAAAATAAAACCCATTTCATGCTTCTTTATGTCTCGGCCAAGGTGGGGATTTTATGTCCGATTCGAATTCAATCCAATTAATTCCAAAATCGACATTAAATCAACATCCCAAATGATTTCCAACACATCCAATGATCAAAAATCAAAATCACCAAGACATTTAGGGCTCTAATACTTTCGGCCAAGCTAAGTATTTTGGGGGAAAATTGTTCCAAACCATTTTCATGAAATTGATCAAATCAAACTTCAATTAAAACATATTTAAGCATACTAATTCATCCAATTTCATTATACATGGTCAAAAATCAAGTTTACCCAAATTTTAAGCCCTAAACTTTTCATGCTTTTCCTTGCTCAAGATACCATTGTTGGAGTTCACTAAGGTCCCAAGGATCAATAAACAAGCATGATTTAAGTGCGAATACAAGTCGAGGAAGTTGCGGAATACTTACATCGAGCGGTTGAGCGATGCAGCATCGAACAAAACTCATTTTCTTCCCATATGGACTGCACGGCAGTGAGCTGAATTTTGTCCTCCATTTTTCAATTTTGAGCCAAGTTCCAAGCTCCAAGCTTTCGTCAAACGATTCCCTGCTCATGGGTAGACTTCCCTATCACCTTCGTATGTCTCCTAAGTGTGCTAGCACCTTGATTTTGCCACAAAATCAAGCTTGGACTGCTCATCATTCTCAGCTTTTGAGGGTAGAATGCAGCCCCTTGGACTTGAGCAATGAAGGGAGAAATGAGAAGAAAGAGAGAGATAAGTGTGTTGTGTAATGGTTTGCTTAAAAGTTTATATCTAATACCACTTTTATTTTCCAAAAAATTAATTAATTGATTTCCAAAATCAATTAACAAATACCAAACATTTAAATATATTAAATGTCTATCATGCCATCACACTTCCATCACTATTCACATCCATCACGTTGTCAAGTCACATCATTCAAGTTGTCAAGTCACATCACTCAAAGTGACAAGTGATTTGACGCTTGAAATGACTAATGATTTGACGCTTGATGCGACTAATGATTTGATGCTTGATTTGACTTACCTACCGCACTTGAATTTGAAATACGAATGCGTTCGTAAATACTCTCGAGGTCGAGTTCATTAATTCCAAATTAACGATTTATCTGTTGCGTCATATTTAAATCTAATTTAATTAAATAATCATGCAAAGCATAATTACTATTCACGTCACTAACGAATTAATTCTAAATTAACTCGTTCGCCCGAATTAAAATCTAATTTTAATTCTACGTCGAAATCCAATTTCGTTTAATATATCGAATATATTAATTTACCGATTAATTCCGAATTAATCGTTATCTCTCATTAATTGATATTTTATCCTAGATAAAATATCTCCGTAATTAATCCCAGATTAATTTTCTCTCTCATCTAATTAATCCCAGATTAATTAAAGTGCGAGTCATACGTCATCGGTGAATCTTCGGGAAGTGACCTATAAGATCTCGGGATATATTGGCAGTAAATAAGGTTGTCCGACTATCCGATCACGTACGTACCAAGTACGACGTTTTACCTATTTACAAGACAAGGTTGGCCTCTAGCAAAGAGCCATGCCTACCCAATTCTCCAGAAATATCCTTACAGGAATATAGGATCTGTATCAGACGTAGTATTTGTGGTATTGCGTATTTTGATCCAGTATCGGATGATCACATGCGAGGCCTGGGGTGCAGTGCAGATTTTTCTACCCAAAAAATCAGATTTTAATCCATGAAATGGAGCTCCAAGCTTCGTCAAATGGTTCCCGGCTCGTGGGTGGGTTTCCCTATCACCTTCGTATGCCTCTAAGAAGTGTGCTAGCACTTGGATTTTGCCACAAAATCATCAAAATCATCCTCCAATGGACGCCATTTACAGCAGAACCAGAAGAGGGAAAATGGCCTCCATGGCCGAGAGAATAAGAGAGAAAATGATGGAGAGAAAAAGTGTTAGGTCATTTAGTAAAAGTGTATTACATTTACTTATATATTTTCCAAAAATAAAGTAAATGTTTTACCAAATATTTGCTTTCAAAAAGTCAAACAAACTTAATCCAAATACCTTGAGTGTTCCACACTCCAATGTCAATGTCTATCAAGTCATATCAACTTTAATAAAGTGACATGATGTCAAGTCACATCACTCAAAGTGACAAGTGATTTGACGCTTGATGCGACTAATGATTCGACGCTTGATTTGACTTACGTACCGCACTCGAATTCGAAATACGAATGCGCTCGCAAATAATCTCGGGCTCAGATTCGTTAATTCCAAATTAACGATTTCTCCCTTACGTCGTACTTAAATCTAATTTAATTAAATAATCATGCCAAGCATAATTACTATTCACGTCGCTAACGAATTATTTCCAAATTAATTCGTTCGCCCGAATTAAAATCTAATTTTAATTCCCCGTGGAAATCCATTTCGTTTAATATATTAAATATATTAATTTACCGATTAATTCTAAATTAATCGTTATCTCTCTTTTATTGATATTTTATCCTAGATAAAATATCTCCGAAATTAATCCCAGATTAATTTTCTCTCACTTCTAATTAATCCTAGATTAATTAAAGTACGAGTCATACGTCATCGGTGAATCTTTGGGAAGCGACCAATGAGATCCCAGGATATGTTGGCAGTAAATTCGATCGTCGGACTATCTGAACACGTAAGTACCTCGTGCTACGTTTTACCGATTTATAAGACAAGGTTGGCCTCTAGCAAAGCGTCATGCCTACCTAATTCTCCGGAAATATCCTTACAGGAATAAAGGATCTGTATCAGGCGTAGTTCACGTGGTATTGCATATTTTTGTCCAGTATCGGATGATCACGTGCTAGGCCTGGGGCTGGAATTGTGTATGCCCCGTACGAAGCACATGTCGGATGTCTGGTAACTAGTCTCTATAATCGGATAAACCTGACCTAGTCATTTTATCCCGATAGCTGCAGCATTTAAGAGTACTAATACCGTATCCTACGTGACCATCATCTCCACTAAGACTAGAGTGATACTTCCGTCTTGACATCACATCCAACACACTATGATTCTCAATATACCCAGTATTGGCGTACACAGAACCTGTTAAAACCCTGGACGACCGCAACCAAAGTATATTGATTGTCGCAAGTATTAGCGGTGCAAGTCTCAGGTTAAGACTAAATACACCTACCTTGATTTCGGACTTCCATAGACACATAGTCATATTACCAATGGAATTCCGAGGGGGTCTATCCAGAGCGAAGCTGTTTCCCGTAACATCGGTGAAACACAACCTCCTATTACATTTCCATGAGTATCCTATACCCAAATATATGAGAACTATACCGTTGTGCCCTCACAACGCGCACAAGTGCAATACTAGTCTTTTACGTATTTATCGATGTCCAATCTCGATAATACTCTGACTATGGATATTTAATGATTTATCCTTCATTGATTGATACTGTCTCATATCATTCTCAATCAAGGAACAAATCATAAGGACCTCTCATCATTTATATATCTTGGTGATCTAATCACAAATGATTAGAGTGCAATCTCCTTTGTCACATAGTTAATTTGTACAACAACACCATAATCTGTATAAATAGTGACGCTATAGGTCATAGTTGTCCAACACAAAGATGATTGGAGGGCCTTGGTAGAGGCCTTTCTGAACCAGTATGTCACAGACTTGGAGATCGACTTGTCGCTTCACGACTTGGAGAATACCAAGCAGAAACCGAAAGAAAGCTTCAAGGATTATGTGGAGTATTGGAGAAGCTAGCTTTTGAAAATGCAAACTCGGCCCTCGGAGAAAGACCATATCAAGATGATTATCAAGGGCACTAAACCCTCGATTTATGGCAAGATGAGGAGGATAACCTCTATGATCATCGATTTCCGACAGCTAAATGAGACTGTCATGGACAATGAGGAAGAGGAAGCGGAGGACATGAAGTTTTATGGCCTGAACAGGAGGACTGTTGAAGGACCGTCTGGTGCTAAGCCTATTTCAACTGAAGTAGCCGCTGTCAGAAACCTGCGCTTTTCTAACCTGGGTAGACCCTTATCCCAGGTGCTGGAGAAGTTGATGAGATAAGGACTCATAAAACCCTTAGAATCAAAACCACTTCCACACCATCTACCACCACACTATAACCTGAACCTTTACTGTCAATATCACCATCAGAAGGGCCATGACACCGACAACTACACTCACATCAGGCACGAAATCCAAGACCTCATCGACTCCCACAAAATACCCAACCCCGAAAAAGAGCAACCCAACACACACAAAAACCCATTACCTAACTATCACTCTGTCCCACCACCTACCTACATGATTAGCTCTAGCCTACCTGAAAGCATCGTCCTCCAAGCCTTTGACCACCAAGCCTTTTGCCTGGGAATTTGGGATAGCAGTAGTGAGGATGAAACAGAGCAAGGGAATAACTTTTGGCTGGACTTCTCTAGCATTGATGAAGAGGAGTTGAAGGGAATGACCCGCATGGGTGTTTCTACAGTGATACCGTAGAAAGGGGCAAAGAAGTGTTGGCAGATGGCAGAGAAATAGCATAAAAAAGGATAATACTGAATGAGATATAGTGTTGCATTAGCTGAAGAATACACGAGCACATCTAAGCATTTCGGAATTATTGTGTGCATCGCAGAAGCACAGACGTGCCATGGTTGAGGACTTGAGTAAGATAAGAGTGCCAGAGGATGCCAACCCCGCGATGTTTGTGCGATCAGTACAGAAGGAAGCTGTGCAGGTGATAACATTTTCTGAGGAGGAACTTTCGACTGAGGGAAGAAATCATAATAGGCCTTTATTCATCAGAGCTGAAGTGAGGTGCAAGAAGACATCTTGTGTGATGGTGGATGATGGCTCATCTATCAATGTGTGCCCATTGAAGATTTTGGCAAGGTTGGGTATAAAGACGACGGATCTGAGTCCCTCCAATATGACTATCAAGGCTTATGATGAGAGCAAGTGAGGAGTTGAGGGTACTTTTACTGTGATGGTCAAAGTGGGCCCAGTTGAGGATGTGGTTGAGTTCATAGTGCTTGATATCCCGGCCACTTTTTCTTTGTTGTTGGGAAGGCCACCCTCCACCCTGCATCAGGTTATCAAATTTCCATATGGGGGAGAGATTGTCACCATCTGAGCTGAGGTAGACAATGTGCGGCCGCTTTGGAAATATAACCTTTCACGAGGTTCCAAGTGTCGGCAACCTTTGAGGAGTGGGTAGATCCTAAGGTGGCGAGGATGTTGGAGAAAATGAAGTTCGAGCCAGGTACAAGCTTAGGTGTTGGAGGAGCATTGCCCGACTTCAAAGGGAAGGCAACCTGGAGGTGTTTGGGATATAAGTCTGATGAGGATAATTCGAAGGCTAAGAAGAAAGGGTTAAAGCTGATAGAATGCTTTGTGAAGGCTACGGGGTATCAAGAAGAGCCCGAACCAGTGGAAGTTAATGAGATCATGGTAGCGGGGTTTGAGATCTTCCAAGATGTGCTTGGTGAGAAACTGCTGACAGCAGAAGTGGCAAAAGAGGAAGAAGACAAGTGAGAGGAAGAGTTGATGAAGCTAGAGAGCCTGACCTTCGAGGAGAATTAGGAGACTGAGAAAAACCCGACTGTGGAGGATGAAGTGTCTGTAGATGATGAAGACATTTATCTTCCTGAACTATTTGAGTGTACTCCCGTATTTACTAGTAATAAAGACAATCATTTTGCTTACTTGCCTGAGTCTCTTCCTTTTAACTTGCATGACTTGAGTACAATTGAAATCAACTCAACCAAAACGAATGCGTTTAACCTTGGTACGCTTGAGAGCCCTAAGGAGATTCTAATTGCAAGTGAGGTTACCTCTGATGAGCGGAAGAAATTAGAAGAGATATTAATCAGATATGCTAAAGTATTTGCTTGGTCCTACGAGGACATGCCTGGAGTAGACAGAAGCGTCACCTAGCATGCGATACCGACTTATCCAAACATGAGGCCGGTAAAGCAGAAGCTCCGAAGAATGAGACCTGAGTGGGCTGAAAATGTTAGAGAGGAAGTCAAGAAGCAAATATAGTTGGGATTTCTAGAAGTGGTGAAATACCCCAAGTTGTTGGCAAATATTATGCCAGTACCGAAGAAGGATGAGAAGGTCAGAATGTGTGTGGATTACCGAGACCTTAACAAAGCTTGCCTGAAGGATGACTTCCCTTTACCTCATATAGATGTACTAGTTGATAGTGCGGCTTTATCTGCCATATACTCGTTCTCGGATGGGTTCTCAGGATACAATCAAGTTCTTATGGCGGAAGAGGATAATCATAAGACTACTTTTGTCACGGAGTGAGGTACATATTGTTACAAAGTGATGTCGTTCGGACTTAAGAATGCTAGAGTGACTTACCAGCGGATGGCCACTATATTATTCCACGACTTGATGCACAAGGAGATTGAAGTATATGTGGATGACATGATGGTGAAATTAGAGACGAGAAGTAGGCATATAGAAACACTAGAGAAATTCCTTGAACGAGTCGATAAGTCCAACCTGCGGTTAAATCCCAATAAGTGCGTGTTCAAAGTAACGTCAGGAAAGTTACTAGGACACACTATCAGAATGGGTGGAATAGAAATAGACCCTGAGAAGATCAAAGCGGTTGCTGAAATGTCTGCGCTGAAGACAAAGAAAGAGGTGAGAGTATTCCTTGGGAAGATTCAGTATATTAGTCGGTTCATCGCCAAGTTGACGTCAGTATATGAGCCTATCTTCAAAATTACTGAGAAAAGACCAGCCAGTGAAATGGAATGAGCAATGTCAAGAAGCTTTTGACAAGATCATAGAATACTTGGTGAAGCCACCTGTCTTAAAACCGCCGAGGCTAGGCAAACCTTTGGTATTGTATTTGGTAATAGAACCCAAAGCGCTGGGGGTGATGATGGTACAAGCGGATGAGACAGTGGTACAACATGTAGTCTACTACCTCAGTAAGAAGATGCTTCCGTACGAAGCCCGCTATCAAGAAGTATAGAAGATCTGTTTGGTAGTAGTATGGGCATCAGAAAATTACGTCATTACTTCCAATCGTACAAGATCCAAATGGTAACAAAGGAAAATCCCCTGAAGTATCTGCATTCAGTGCCTTCGCTAGTAGGGAAGTTAGGCAGATGGTTGGTATTGCTGACGGAGTTTGACATTGAGTATCTCACTTATAAAGTGATCAAAGGTCTAGCCGTAGCAGAGTTCCTGGCATTGCAACCGATATTTGGCTATCAGTACAAGTTCGAATTCCCAGATGAGGAAATCTAAGCAATAATGGTCCAAGGATGGAAGATATAGTTAGACAGAGCAGTAAACTACAAAAGAATTGGAATCGAGATTGTGATAGTAACCCTTGAAGGAGAAACCCCTGCCTATGGCCAAGAGATTAACATTCGGAGTGACCAACAACATGGCTGAGTATGAAGCGTGTGCCTTCGGACTGATGGTACTAATAGCCTTGAAGGCTAAGAATGTAGAAGTCTACGAAGTCTCGATGTTGGTAATCTGATAGATGCAATGAGAATGGGAATTGAAGGAAGACCAGTTGAAACCATACTTATTCCACCTCAGGAGTCTGGCACAGGCCCTCCCCGATTACAAATTCCAGCACTTACCGCGAGAAGAGAATCAGATGGCTGACGCATTAGCTACACTAGTCGTAACTTGGGAAAATCCAGAGAAGTTGGTGATGAGACCTCTAGTGTTGACAACGGTAAGCAGACCCATCTATGAGATAGAAGTGATATTAGAAGTAGAGGTTGATGATGGGAAACCTTGGTATTACGACCTTCAAAGATACTTGGAACGGGGGAAATTTCTGACAGAAGCGAGCAGAAAAGACAAGATAGCCATCCAGAAGTTAACTTCTCAGTTTGTGAGTTTGAAGGGAGAACTTTATAAAAAACAAGCGAGTGGTATCCAGCTGAAGTGTTTGAAGAAAGAAGAGGCTCAAAAGGCAATGGAAGAAGTACATGCCGGAGTATGTGGACCACACATGAATGGATTGAACTTGTCCCATAAGATAGTGAGAAAAGGATTTTATTGGTCGACCATGGAAGTTGACTGCGTGAAGCTAGTAAAGCACTATCAAGATTGTCAATCACACGGTAATTTGAACCATTTTCCGCACACAGAGTTGCATGGGCTGTCAGAGCCGTGGCCTTTCTCAATATGGGGAATTGATATGATCGGGGAAATTTGACCTAACTAGGAAGAACCCTATATAGTCCGAAAAGTAATGGGAAATGGGGTAGTGAGACTGTCAGATATGGAAGGGAACGAGTTCACCGAGCCGATCAACATAAATAGATTGAAGATGTATTTTACCTGAAGAATAGAAAACCTAACCCAACGGAGTAGGAAATTCATTCATGCATGCATGCATCCTCGTAACGTCTTTGCATTTCTTTTTGTGTTTGCTTTGTTTTGTATTTACAGTTTTCAAAAAGAAGGAGAAAGCGGCGAAAGTAAGCCAACTAGAATCAGCAACGCATCAGTATTGGTTTCGGGAGTGAATCCCAAGGGGTGAAGCCCGTATCAATGTTAGTTTCGGGGTTGAATCCCAGGATTGAGGCCCATATCAGTGTTAGTTTCGGGGATGAATCCCAATGGGCGAAGCCCGCATTATCAACAGTTGAAAAGAAGAATTCCAGTGAAGTGAAAAAAAAGAGTGAGAGAAGACCTTGATGGTTAGGCATATATCTGATGATGACATTGTTTGCTGTAAGGTGAAACCTTAGAAACAATAAGTGCAATATGCGCTTTCGTCTGGTATTCTGAGTGGTTGATCTCGGCTAGACTCATGAGCACTTGATTACGGGATCTTAGCAGTAGAAGCCTGGGTAGTAGGCAAGATGACTAGTTGAAGAGATGGCAGATTAGTGAATGACCGTTACCTAGATGTCCATCCTGGTTTACTTATGTTATGATATATGATATGGTTGAAAACGAAGAAAAAGTCTCTAAAAAGAAAAGGAAAAAATAGACCACTTATAACCGATAAGCGTGAAGCTACCCATGGGCGACTATTAGGACCACTATGAGGAGAAATGCTACCTTAAAGGGTAGGTGTGTCGACAAAGAAAAGATAAAAAGGAAAAGAAAAAAAAAGAAGTTCAAAATGAAAAGAAAGAGACGAAGGAAAAGAAGAAGAAAACCATATCATGTTGAGTAGGAGAAAGTAATCATAGAGTATGATCAAGACATCTAGGTTGGTTAGACTCACTAATCAATTCTCCGAGACAAAATCATCGAGTTGGCTTACTTATGGATTAAGCTGCGACAGAACCTTGGCACACACACACTTGGAGTCTAGTTCTATTCACTCACTCAGATGGTCGAATTTGAGTTTATCAAGTACTTTGAAGGTTCTCTGGTTTCGACACGAAGCATCCTTTAAGGACGAAAATATGTTTAGCTCTCGGGATTACCTCGTGAGAGATGGTATAGTATGTTGGCGTGTAACGTCAGGTCGGGAGAGCTACCTTAACCTAATAAAAGCAACAAAGAACGAAAAGATGAACCGAGACCGGGGGCGACAAGTCTACCATTTCTCATACAGCATGGTTCAGGAAAGAATCATCATATCAGCAATGCCTCGGGGATGAGGTTCAGTATGCCGAGAAGGGAATTTCAAGAATGGAGCACGGGTCGAGGCCCACATTAGTATCAGTTTTTTAAGATGAATCACAGGGGGCGAGGCCTACGTCAGTATCATTTTATGGGCGAGGCCCACACCAGTATAGTTTGGGCCACACTAGTATCAGTTTGGGGGCGAGGCCCACACCAGCATCAGTTTGGAGCGAGGCCCACATCATTATCATTTTGCGGACGAGGGCCACACCAGTATCAGTTTGGGGTGAGGCCCACATTAGTATCAGTTTGGGGGCGAGGGCCATACCGGTATCGGTTTGGGCGAGGCCCACGTCAGTATTAGTTTGTGGACGAGGCCCACACCAGTATCAATTTGGGGCGAGGCCCACATCAGTATCAGTTTGGGGGCGAGGCCCACACCAGTATCAGTTTAGGGCGAGACCCATATCAGTATCAGTTTGAGGGTGAGGCCCACACCAGTATCAGTTTGGGATGAGGCCCACATCAGTATCAGTTTGGGGCGAGGCCCACATCAGTATCAGTTTGGGGGCGAGGCCCACATCAGTATCAGTTTGGGGGCAAGGCCCACACAATATCAGTTTGAGGGCGAGGCACGTATCAGCATCAGTTTTAGGGAAGAGTCCCAAAGTCGAGGCCCACATTGTCAGTGGTATTGGGATGCGTCCCAGGGTTGAGGCCCACTGCATCATCAATTGTAGTTTTAGGATGCGTCCTAGGGTCGAGGCCCATATTACCTGCGGTATTGGGATGCATCCCAAGGTCAAGGCCCCCATTGTCAGTTGCAGTTCCGGGATCCGTCCCAGGGTCGAGGCCCACTACATCATCAGTTGTAGTTCAGGAATGCGTCCTAGGGTCGAGGCCCACTACATCATCTGTTTTAGGATGTGTCCCAGTTCTGGGATGAGTCCTAGGGTCGAAGCCAACTTCATCATCAACTCAGTTCGAAGCAGCAGGTAAGTTAGGTGGCAGCTGGCGAGCCAAGTAAGTAAAAATACATTTCATAACTTTGATAAGATTTTCACTGTTACACACTGCACAAGTCCCATCAAAGTGGGGGCGACTGTAGGCACTACATTTTTGTATTTAAGTCCCGATGATGAGTCTCGTATGGAGGCACTCCTCTTTAAGTTTTGGAAGTCGCGGGAAACAGACTTCGGAAGGAAAAGTCAGGAATTGATACTTTGTTGGACTAAATTCATTTGCTTAGCTGTGGGTTCACTCGTTGGAACTTTGTTTTAAAACACACCCTTGACCCAAAACCCCAGCAAGCCACACATCTTTGGCCCAAAACCCCCGTAACACACATAAAGCCCATCAAAAGACCAAACTCACGCCCAAAGTCTCTAATTCACACCCAAATCATTCCAAAATAACCAATTCACACATTAAACATATATTGAAATCAAGCCAAATCACCTTCCCAAATTAAAAGATTCAAATAAATCACATTCCCAATTAAATTAAATCACATTCCTAAAATAAAATAAAATCAAATAAAATTATCTTCCTAATTAATAGGATCCTTTCCTTATGACACACAAATTAAATTTCCCCTCATAATTACACAATTCAATTTTCCTACCCGTATAAGGTAAACCCCAACCCTTGCCTATAAAAAGAAGCATAAACCAAACCGTTGAGACCCCTAGCCTAATACATTCACGCTAATAGCAACAAGCATCAACGAACCAACTCCAAAATTCCCTTCCTTATTCACGCAAATCAATCCCCATATAGCCTTAATAACCACCGAAATAGTCTCTGACTCTACAGCCTTTATTAACGCAAATCAGCCTCCATTACCCCCTACATTCATCGAGCATCTACACTCCATAATCATGCATAAACTCACCAAGACAGCCCCTGAAATTACACTATCCATCACCGAAAATCTTCCCCTGAACTGCACTGTCCATCATCGAAAATCAACCCCTGAAATCTGCCCTACAACCACCACAAACTGCACTAAAAATCTACAGTTAAACCACCGCAAATTACACTAAAAAACTATCCTAAACCACCATAAAAAACTGTCCAATAAACCACAAAAGACCACAGCCCTAACACGCCCAGTAAATCGAAAATTCTACCCCGAAACACAGCTCAAATACCACAAAATAGTCAGCAAATAGCAGCCCAAAACAGCGAAGTAGCGAAGGAAAACAACGAACCAGTAAATCAGAAAAGTTGTGGAGCATCAACTCTTCCGACGACCGAATAACTCACTTCCAAGAGACGACTTAAGAGGTTAGACCTGAGGGCACCCTTTTATCTATTCTCCTTGTTTTCTTTATTATTTATTATTATTTATTCGCATTCATATCTTTGATCTATGTATGTTGTGGCCATTGGATGATGAAATATGTGTTATCTCTTGCGGTATATCAGATGGAAACATGGACGTAAATTCCGTAGCTGAATCTGAATGGACGGTAGTACAGTCTGCACTCGGGATACAATGCCACGCACCGCTTAAGAGACTTACATATTTCGTTTCATTCAAGTTTGTGTTTATTTGTTGTTTATTAGAAATAGTATATTACTTTTATGCACGATTAGGTTGTTCAGTACGTTATTTTTTATGCATGATTTAGTTGATTATTTCCAAGCATGATTTAGTTATTTCTTTTGCATTAGGGGTGAGTGCAACCTTAAATCATTTTCCTAGTTCACACTGGGTGGCGACTTCATTATTTTCTGGTTTAGTTCCCTATGGGCTATTCCGTACTCCCGACTAGGCCGTGAGCCTAAAAGAGCATCACCAATTTCTGTGTCCTACACCTAGACACAAGCGACAGGTTATATAGTGGGTATGCTACTCCCTCATCATCATTAGCATCCTCTAACGCATGCATATACCCTTCTACCTCCTCATCTATGGAATCGATATTACCATTATCCTTCATTATTAGTGTTCGTTTGTTGGGGCACTGTGATGCATAATGTCTCATACCTAAGCACTTAAAACACTTTACCTCCTTGGATTTTGGAATTATCACTTCAGACTTAACCTTAAACCTACATGCCTCTACTTTTTTTCCCTTACCACCATTAGCCTTGGGCTTATTGAAACCCTTATCTCTCTGCTCATAATTAGGCCACTTCCCCCTCCAAGTAGAAGTCCCATGTACAGTGTATCTAGATGCAGATTTCTTCCTCAACTGTCTTTCTACCTTGATCGCCATATGTAGCACATCCTCCAACTCTACATAGTGATGCCACTCAACTACACTCGCAATCTCCTTATTTAACCCTCCAAAAAACCGAGCTATCGTGGTTTCTCTATCCTCCACCACATTCGTCCTAATCATTGCTACCTCCATCTCTGTATGATAGTCCTCAACATTCTTCAACCCATGATACAAATGTTGTAGCTTCTGATATAACTCTCTGTAATAGTGGCTTGGAGTTAACCTCTTACGCATGAGAGCCTTTAACTCCTCCCAAGTTTCAACTGGCCTCTCGTGGTTCCTCCTCCTATTAGTTACCAACTGATCCCACCAAATCACCGCATAGTCTGTAAACTCAATTGCAACCAACTTCACATTCTTCTTCTCAAAATACCTTTGACAATTAAAGATCAGCTCAATCTTCATTTCCTAGTCCAAATACGCCTATAGATCATTTCTGCCGTGGAAAGATGGAATTTTCATCTTGATATTGCCTAGGTCACCATCAATATCATCTCTCCTACCATGATCTCTCATGTCAGGCTCCCTCTGATAGCCATAATTATGCTCATCATATGCATCTCTCATCGCTATCTCCAAAACTATCACCAAATCATTTATTTTCTCCCCCATAGGCCCTTCTATCTCCTTTCTGAAAGCCTCTTCGCTCATCAAATCTCTTATCTCACCGGTCATATCTCCTCCCACACCTCCTATCTCGTGGTCTATACCTATCCTCCTCAACTTCGAACTCATCCAACTCTTCCATATCATCTAGATTATTCTCTGCATCCACCTCATGTATAGGTTCCTTAGGTGGGTGTTGCTCTAGCTGTTCCTATCTAGATTATTATGGCCCCTCAACCTCTGAATACTAGAGAATTGGAGACTAGTAACCTCCCTCGACAACCTCTCTATCACCGCGTTCATAGTTCCAAACATCTCTCAGAACTCAGCCATAATCTGCTCCATGGTATTAAACCTCTCATCCACGTCCATATCTTTCTCTGCCATCTTACTTAACAAATAAGTTAGCAGTAACAGAAAATAAATAAATTAAAAAAGAAAACCTCACTAGCTCTCGTGTTTCACTCTCTCTCAAGCACTCCCCTCAAATAATTAGCTTTGTTCAATGCCGAACGCTAACCACCAATGGATTGCACAATCCATGTGTAGTCCAAAAGTCAGCAAATTCCATAAGGAATCAAAGGAATAAGGGAATCAAGTAAAATATGACGTGACTCGAGAAGCAACGATGATATTCGATCAATAAAACCTAAAGCTAAAGTGTAAGAGGAAATAATAAAATAGACAAGCACTATGTAAATCCTGGCAAAAATCAACTTGAAGTATTTTTCCTCTGGGATCAATATACACGCAAATATCAATCTGAATATCATAGGAAGACAAATGCAAATAAAACTTTAGCCTCAACTCGCCAGACTTGTTAATAAGCAAGTGATTACTCCCAAAAATAACTTGCGCTTATCGCAGTATAGCTGGGGTGTCGATTCCTCAGAGAGATTGCTATAGGAACTAATTTAATATTATCAGTAACTTAAATAAATAAAATAATAGAATTGATAATTAAATAAAAACTATAGAAAATTTTGAAGGATTTTATCAATAGAGAGATATGGCAAATCATCAAGAATCTCACTTGTGTCAAATTCCAATATTCAGTTATTGATTCATGTTATTACTCAATTGAAGGTTTCACATCCCAAACCAACAATCAGAAAATATTCAATTCTACTCCTATTAAATTCTAAGTTAATAAATGGTTATTTTCTTTGTGTTAACAGCACATAAAAGTCATCGTTACAAGTTATCTAACGTCGACAATATACCCTCAGGCAATACTGCAGTAGAAGAACAACACATAAAATGACTTTTACCAGTCACAACTAAGTTCACAAATCACACATAAAAGAAGCATGACTGGATCTATATGGAAGTTAACAAAACATAATTTCTGGATTTAAGAAATCAATAAAATAAATATATAAATTAAAATACAAGAGTTCATCCTTAACTTTGCCTAGGAAATTAGTTCTCCATGGAAGAAAGAGATGCAGCCTGAATGGTTTAGAGAGACGTCATGATTTCCTTGAAATTCTTCGTTCCCCCTTTCTATAAATTATGTTTTTGGCTCTTTTTGTGTGTTTCTTCTATGTTTCACCCTGATTTTCTCCTCCTCTAGGGTTTAGGATGAAGTTGGATTTATATAGAAAAGGCCTTAAACCCTAAATTGCATAAAAAACACACAGCACACAATACTGGAATCACAGTTTCACGTCGTGACGTCCGCCACGAATCTTGACGCACTACCAGCTATTTAGGATACTACAATTGACTATATCTCCTTGATTACATGCAAATCGATATATTATAGGTCTCGTAACTCTTTCTAGATCAAAAGTTATAGCCTTATTAAATTCAGTGCGTGGCTGATGCTCCCTCGTGCGTCCGATACGTCTGTTAGGCTCTGAAACATTTCCAATTGCTCCATTCTCCTTGATACATTTCTTCCTATTAACAAAGCACAAAATTACTCTAATTAAGGTTAAAATATATGATAATAAAGCTGAGTTAGCAGTGTTCTAAGTACACTTTCATGCACTTACCACAACCTCTTACCAGCTTATTGGTAGTCTCTAGCAATTCAAGCGTAAAATAAAATAAAAACTAAATAAATAAATAAAACTATCTAAGCCACTTTCGTAGGGATGCCGATTGCATTTAGCGTATGCAACAAGCCTTTAAACCCCTATGTGTCTCTAGTGGACGAGTTATAGTCTCGTGAGGGCTTACAGCGACGACACCCACAGACGTCATTCAAAACATACAATCATGCAAAAAAAAATAGTCCCAAAAGTTTCACATAATTTTTGTCCTCAAAGAATGCTTCGTAATGAAACCAAAGAACCTTCAAAGTACTCAACTTAACTCAAATCCAAGTCTTTGAATAAATTATCTAAGCAAGACTCACACTGTGTATGTGTAAAGGTTTATTCACAGCTTTATTCCTAGGTAAGCTAACTCAATAATTTCGTTTAAAAACTGGGATCGATGTGTCAAACCAACTTAGATATCTCAATTAAGCTCTGTAATTGCTTTTCTGTGCTCAATATGGTATGATTCTCGTTTTCTTTTCTTGTCTCTTTTTTGCTTTTCTTTTTGAATTTTTTTTCCTTATTTTCAACACACCTACCCTTTAAGGTATCATTTCTTCTCATGGTGGTCCTAAACTCGCCCATGGGTAGCTTCACTCTTATCGGTTATAGGTGGTTTATTTTTTTCTTTAAAGACATTTTATTTTTATTTTTAACCATACCACACATCATAACACATCATAACACTAGCAAATCAGAATAGACATCTAAGCAAAAGGTCATTCACTAACATGCAATTTCTTCAACTAGTCACCTTACCAACTACTCAGGCTTTTACTGCTAAAAACCCATAATTAAGTGCTTAAAAGTCTAACATAGATAAACTATTCAAAGCATCAGATAAAAGTACATTAAATGACTTATCGTTTATAAGATTTCATCCTAAAACAAACAATATCATCATTTGACTTATGCTTTAACTATCAAGGACTAAACACAAACAAAACAATAATTTTTTTTTTTTTTTTTTTTAGAGAAATGTATTTAAGACATGTTTATCATGCGCATGCATACACACCCCCACACTTAAAACTTTCATTGTCCTCAATGTAAGAAAAATATAAAGAAAAGGATTAAGGAACAACACTACCAGGTACGGAGTTGATCAGTTTCCTGTTGGTGAGACTTTAGTTGTGTAGCTGTGTAGGTTGTGCTAACTCCTGCATAAACACTCAAGCAAATAATAAAAATAAACATGAAATTAGCATACATTAAAATAAAACTAAAGTAAATAAAATAAATAAAGTAAAATAAATGCAGATGCAAGGGTTGCCTCCCCGCTAGCGCTAAGTTTAACGTCTTCAGCCAGACATAACCACTTAAGTTGTTCATGGCGGCTTCCATCTAGCGTACTGATGAAGACATGAGAAAGAATATTTGTCTAGCTGTGGCAGTTTATCCATGGATCCTCATAGGTCCGGAGATTACGACCAGTTTCAGCTCAGGAGGATTTAATTCAGGTTGTAGAGAAGTTATTTTTGACCGGACTGTTTCTAGCAAGTATGAGTAATGACACTCATCCTCACCAGGTTATTGGTTTTCAACAGTTGGATCTGGAACTCTCACTATGGGCCAAAGTGCTTGTGGGAAAGGTAATCTTGGTTGGAAAGGTGGCACTGGTTCTTCCTGAGGGGTACCTATACAACTATCTTTGGGGTCATCTATGGTTTTGGACTTGTCCTGAAAGCTTACCTCCTTACTACTCCTAGTGAATATGACATTAACACCCTTTACATTGGCTGCTTCATTATCAACATGTGCCCTGTGTTGGCCTTATGGATTTGGTTGAGTTTGATATGGGAATTTTCCTTGTTCGAGCACACTAATGACATTAGTCTATTTAGAGATTTGGCTTTTTATTTTCTTATTATCTTCCACTACCTGAGCTATCAATGACTCAAACCTCTGATTGGTTTTACTCTGGGTCTCCACAAATGCTTTATGGGCTTCCATAGTCGCTTTCTAGGACTCTATGAACGCTTGCATAGTATCCCTTAAAGAAGTCTTAGGAATAGCAGGTATGTGATATTGAGGGGCACTATAACCTCTAGGTGGTGGTGTTTGACTCGGTTGATGAGACTCTTACTACCAACTAAGGTTGAAGTGGTTCCTCCAACTAGGATTATAGTTGTTTAGGTACGGTGTGTAAGTCTTCTGATACGTCCCTAATGCATGGGATTGTTCTTCATACGTTCCTCTTATCTCACCATATATTGGACACTCTTGAGATTCTAGCTGGGCTACTGAAAGCATTGTCTGGCTGTTTTTGGCTATTAAGGCTCTCATCTGTCTAGTTAACAACTCAACTTGTGTCTTAAGGCTATCCTCTTCCTTAAAGTGTTGTAGGCTTCTGCTAGAAGAAGTGTGTGTCATATCAGTGTTATATAAGACATTGGGTTCAGTCCAAGTATGAGATTTCTTAGCTAGATCATCCAAATACTCGAGTGCCTCATCAGGGTACTTTCGGATAAACTCACCATTGTACATTGTCTCAACGAATTGGCGCTCCCTAGGTGTCAATCCATCATAAAAATAACTTGCTAAATGCCAACTCTCATATCAATGGTGAGGGTAACTACCAAACAACTCCTTATACCGCTCCCACGTTTGATAAATGGTCTCACTGTCTCTCTGGATGAAGGTGGAGATTTTTCTTTTCAGGGCATCCGTCTTATGGTGTGGGAAGTATTTGTTGAAGAATGCCCGAGTCATCTCGTCCCATGACCCTATTGACCTAGGTCTTAAAGAATTCAACCAGCTCTTAGCTCTATCCTTAAGGGCAAAAGGAAAGAACTTAAGTCCAATTATGTCGTTAGTCCCAAAACGGTCATAAAAGGTTCCTACTACCTCTTCAAATTCTCTAATGTGCACGTAAGGATTCTCGCTCTCTAAACAGTGAAAAGTTGGAAGATATTGTATCAATCCAGGTCTGAAGTCTATGTGTGGTGCATTAGGGGGAAACATGATGCACGAAGGTGTAGCTGTGCGAGTTAGGTGGAGGTACTCTTCAAAAGTCCTCTTGGGTGGTCTCTCGTATTCACTCATATTATGTGCGTTAGACGTGGATGATGGATTTTCAAATATGTTCTCATAGTCTGAGCTTCTTCTTCAGCCAGAACAAATCTACCAAATATATCCCTACGTCTAGACATGTAATTGAAGCTCAAATAATATAGGAAACAGGAAAAAAAAAGTATATAAATAAATAAAAGGAATAAACTAAAAATTAAAATTTAAGTAAAACTAAAACAGAAATAAATAACTAAAATAAATACTAAAATAAAATTACTAGAAACAAAAATAAAAGAACTAATTAAAATAAAAATCTAAACAAAAATTAAATAAACTAAATAAGCAAATAGTAACTGAAATAATAAAAAAAAATGGAACGAAGTTACCGCTTCATTATTGAACAAGCAAACCTACTTCTTTAAATTGTAAACCGTCTCCCCGGTAACAGCGCCAAATTTTTATTACGCCCAAAAATAACTTGCGGTTATCGCACTATAATTGGGGTGTCGATTCCTCAAAGAGATGGCT
The DNA here is from genome assembly GCA_019454045.1 of Zanthoxylum bungeanum. Taxonomy (NCBI): domain Eukaryota; kingdom Viridiplantae; phylum Streptophyta; class Magnoliopsida; order Sapindales; family Rutaceae; genus Zanthoxylum; species Zanthoxylum bungeanum. The sequence goes on from SKCR01022776.1 coordinate 264,966, forward strand.
ATATGAACTAATTTATTCAAAAAAAAATATTAACAGTAACTTAAATAAATAAAATAATAGAATTGATAATTAAAATAAAAATGATAGAAAATTTTACAGGATTTTATCAGTAGAGAGCTATGGCAAAGCATCGAGAATCCCACTTGTGTCAAATTCCTATATTCAGTTATTGATTCATATTATTACTCAATTGAAGGTTTCACATCCCAAACCAACAATCAGAAAATATCTAATTCTACTCCTATTAAATTCTAAGTTAATCAATGGTTATTTTCTCTGTGTTAACAGTACATAAAAGTCATCATTACAAGTTATCTAACGTCGACAATATACCTTCAGGCAATACTGCAGCCGAAGACCAACACATAAAATGACTTTTACCAGTCACAACTAAGTTCACAAATCACACATAGAAGAAGCATGACTGGATCTATATGGAAGTTAATAAAATATAATTTCTGGATTCAAGAATCGAAAGATAATAGAACATAACAACCATCAATTATATTAAACATTAAAAGGTTCTTAAGAAATCAAAAAAATAAATATAGAAATTAAAATACAAGAGTTCATCCTTGACTTTACCTATGAGATTAGTTCTCCATGGAAGAAAGAGATGCAGCCTGAATAGATTTGAGAGACGTCATGATTTCCTTGAAGTTCTTCATTCTTCCTCTCTATGAATTGTTTTTTTGGCTCTTTTTGTGTGTTTCCCCCTGATTTTCTCCTCCTCTAGGGTTTAGGATGAAGTTGCATTTATATAGAAAAGTCCTGAAACCCTAAATTGCATTAAACACACACAGCACACAATTCTGGAATCGTAGTTTCACGTCGCGACGTGTGTTGGAGTTTCTAAAACAAGCCCAAGATCATATAAGCATGTAAACAAGAATGAATAAGGATGAAGAGTGGCGGAAAACAACTTACATCGATCGGTTTGTGGATCCGTTGAGCAACAAAATTCCCTTTGTGCAGTGTATATTCGGCCAAGGTAAGTGGTGAGCTCCAAGCTTTGTTTTGATCCTTCCAAGCCCAAGGATTAGTTTCCCATAACACCTATGTATGATTCCTTGATGGTGCTAGCCTTGTATATGATTTATTGTTCCAAACAAACACAAAATTTCCAAGCTTTTGCAACAAAAACATGAAAATGAGAGTGCTGTGAATAGTGGTATTCACGCCACTTTTGAGAGAGAGGATGAAGATTTCTTGTAAATGATTTACTTAAACCTTTTATATTTATTTCTAAAATAATTATAATAAATCAAATACCAAAAGTTGGTATATGACAAGGTCAAGGTCAATCATCTTTACTTGGAGTGTAATGCACACTTCCACCAAAACTCATCACCATAAAGTGAAACAATGACAAGTGATGTGATGGTTGATGTGACATGTGGGCCCCACTTGATTCCGAATGCGAGTGGGCCCGCAAACACTCCCGGGCTCGGGTTCGATAATTCCGAATTAGCGAACTTCCGTCGCGACGTTAATTAAATCAAATTTAATTAAATAATCATGCCCAGCAAAATTACCTTTCACGTCGCTAATGAATTAACTCCAAATTAATTCGTTTGCCCGAATTAAAATCTAATTTTAATTCTGCGTCGAAATCGAATTTCGTTTAATATATCGAATATATTATTTTAATGATTAATTCCAAATTAATCTTTCTCTCTCTTCAAATAGTATTTTATCCAAGATAAAGTCTCTCCGCAATTAATCCAAGATTAATTGAGTTCGAATCATACGTCATCGGTGAATCTTCGGGAAGCGACCCAAGAGATCTCTAGATATGTTGGTAGTAAATCTGGTCGTCGGTATACCCGAACACGTACGTACCATGTACTACATTTTACCGATTTACGAGACAAGGTTGGCTTCTAGCAAAGCGCCATGCCTACCCAATTCTCTAGAAATATTCTTACTGGAATATAAGATCTTTGTCAAGCGTAGTATACCGTAGTATTATGTATAGCGATCCAGTATCAGATGTCACGTGCAAGGCCTGAGGCTGGAATAGTGTCTGCCCCGTACGAAGCACATATCGGATATCAAGCAACTAGTCTCTTTGAATCGGATAATCATGACCTTTTTATATTATCCCGATGGTTGCAACACTATAGAGAACTAGTTCTGAATCCCTGCGTGATCATCATCTCCATATGTCTGAAGTGATACTTCCATCTTGACATCACATCCAATGCATTACGATTCTCAATAAAACCAGAAGAGGCGTACGCAGAATCTGTTAAAGCCCTGGACGACCAAAACCAAAGTTTACCGATTGTCACAAGCATTAGCGATGCGAGTCTCAGGTTAAGACCAAATACATATACCCTGACGTGGACTCCCATAGACACATATACATACTACCAATGGGATTCCACGGGGTCTATCCAGAGCGAAGCTGTTTTCCGTACCATCGGTAAAACACAACCTCCTACCGCACTTGCATAAGTATCATATACTTAAATATATGAAAAATATGTCGTTATGCCCTCACAACGCGCACAAGTGCAATACTAGCCTATACCACATTATCGATGTCCAGTCTCGATAATACTACGACTAGGGATATTTAATGATTAAATCTTTATGGATTGATTCTGTCTCATATCATCTCAATCTGATACTAATCATATGGACTTCTACCATTTATATTAAAGTAAATAAATTTAAAAAACGGTAAAAGGCAATTTCATTAATACATAGTTAATTTTATACAAAAACATAATGTATTTTACAAACAGTGACTCTATGGGTCATAACTGTCTAACAATCTCCCACTTGGCCTATAGCCAGTCTCTCAAGCATCTAATACCTGAACTATGTACGTGTCGCTCAAACTTTTCCCATGAAATAGCTTTCGTCAGCGGATCTGCCATGTTGTCATATGATGTGACCTTCTCGACCTTCACATCGCCACGATGTATAATCTCACGAATCAGATGAAAACGTTGAAGAACATGTTTGGATCATTGATGAGACCGTGGTTCCTTAGCCTGCGCTATAGCCCCGTTATTGTCACAATACAATGAAATGGGCTCAGCTGCTAACGGAACTACTCCTAATCCAATTAGGAATTTTCGGATCCAAACTGCCTCCTTTGCCGCTTCTGCCGCAGCAATGTACTCCGCTTCTGTTGTTGAATCGGCAACAATATCTTGCTTGAAAATTTCCAGCTCACTGTTCCGTTATTCAAACAAAAAATGTACCCTGATTGCGACTTAAGGTCGTCTTGGTCGGTTTGGAAACTTGCATCGGTATATCCAGATACCTCAAGTTTTCCATCTCCATATATTAAGAAGGCATCCTTAGTTCGTCTAAGATACTTAAGGATACTCTTAACCGCCACCCAGTGACCTTCACCCGGATCGGCCTGATAGCGACTACACATGCTCAAAACATGGGAGACATCAGGTGGCGTACATATCATGGCATACATGATCGATCCGACTGCCGAGGCGAACAGTATCCGACTCATGTTGTCTCTCTCATCTGAGTTTTAGGACACATGTCCTTAGATAGATAGACACCATGTGACATTGGCAACAGTCCTCTCTTGGACTGATCCATGTTGAATCTCTTCAACACTTTGTCAATGTACGTGCTCTGGGAAAGTCCAAGCAGCTTTCTAGATCTATCCCGGTAGATCTTTATTCCCAGAATAAAGGCTGCTTCTCCCAGATCTTTCATGGAGAATTTCAATGAAAGCCAAGCTTTCCCCGACGTTAACATGGGAATGTCATTGCCTATTAGCAATACATCGTCAACATAAAGGACAATAAAAGTCAGTGCTCTCCCACTAACCTTCCTGTATACACAAGGATCATCTTCGTTTTGAACGAAATCGTATTCTTTTATGATTTCATCAAAACGTTGGTTCCATGACCGCGATGCTTGCTTCAATCCATAAATGGACCGATTTAACTTACAAACCTTGTTCGTAAGTCTAGGCACGATAAAACCGTCAGGATGTTGCATATAAACATCCTCCAACAGGTTTCCGTTAAGGAAAGCAGTTTTAACGTCCATCTGCCATATCTCGTAATTGAAATATGCAGCTATAGCAAGCATTATCCGAATGGATTTAACCATGGCAACGGGTGAGAAGGTTTCGTCATAGTCGACACTATGTACTTGACGATACCCCTTCGTAACAAGCCTAGCTTTGTACGTTTGTATGTTGCCATCCATGTCGGTCTTCTTCTTGAAGACCCATTTACATCCAATAGGCTTTACGCCTTCTGGTGCATCAACCAGTGTCCAAACTTGGTTGGTTTACATGGAATCCATTTCAGACTTCATGGCTTCTTGCCATAAAGCGGAATCGATATCTTGTATCGCTTCCTCATTCGTAGCCGGTTCGTTATCCTCAATGAGATTAATATCTACATGAGGTGAGATTAGAAACCCATACCTCTCAGGCAGTTTCCTGACTCTCTCCGACCTACGCGGTCCTTGTGTAACTGAAGATTGTGGTACAGTCTCATCTTGGATGGACTGTTCATGTTCCGTTGAGGATTCGATGCCAGGAACAGTATTACTTCGATTTTCATCGAGTTCTACTTTCCTCCCACTTATCACTGCATTTAGGAATTCCTTCTCAAGGAAAACCACATGTAGAGCAACAAATACTTTGTTCTCTCGTGGGTGATAGAAGTAATATCCTTTGGTTTCCCTAGGATACCCTACGAAAAGGCATTTATCCGATTTGGGTTCAAGTTTGGTACCTTCCAAATGTTTGACGTATGCCCAGCATCCCCAAATCTTCAGGAATGAGAAACCCGGTTTCTTTCCTGTCCATATCTCATACGGAGTCTGTTGAACAGACTTTGACGGAACCTTATTCAAAATAAGAATTGCACTGTTTAATGCATATTCCCAAAAGGAAATAGGTAGCTCAGTGCGACTCATCATAGACCTTACCATGTCCAACAAAGTACGGTTTCTCCGTTCGGACACACCGTTTAATTGCGGTGTTCCAGGAGGAGTCCACTGTGAAATAATACCATATTCTTTCAAGTAATCTAGAAACTCATTGCTCAAGTATTCGCCACCACGGTCCGACCATAATGTCTTAATACTCTTGCCTGTCTGTTTTTCAACTTCGTGTCGAAACTCTTTGAATTTCTCAAAAGTTTCCGACTTGTGTCTCATCAGATAGACATAACCATAACGCGATGCATCATCCGTAAAGGTTACGAAGTATTCATATCCACCTCTAGCCTTGCTAGATATGGGCCCACATACGTCACTATGAACGAGGGCTAACAGTTCGGTGGCGCATTCACCTTTACCACTAAAAGGTGATTTAGGCATTTTGCCTAATAAGCAAGATTCGCAGACGTCATATGAATTTGGATCAAATCCGTCCAAGTATCCACTCTTCGAAAGCGTGGATATGCGAGTCTTGTTTATATGTCCCAGACGACAATGCCACATAAAGGTTTCATCTTTGTTACTCATTTTGAGCCTTTTGTTTGTTATATTATATGTTGGAGATAGATTTATATTCAAAATAAAAGACCATTATTTGCAACAGCTGGGCAGATTTCTACATCATTTTTATATAAATAACACACAGTGTTTCTAAATACAAAAGTGTACCCACATTGGGTTAACATAGATACAGAAATAATATTCCTAGTCAAACTAGGTACATAATAACAGTCATTAAGTTCAAGTACATGCCCTGAGGGTAGTTCCAAAACAAAAGTCCCCACGGCCAAAACAGCAACAGACGTCCCGTTTCCAACACGTAGATCAATCTCTCCTGAAGCCAGTTTCCTGCTAGTCCGCAGATCCTGCACATCAGTACATATATGAGTGCCACAACTAGAATCAAAAATCCAATTTTTAAGACTATGAGTAGTCATGTTTATTTCAATAACAAACATACCTGAGGCCGGTGCCTTGCCCGCCTTTGTCTCCTTCTGGAGTGGCTTGAACTCGCGGCAGTCACGTTTCCCCGTTTCCCGCAGTGTAGGCAAACATCTTGTGATTTGTCCTTTGGCTTCCCAGAAGCCTTTGACGCTTTGGCCTTGCCCTTGCCCTTATGCTTCTTCTTCTTCACACCTCCAGTTGCCTTGGGCCCAGCCCTCGGTTTCTGAGATGTCGAAGCGAAGTGCGCCTCGCGCTTGTTCCTTTAAGAAGCTCATTCTCTGCTTCCTTGAGAGTAGACAATAACTCTCCAAGAGTGTCGTCAGTGTTCATCAAATTGTAGTTTATGATAAACTATCTCCAAGAATCGGGGAGAGATTGTAAGACCATGTCTACAGTAATCTCTGCCTCAAAGACTATCCCCATATAGGCTAACTCATCGATGTTAGCAATCATCTGAGCCATATGGGACTCAACAGACATGCCTTCTGACATGCGAGTGCGAAAGAGCTTCCTTACTAACTCATACCTCTGCATCCTCTTGTTAGAGCGATGCAGCTCTTGCAATCTTGCCATCATGTTATAAGGATCCAAGTCCCTATTTTGGCGGCGAAAATGCTGAGTCATTGAAGTGAGCATAATGGACTGAGCAGTGTCATAATCATCGCTATGAGTCTTCCAAAGCTCCAGCTCAAGTGTCTGATCAGGGGTGGGCTTAGGCCCAAGAGGTGTATTTATGGTATACAGCAACCTCTCAGCCCCAAGGACTATCCTTAGGTTCATCTCCCAGTCTGTAAAGTTTGTGCCCTTAAAGACATTCTCTCCCATGATTATGTCGCGGACATTTCCTTTGCCAGTCATCTTGACTACGATAGTCTAACTATCTAGCCAACGATGATTGGGTACAGTGTAACTGTTACATAGAAAAATAACATTATATTAGTCCAACTAATGATATAAATTTTGACAAAATAATTTGATAACGCGTAATGCTAAGTATCTGAATGAAATTGCAGATTCAATACTAGCCTCCCACTATTTTTCGGCGAGCCTCTAACCCTCTGTCGAGTACTCGGGAAACCTAGTTTCCTAGTGGGCTAGAATCCCGTTAAATAACGTACAACCTTGACTTTGGCCAACAAGCTGTATGATATTTAACTAGGTAGATCTTGAAGATCAATTGGATCTTATCCAATTCCTAGATCCGGTAGGTGGACGTCCAAGTCCGAAACATATATACAATACATATGCCAATACATCCAATGTATTTCCTAACCTTTTTCCTCTGAATCAACTAAGCCTTGGCTTTGGCACAACAAGCTTAATGATTCCAGTTAAGCGGGACCCGTTGACATGGAAAGTTTCGTGATCAATGTAGTTGGACAAGAAGTGATCTTGACTTTGGCCAACAAATCACAACTTGGACAAGACACCGATATAGTATAAAACTCTCATGATTCAAACACATCCGCAATTGACAAAGGCCTTGACTTTGGCCAACAAACCAATGCCAATTTTGGATCTTGAGTAAGAATCACTCAACGGAAGGAAAAATCGCTTAATATTTATTTGAGGGTTTTTCGCGTAAATTGGCAACCAATTTATTATCTTTGTTAAGGTCTCATCATACACCCTTAAGCATGTTCTAAAACATCACAAGGCGCGAGAAGAAAATAATAATAGCGATATGCGGATGGATATATAAACATCTTGTTCCTAGAACAAATCACTTCATTTCCGCTCCCCGGCTAGCACTATTCTACTTCTACCCAATTACAAAATACAATTACAGAAACCTCATTGCAATGAGGGGAATTAGGTGAGAAGAGAATACAAAGAGATAATAAGAGACAAGGCTGGACACGCAGGTCCAATTTTTAAATTCCAAATTTACAATAATTTCCAAAATTACCATTTCCCTTCTAATATCCATCTGATATACATTATTCATTCAACACATCCACATTTATTCATTCAATACATGTTCTACAACCAATCTAATCCAATTAATTAGTCTTAATTATGTGATCATCCAATGTTCAAACAACGGTTTGATTTTGCGTGAGTCCAACTCGTTTGAGAATAAGTACGTAAAGTACGAATTCAGAATTATATCGAACTACTTTTAAATCCAATTTAAGTCGTATTCAACACTAATTCTATTATTTAATTCTAATTAAATATTTACACTTTTAATGCGCTTTAATGATTTAGATTCCAAATCTAATCAAATCGGGTATCAAATCCCAACTAACATCTAATGTCCGTTAATTAAAGTCCGATGGGCTTTCAATTGATTTCATTAGGCTTGGGCTTTGGTCAATGCGGGTCAAACCCAATTACCAAGCCCAATAAGGAATCACCCTCGTTTGCCATAAAATCAATATCAAGCCCATAAGGCCCAATTAAACATAAAGCCCATTTATTACATTTGGGCTTAATGGTGTGATTTAGGCCCAATATGGATCAAATCCAATTGGCCTAAACCTACTTGGCCCAACCAAGCCCATTATGCCAAATATAATAGTTTTAAGCCCAATTCAAAACTAAGCCCAATTAATCAAATTTTAAAATTCATTTAATCAAAAAATCAAGTCCCCAACATGCCTCATCACATTCGGCCAAGGAAGTGAAAATTTACCGATTTCGTTTTCAATCCAATCGAATTACAAATCGTCATTTTATGTCCATTTAAAGTCATCCAATGATCTTACAAACAACAAAATACCAAGTCCAATGCAAGGGGTAACTTTCGGCCAAGCCTCTTTTGGGGGGGAAAAATTAATCCAATTTATTTTTCATGAAATTGATAATGTATAACATCAAATAACATACATTTAAGCATATCCAATCAAACCATTTCATCAAATCATGCTTCAATCAATATTCCCCAAATTTTACCCTAATAAATTTTCATGCTCATTAAGCTCAATGATACCATTGTTGGAGTTTCTAAAACAAGCCCAATATCATATAAGCATGTAAACAAGAATGAATAAGGATGAAGAGTGGCGGAAACACACTTACATCGATCGGTTTGTGGATCTGTTGAGCAACAAAAATTCCCTTTGTGCAGTGGTGTATTCGGCCAAGGTAAGTGGTGAGCTCCAAGCTTTGTTTTGATCTTTCCAAGCCCAAGGATTAGTTTCCCATAACACCTATGTATGATTCCTTGATGGTGCTAGCCTTGTATGTGATTTATTGTTCCAAACAAACACAAAATTTCCAAGCTTTTGCAACAAAAACATGAAAATGAGAGTGCTGTGAATAGTGGTATTCACGCCACTTTTGAGAGAGAGGATGAAGATTTCTTGTAAATGATTTACTTAAACCTTTTATATTTATTTCTAAAATAATTATAATAAATCAAATACCAAAAGTTGGTATATGATAAGGTCAAGGTCAATCATCTTTACTTGGAGTGTAATGCACACTTCCACCAAAACCCATCACCATATAGTGAAACAATGACAAGTGATGTGATGGTTGATGTGACATGTGGGCCCCACTTGATTCCGAATACGAGTGGGCCCGTAAACACTCCCGGGCTCGGGTTCGATAATTCGAATTAGCAAACTTCCGTCGCGACGTTAATTAAATAATCATGCCCAGTAAAATTACTATTCACGTCGCTAATGAATTAACTCCAAATTAATTCGTTTGCCCGAATTAAAATCTAATTTTAATTCCGTGTTGAAATCGATTTTGTTTAATATATCGAATATATTATTTTAATGATTAATTCCAAATTAATCTTTCTCTCTCTTCAAATAGTATTTTATCCAAGATAAAGTCTCTCCGCAATTAATCCAAGATTAATTGAGTTCGAATCATACGTCATCGGTGAATCTTCGGGAAGTGACCCAAGAGATCTCTAGATATGTTGGCAGTAAATTCGGTCGTCGGTATACCCGAACACGTACGTACCAAGTACTACATTTTACCGATTTACGAGACAAGGTTGGCTTCTAGCAAAGCGCCATGCCTACCCAATTCTCTAGAAATATTCTTACTGGAATATAAGATCTTTGTCAAGCGTAGTATACCGTAGTATTATGTATAGCGATCCAGTATCAGATGTCACGTGCAAGGCCTGGGGCTGGAATAGTGTCTGCCCCGTACGAAGCATATATCGGATATCAAGCAACTAGTCTCTTTGAATCGGATAATCATGACCTTGTCATATTATCCCGATGGTTGCAACACTATAGAGAACTAGTTCTGAATCCCTGCGTGATCATCATCTCCATATGTCTGAAGTGATACTTCCATCTTGACATCACATCCAATGCATTACGATTCTCAATAAACCAAGAAGAGGCGTATGCAGAACCTGTTAAAGCCCTGGACGACCAAAACCAAAGTTTACCGATTGTCGCAAGCATTAACGATGCGAGTCTCAGGTTAAGACCAAATACATCTACCCTGACGTGGACTCCCATAGACACATATACATACTACCAATGGGATTCCACGGGGTCTATCCAGAGCGAAGCTGTTTTCCGTACCATCGGTAAAACACAACCTCCTACCGCACTTGCATAAGTATCATATACTTAAATATATAAGAATATGTCGTTATGCCCTCACAACGCGCACAAGTGCAATACTAGCCTATACCGCATTATCGATGTCCAGCCTCGATAATACTACGACTAGGGATATTTAATGATTAAATCTTTATGGATTGATACTGTCTCATATCATCTCAATCCGATACTAATCATCTGGACTTCTACCATTTATATTAAAGTAAATAAATTTACAAAACGGTATAAAAGCAATTTCATTAATACATAGTTAATTTTGTACAAAAACACAATGTATTTTACAAACAGTGACGCTATGGGTCATAACTGTCTAACAACGTGCGCCATGCATCTTGACGCACCAGCTTATACAGGATGTTACAATTGACGAAATCTCCTCAAGTATATGTAAATCGATATATTATGGGTCTCATAACTCTTTCTAGATCAAAAGTTATAGCCTTTTTTTAAATTCAGTGTGTGGTTGATGCTCCTGCGTGCGTCCGATACTCTGTTAGGCTCTGAAACATATCCAATTGCACCATTCTCCTCGATCCATTACTTCATATTAACAAAGCACAAAATGACTCTAATTAAGATTAAAACATACGATAATAAAGCTGAGTTAGCAGTGTTCTAAGTAAACTTTCATGCACTTACCAGCAAGTCATCTTCAATTTCAATTGTCAATTTTTTTCCCTTTTTTTTTGATTCACAAGAGTGGTGATGTTTTTTTTTCCCCACTAAAACACAGCCTTTAACTTGCCAAATCCAAAAAGGAAAAAAATTACACCATGCGATGAAGAACAATTATGACTGACAAAGGCAAAGACAAATCAATTTGTTGTTTTTGATTTGTTCAATGACATTAGCAAATAGAAAGTAAGAAACAATTGTGTTTTTTTTTTTTTGGTTCACTGGCGTGAATTTTTTTTTAAAGCAACAGCAGACTAATATTCTAATTCACATGCAAAAAGGATAAAAACAACAAATACCTATTGATCTGTCTACGCTTAGGAAAGAACAAAATAAAAAAATAATAATGAGAAAATCGATACTTGTTGACAGACACAAGAAATTAATGAGAAAACTACAATGAGACAAACCGAAGGAAAAAACAAAAATTGAAAGATAATAGGAATAAAATTAGACCTGAAAATCTGGCTCTGATAACTAATTGATACGAAACCGGATACGAAAAGACAAAACCCGATCCAAGATCCCGTAGACCCTCAAAGAACATGTCATTGAAAACCCTTGGAGATAGCCTCAGATGAATTTTACCAGTAAATTGGATGCCACAAAGGATGCCAACACTTTGATAAGTATTTTTTCAATCACTGAACGATGATAAACTTTTCTTAATCTCAAGAAAAATCACTATTCACACACTAAAAATTGGGTGTTTCATTAAGAGTTGTTTTTTAGTTAAATAATGACATACTCAAACCCTAAGAGAGCCAAAAACTCTAAAATAGCCCTAAACTACCCATTACCAACTAAAAGCCCATAACTCCTAATTTCTAGCCCATTTTGAACCCATAAATAATTAAAATAAACTAACCCAAATAATAAATAAAAACGGTCATCCACGTTGGTTCCATACGTGCAAATAAATAATAAATAAGCCTAAACAAATGAAATAATTCCATGCTGCTTCTCGAGGACTTGGGTCAAGTGTATAACTCTTGAATCCTCTTCCTTGAAGTCTAATTGGTCTCGCACATGCTTGTTCAATGTAGATACATGATGTTGGGCCAGACCTGTCATAACGTCCCTAATCTTCTGAGATATGTGTCTTGTAATTAGTCCAATTGGTGCTTGGATTGGATCAATTATGGTTCGAACCGAACCAGGTGCAGCTAGGATCACATCATTATCGTAGTTTAGTCAAGAACTTATAATATGTGTTTCTGATTCGCTATTTGTTTTGACAAATATGAGTTGGACATGGAGTGATCGTGAAGCTTGTTAAGTAACCCATGTGATGAGTACTTGAATGTTGATTCATGTTTAATATATACAAATGGTTGGAAGTATTTAGGATAAAACGAGGATAGTGGGTGATGGTTTTGAGAATGGAGTTCAGGATTATGAATAGTTGATTGACCACTACAGGTGCAGAGTTTGCTATTGATATGATATGAAGTGAGATTTGTGATGAGCTTAATGTCTATGTGTATGTATGGATGTATGTAAGTCTATGAACCCGTAATGAATATTTATATGTATAAGTATATTTTCATGTAATTATATACGTATGAGACAATAAGATAAGTATGATTTAAGTGGTAGGGCTGATGCTCAAAGTGCCAATCTAGATCGCATTTATGTCTAATTCATGAATACGAATAATTCCTTTTTTTTCCATAATATTACTTATTTATGGTAGTACTTCTTGCTTTTATATACATATTCGATCTATTTACAATTAGATTGAAACTAAATATGTTTAGTGATATGTATATTAGCCAAATACCCGAAAATAAATTTTATAGTGCGCAGCCAAAGACCCGATAATATATTTTATAGTGCGCAGTTACAAAGTAGTTTGTAATTGACATTAGGAAGTTTCATTACTAAAAGTATATTATCAAATAAATTCCCTAGTCAAGATATAATAACACGAGTCAGTTAGTAAAATCAACTGAGACCAGTATATGTCATATATCGAGACTTAGTCTGATGGTTTATCCCAATGAACCATGAGACTTGAGAGACTCGTATAGACATGTAAGTGTTTATTTGATAAACAATAAAGAACTCACTGAACATTTCCTAATAGATGGTACACCAACTTCAATAGGAATCTTCTCGAGTCGAGTAGCATAGTAGTCCTTCGACTTGAGATACCACTGTGGATATATGAGATCCTCTACTCTTTGATGGTAGTCATGTCATCGGTCTATTTAGATTAAACCTCCACATGTTCATTAGGTGTGGACTGATGCTCATGATATCCTGTGAGTATCAGATAGAATCCGTCAGTTCTGTATACAGGGCATAGGTATCAGGTACATATTTGCAATCTAGTAAATCCATGGTCGTGGTATACTTCGGAAGTGAGTTCCGATTGTTATTTAGAGATCGTAAATTTAAAAGTCAAATATATTATACCTTAGGGATTTAAAGTTCTTATCTATATCTCTGGTATAATTTTGATAGCCTATGACAGAGGGATTATACGTATGCAATGACCTCGACTTGCATAGTTCAACGAGATTATCTGTGGTCATCATAATTCATGAGTGGGTGAATTATGGACACGAAATTGGATTCCGTGAAGGATAAACCTAAACTTAGAGAGTCCTACAATATGAAGTGTACTCATTTAGCCCTTGGGCAATGCGTTATGAATAATATAGATTATTCGTAATACTTCACCAAATTAAATGAGTTAATTCAAGTTGTTTAAAACGGTTAATGAAAATACATGTATTAAGGGCATTTCGGTCATTTGATAATTAATATGTATTTGTATTTGATGTAAAATTTGATTTGATACATATTAAATATTTATCAAATGAGATTTTGACACATGCCATTAATAAATGTCTTTGTTATTTAATGTAAATAAAAATACATATATAACAAAAATAGCACGATCTAATTATTTAGATGTTTAAATATTAAATATCTAGATAATTAAATTATTCCTATTACATAATTGTTATGCAGTATGTTTGATTATTATTGGTTACATATGGCATGATTTTATTAAGCTTAAAGTTTACAATTGGATTTGTTAACTTAAAGGTTATCATTATTATTAATTAGATTAATTGACCAAATGACCAAAATACCCTTCTTTAAAAACACCCTAAGTCAGTTTTGGCTTACTATTTAAAGTTGAAAATTTTGTTTCTCTTTAATCGAGCTCCCATGGCTGAAACCTATCTCCATTAAAGCTCTCAAAAATGTATTTGAAGAAATAAAGAAGAAAGTGAAGAATTTCAAGAAAAAAAGGTTTAAGGAAATTAGGAGACTTTGAGGTAATCTTCATAACTCTTAAACTTAGAAAGCTTGTTTCTTGCTCTTGAATATCTAGAATAGTTCTAGGGTTTCTTCATTTCTTAGAGTTTGGGCCTTTTTGATTTGGAGAATGGATTTGGATGATACATGTATATGTGAAGTTGGATTAGATGATATTAGTGTAATATTAATTCAATTTTGTCATTTGATGACTTGTTTCCATTCTAGAATGTTATGACCACTCTTTTAACTCCTAAAATTGTTCTTGAGTTCTTCATAGGTGGTGGCTTTGGTTGGTGTTAACGTTGATATGATTAATATTGAGAAAATTGGATTTAAAACAAGAAAAATGATATTTTTAATTACCAAATTAGATCTGGATTTTCTGTGATTTTGGTGATGAAAATTATGTTGTATAAATGTATTAGATGTGTTTTGGGTATTGGAACAATGACCGAAAAAAATTTCGGAGTTGAATTATGTAACAACTGTATTACCGGGTGAGTTTCAGGCTTACCGGTCCCATAAACTGCCCAAGCATTATTGGAGCTGACCTAGGCAGCCCCCATGTGTGTTGGTTGGTCGATTCGGACAAAAACGTGTTTTATACCATTTTGCGGAAAAATATTTTCGTAAGAGTTTCGTGACGTTTCTAACCTATTTATGTAGTTATTAGATATCGAAGAAATATATTTACTTGAATGAATTATTCATATTGGATGTTGAATAATTTATTTGATAATTTTAAAAAAGATTTAAAATTATGATTTCGCCTGAATCGCTAGCTTCCGCTGTGCCACGCTAAAACCTCAACATTAAGTGTATAAGATTGTTAAAGAAAATAAGTTATGATTTTCGGATTTTTATTAGCACGTGTGGAAGTGCGTTATTGGGATAGGTTTTTTATTGACCAATGCATACGATTTAGCTGTATAGAGATTGAGTTGGTATAAGCTAAGCCTTTACTGAGTAATAGAAGTATGTGATTGATAAACTACTTATATGAATAGAAATGTATATTTGGTAAGATATTGTATCAATGTTTTCAGATAAGAATTTTGAAAACGGATTATGTTTGATTGATAAGTAAATGAGATGAGGACTATTAAATATTATGGTTTCTGAATTTAAAATAATACGTATATTTATATATGTGATGTATATACGTATATGCATGATTAAGCTGATGATAAAGCAATGTATTATTTTTATTCTCCATTTGATGTCGTATCTGATTATTTGTATGAACTTGTGATTGAAATGAGAAAAATAATTGATTGATTGTGGTTGCTTGTTCCTTTCGGAACCTGATGATGTATGTGATTGCTTGCACAAGATAGTGTATTCAGTATATGAATGTGTAAGGTACTGGTTGGTGATTTGAGGTATATTAATCAATAATTATATTCAATTATGATTTATATTATGTACTTGAGCAATTCGAGAGGGTATGTATGATGCTATTATCGGTTATATTACATTCTATATGTTCAGATATATGTATATGATGGTGCTAATGTTGAGAGCGTCCAAGGTATGTATATTTGTTAGATATTTGAGTATATTTTATTAGTAAGTTTAGACTTGTATGTATATAAGCTCTAGTATGGAAAGTATTTGTAAATATGGGCAAAAGTAAATAAAGATTTTAAAATTTGATGTATAATATTATTAAGTGATAGATTTAAGAGATGGTATATGAGATATATTTAGAATCATAAATGCATATATAGTTATGATATGGTTTTGATATGTGACCGAAAGAGAATAAAGATTAATTGATAATTGGAAGAATTTCGTATATATGAAACAACCACTAGGCATTTGGGTATTGAGTTCGTATGGATGGTTAGTTAAGGACCATGAAATTGTTAGAAAATTGGTAAAATCAGGAAATAAAAGGATTCTGATCTCAAAATGATTTGATGGTTGATATATATATATTAGATAGTCAATTTTATAACATATTTGACTTTTATGTTTTGGTTATGCATGGTAGCTTACCGAGTTTTTATAACTCACACCAAACCAGTTGCTAGTTTTGTAGGTTGGCTTTTAGATTGGTCAACCACTACAGTTGTGAAAGTCATGCTCGAGATGTTGATAACTCAAGAGGCAGTCATCCACGCAAATGTCATGGGATAAGCTTTAGAAGTGTAGGATTTGGGAATAATATTTTAGTTTTCGTGCTGAGCACACTATTTGTAAATATTAAGTAAACATTTAAATTGCTGATGATGTTGTTGGCATAGAGCCATTGAATGTTGATAGATGATGTGTGCGGAGCCCTTAGGATATGATTTTGAAGAGATTTGTGTGGACACGGGGTCCTTTTATTTATTTGATATCTTTTCAGGTTCCCTTTGATGTTGGACTGTGATCCAGTTTTCCAGTTTTAGGATACATCATGTCAAATTTTCATTAAATTAAGAGGCTTATGGAGATGGGTCATTGATATCTTCAGCCGGTAGCACCCTGCCTCTAGCGGGGTATTATAGTTCTGGTATCAGAGTTGAGTTTAGTGATGAGCAGAAAATATACCACTATTTACCATCCCTTTAACTTAATATTTTGTATGGTTTCTGGAGTTTTACGAATGTTTTGATGTGTTTTTGTATGTTTTACAGAAAAATAAAATTTTAGGCCTCAATGGAATCAATCAGGACTAAATTTAGAACAAATAAGGGCAAAAACTGGGCTTGACTTTTGGATTTTGGAGGTTGGAAACTTGAAATGGCCTTCTAATAAAGTATAATTTCGAAAATTTCAATTTTGCATAATTTTTGTATTTTGGCCAAAACTTTCTACTCTGATATCCGATTGAGTTTATTCAAGTTCCAGATTAAAGAAGACTCAAAAATCTACAACTTTGATGTTCATAATACTTTCTAATTAAGAATTGTTTTGATGATCGAAATTGATAAAACATCCGAAAGTGTGTTACGTGCAATTATTAAAGTCATTTTCAAAGTAAAAAATAAAATAAAATAAAATATGAAATTGTCAAACTTCCACCAAACATGTCTTACATGTTTGGTGGAAGATTTGGTACCATGTTTTGTGCCATGTTTGGTGGAGAAATTAGTGGAGAAATTGGTGAAGGTAAAATTTTGCCTCTAAATACAAGTCATTTCATTTGTAAAATTCATACCTTCTTCTGGGGATTTCCTTAAGAATACTAAGAAATAGTTATTTCTTTACTTTACTTTTCAGTCATTATTTTTACTTTTTAGTATGAGGAGATAACTCATCTCTACTGGGGTGAAGGGTAAAGCTTGTATTACTAATATTTATATTATCTCCTTTAATTATAATATTTAAACTATTTAAAACCTGACTTAATGGGACATCGCCTTTATGGTCAGTTGGACTTAATTAAATTGATTTTAATCTGACTAAATTGGATACCGCTTTATGGTCGATCGGAATTAATCATATATAAATCTGACTTAATCAGGATACCGACTATATGGTCGGTTGGTAATGTCATGAAAAATTTAAATATTAAAATAATTGAGATATCTAAAATAGAAGTAAAAAAAGTGGATCCTCTAACCCCACATTTTATTTATTGCTTTATTTACCTTTTTAATTTTCAAGATTTACTTTATGTCATTTACTTTATTTATGTCTTTAATAGTCCTAGATATGAGGTTGTGATGAATTACAATATCACCAGTTTATAAGGGGTTATTTTATAACTTGGGTAATATAAAGGTTTATTTATTGAGTCTTAAGCTTAATGCTTCTTGTTAACTGGCCATTAATAACATTGATATGGTAAATTTAAAATAATCTTGAAGAAGGAATTTTAGGTTTCAGCTTTAGACTCAATAGCTCATTATCTCACCTTAGGGCATGATAACCCTTAGGAAGATTTCCTTGCATGACATACATATACTTGTCAGACGCGGGTAGCCATAATTGGAACTTAATCTTAATGAATTCAGGTAACTTGGTTAACATAGACATATGATTAATTGGGTTATTTTGGTATTGGCATCTGACCATCGACATAGGCTTTTGTATATTTTCGTGTCTAGGTTAATAAACCAATGTATTGCACAAACGTGAAATAACCACTTCATCTGTAAATGATATTGGAAGGATTCACAATCCTAGATAGTTTAATAATATTGAATTTTCCTTTAATTTACATTTGTATTGTTTTATTTACTTGTATTTAGTTTAATCACCATATAATCAAACAACCAATCTATTAGATACTTTTAAAAATTTAGCTTTATAATTTGGTAGCCTAGTATTAAGTTCTCATGGGATCGATATATTTTATACTACTTGAACGATATGTGCACTTGCGTTACGTCGATCAAGTTTTTGGCGCCGTTACGGGGGACTTATTTACCTTTTACTATTAATTTGGGGTTAGATACCTTTACTTGTGTCTAATTTATTTTTACTTATTATTTTTATTTTCTTGTGTTTCAGGTTCTCATACACTACATGAGAAGAGCTAGAAGCTTTGAAATCTGTCTGCTTGACCAAGAAATTGAAAGAACAATCACAGAGTTGAGAAGGGAAAGGCGTGAAGGTCAAGAAGCACTGATCAACATGGAACCTGAACCTTTGGAATTCGCACCACCGATTCCTATTCGGGACAGAATATTCTGGTGGTTGACGACTTCATTTCATGTATTGTAATTTCTCCCTTACCAGCAAATGCGTGTGACATCAAAATATGCATTTAAATGATACACCAATCAGAACAGTTTGGGGGGAATGTAACTGAAGATCCTAATGCCCACATCAGCAGCTTCCTGGAAGTTTGCAACACATTCAATTACAACCGAGTGGCTGAAGAAGCAATGAAACTGTGTGTGTTCCCATATTCCTTGAAAGTCAAAGCTAAGGCTTGGCTACATTCACTACCAGCAGGTTCCATAACAACTTCGAACACTCTTGGCACCAAATTCAGGGCAAAGTACTTTCCCCCAGCCAGAACAACAATGTTGAGGAATGACATTACATTCTTTGTGCAATATAACTTAGAATCCCTTTGCGAAGCTTGGGAGAGAAATAAGGAATTACTTCGGAAATATCCTCACCATGAGATTGCAAAGTGGACTTTCTGGACTAATGGGAACCACAACAGATCATGTTGCTGGAGGAGCTTTAATGGAAAAATGAGAAGATCAGGCCTGAGATTTAATTGAATAAATGGCTAACACAATCCATTGTGGCAAAAAAAAAAGTATGATTCAACGAATAGCAGGAATTTATGAAGTCGGAGCCAACACAACAATGAATGCCAAGTTGGATCGAATATCTAAATTCATGGAAACTCTTGGCATGCAGGGTAATACTGGATCCACAAGTTCACCATATGGAGTAGCATCAGAGTCAGAATCATGATGAGACAGTGAATTATGTCAAAATTTTCAACAGACAGGGGAACAATCCATATTCCAACACCTACAACCCATATTGGAGGAATCATCCCAATTTCATATGAAGCAACAATTCAGGGCAAATGAACAATCCACTGCAGGATTCCAACAGCAAAACAAAGGCCAATAGTATGAAAAAAAAAAACTAGGAATAGCAGAATTACTGGATCAGATGAAAAAGCAACAACCAAAATACGATGCTATGTTTCAATCCCAAGCAGTATTAATTCAAAGCTAATATGCTTCTATAAAGGCCCTGGAAATCAAGTGGGACAACTGGCCAATGCTCAGAGTTACAAACCGTAAGGTACCCTTTCTAGCAACACAAAACTAAACCCAAGGAACAAAATGAAGGAACAATGTCAAACCATCACTTTGAAAAGCAGTACTGAAATCAACAATGATGTTGGAATCAAAGCATCCACTGAGGAAGTTCCAAAAGAAAGCAGCGAAGTAGATCTAAAGATGGAGGAAAAAGAGGCAAAAGAACATGATTAAAAAAGATTTACTCCTCCACTTTTTCCACAGCGTCTCCAGAAGAACAACTAGACAAGTAGTTTGCTCGATTCCTGGAGATTTTCAAAAAAGCTGCATATCAATATTCCATTTGCAAAAGCATTGGAAAAAAATACCCGGCTATGTGAAATTCATGAAAGATATTCTGCCACGAAAAAGAAGATTGGGAGATTACGAGACAGTAGCATTGATAGAAGAATACAGCGCCATCATTTTAAAGGAAGCTTCCCCCAAAGTGGAAAGATCCTGACATTTTCACCATCCCTTGCACCACATGAGAACATTAATTTAGTAAGGCTTGGTGTGATTTAGGTGCAAGCATTAACTTAATGCCTTTGTCTATTTACAGGAAACTGTAGATTGGAGAAACAATGCCCACCTCAGTTACTATGTAGCTTGCTGACAGATCGCTCACATTTTCGAGAGGTGTAGTTGAAGATGTACTGGTCAAAGTCGACAAATTCATTTTCCCTACAGATTTCATTATCCTTGACATGTAAGAAGATAAAGATGTACAATCATCCTCGGGAGGCCATTCTTTGTTATAGGTCGAACTGTTATTGATGTACAAAAAGGAGAACTAACCATGAAAGTTCAGGATAAAGAAGTTACATTCAATGTTTTCAAGGCCATGAAATCCCCTAATGATGAAATGATGAGGAATGTTTCAGACTTGATGTAATAGATAATATCATCTAGAATACTGATGCAATATAACTTTCCACGGAAAAACTTAAGCTTACATCACCAACATGACTGACAACGAACTAGATGATGAAATTCTGGAATATATCGACTATCTTGAAATACCATTTCGCTTTAGATCGACACCACATGTGGAAAGTTTGGAACTACCAAAAAGGAGCGAATCAAGCTCTCCATTTAAGACCACAACAGTTGGAACTAAAGCCACTTCCGAGCCATCTCAGGTATACATTCCTAAAAAACTCTTCTGATTGACCTGTGATTATTTCTTCGTCACTAACATTGGAGCAAGAAGATAAGTTGCTGAGAGTGTTAGGAGAACACAAAAAAGCCATTAGCTCGACTATAGCAGACATAAAAGGCATTAGTCCATCATTTTACATACACAAAATTGTGATGAACGACAAGTACAAAGCCACAGTGGAGCATCAAGAAAGATTAAATCCAATCATGAAGGAGGATGTAAAGAAAGAAATTATCAAATGGTTAGATATCGACATCTATGTGTGCCCAAAAAATGAGGAATAAATGTAGCAACAAATGAAAAGAACAAGCTGATTCCAACAAGAACGGTGACTAGATGGAGAGTATGTATTAACTATAGGAAGCTGAACAAAGTTAGAAGGAAAGATCATTTTTCACTTCCATTTATTGCCCAGATGCTAGATAGACTAGCAGGACTTGAATTCTACTATTTACTTGACGGATACTCATGGTACCACCAGATTTCCATTGCCTCAGAAGATCAGGAAAAAAACCACTTTTACTTGTTGTATGGTTCTTTTGCTTTCCCCAGGATGCCATTTGGACTATATAATTGTAGGCACTGTATTTTTACATGTAAATTCCAATGATGAATCTTATACGGAGGCAATACTCTTTAAGTTTTGGAAGTCACGGGAAACAGATATCGGAAGGGAAAAGTCAGAAATTAATACCTTGTTGGACTTAATTCGTTTGTTTAGCTTCGGGTTTGCCCGTTAGATCTCTATTTTAAAATTTATCCTCGGCCCAAACCCCCACAAACCACACACCAAGCCCACCAAAAGAACCTAATCACACGCCCAAGAGGACTAAATACACGCATATCTCTGTCTAAAATAACAAATCCACACATTAAACATATGTAGAAATCCAAATAAATCACCTTCCCGAATTAAAAAATCAAATCAAATCTCATAAATCACATTCCTAATTAAATTAAATCACATGCCTAAACTAAAGAAATCCACTTCCTAATTAAATAGACTTTTTCCTTATGACACACAAATTAAATATTCCCCCCATAATTACACAATCTCCGTTGTCCTACCCGTATAAGGTAAACCCCAACCCTCTACTATAAAAAGAAGCATAAACCAAACTATTTTTTCCCTAGCACTCACGCCCAAAGCATAGAAAAATAGTCCCTTATTACCGTGAAAGAGAGATCCCTGCAAGCCTTCATCACCATGCAAATAAGCCTTCCATCAATCGAAAATACACATCCCTGAAAGTCCTTCCATTTCCACAAATCCCAACCAGAAACCACCCATTTTCATCACCAAAAACCACTGAAACTGTACTGCCCCAAACCACTGAAATTGCACTGCCCCAAACCACTGAAATTGCACTGCCCCAAACCACTAAAACTGCACTGCCCCAAATTATCGAAACTACACTCCCCCAAAATACCAAAACTGCCCCAAAAATCTGCCATATTACTACCGAAATTCTGCACAAAAAATTGCCCAAATACCATAAAAATAGTAACAAAAAACAGCAGCGAAAAAAGAGTAAACAACAGCGAGGCAACAAAGGAAAACAGCGAACCAGTAAATTGGAAAAGTTACGGAGCATCAACCCTTCCGACAACCATATAACGTACTTCCAAGAGGAAACTTAAGAGGTTAGACTTGAGGGCACCCTTTTATTTATTCTCGTTCTTTTTTTTCTATTATTTATTTTTATCTCTTCGCATGCGTATTGTTAGTTTCTGTATGTTGTGGTCATTTGGATGATTGATTTTATGTTATCTCTCGCGAAATATCAGATGGAAACCCAAACGTAAATTCCGTAGCCGAATCCGAATGGACGGTAGTACGGTCTGTACTTTGGATACAATTCCACGTACCGCTTGAGAAACACACATATTTCGTTTCATCTGATCTTGTGCTTATCCGTTGTTCATTATGAATAGTACGTTAATTTTAATGCATGATTTAGTTATTTTCTTTATTTTAGGAATTTGGTTATTTCTCTTTAATTTTTTATGCTTAGATAATCATTATTTATTTATGTTTCCGCATCAGTTAATTTAATATGTTCATGAGATTGTGTGTTTGCCGTTATTCCGACTTACTTTCATACATGCAAACTTAGATTTAGGTTTTACCTTTATGTATGCGAACTTATACATAGTTTATCCTTGCATATGTATGTTGCGTAGACTTGGTTAGATTATTGCATAAATCCTTTCATTACAAATGATATAAGTAAGGGACCATTCCGAACCCAACGGTTTGAGGTCTTCTCTTGCGAGGGGTGAGAACGGCCTTAAATCATTTGCCTAGTTCACATTAGGTTGCGACTCCATTATTCTCTAGTTTAGTCTCCTGTGGACTATCTGTACTCCCGACTAGGCCGCGAGCCTAGAATAGCGTCACGAATTTTTATGTCCTATAGTCTGGCGACTCTATTGGGGACAGAGAATCGGCCTCGAAATAATGTCTTGTAATGATTGTGATTTGTGCTTTAGTTAACCGTGTCTACCGTGGGTTGAAGGGGTTTAATCAAAGGAATTATTTGAGCTTGGTAATGGTTTGGTGTCTTCCTTCATTCACTACCTTTCTATAAGAAAAATCTGTGAAAGCACCTAGATAATAATGTACTCGAAGCCTACTTTGATAGACTAATTTGGAGGACTTGTTGTTTATTCCTGTCACCAAGGCGATAAGTGCCTAAGAGGCTTGGGTATTTAGAAGAGTTCGCTCCACCCTCCCTATAGGGAATATACAATAGGAAATCCATTTGACAGTCAGTCATGCATCATAACTCATCGGCACGTACCTTAGCGTATAAAAAAGGTGTGTTCACTTGGTCATTCGGACCCTTGAGTCGGGAGACCTAGTCGTGGGCAATCCTTCATCGATGAGAGCCTTTGTCTATACCCCTAGAAACCTGCATATAAACTATAGTTGTATGACCAATAGAAACTATTCCTTTATGCTTGCGTTTAGGACCATCGTCATTTGGATTTAGTTGGACTTTTTGTCATGAGGTATAGGCTTGTTGGGCCATTTAAACTGGGACGAGTCCGTGCTTTATGACAATTGGGCCAAAAGCTTCTAAAATATCGATAGGCCACTCTATGTTTAGGCCTCTTATCATTTGATTTTGTTTAGCCATGTTATCGCAAAAGTATAAACCTGTTGGGCCTTTTTCAACTCAGATAAGTTTGCACCTCACAATAGTATGATTGAATGCTTTAAAATGATAGTGGGCTAACTTATACGTTCCATGCATCACACACATACATGCTGACTTGTAGTTTTAAAAGACATCATAGATACTTCTTGGGTTAGGGAAGATGGAAGACTTGTCAAAAGACCACTAGCCAATATGAGCGAATCAGTTAACGAAGGATCTCGTATGGACCAGCTGGAAACTAGTCTCACTAAGGTTACAGAGCAGTTGCAAGCTTTGACTGTCGCTATAGCCAATATGGTTGTGCCTCATACTGGGCGAGGCTTTGAGAATGAGAGGCGTGAGGACCCTCCGAATAGATTGAGTGATGATATCCTTGTCTTTGATAATGACATGGCTGAGTACGATGTGGGAAGGGTAGCCAGGTCTCAGGCTGAATTACAGAAACTCCGAGATCAGGTAAAGTAAGTTTTCCAAAAGATAAGGGGCAAGCATGAAGATTTGCTGAACTATAAGGCGATGACTTTTGAGGAGCAGCTGGTGGCTTAGTTCAAAATGCCTGATATAGCCAAGTTCAACTGGAACGAGGATCCGAGGGTTCATCTCCGGCAGTATGTTTCTATGATGAGTTCAGTGGGTCTATCGAAGCGTCAGGTCCAGAAGATGTTTGGAATGTCGCTTGAAGGGGCACCTGTAATATGGTACCATGGCCTAGAGAGGAATGTCATAGATGATTGAAGAGCCTTGGTAGAGGCCTTTTTGAGTAGTATGTCATAGACTTGGAGATCGACTTGTCACTTCGTGACTTGGAGAAAACCAAACAGAAGCCGGAATAGAGCTTCAAAGATTACGTGGACCGCTAGAGCAGCCAACTTTTGAAAATGCAGACTTGGCCCTCGGAGAAGGACCAAATCAAGATGATTATCAAGGGAACTAAGCCCTCTATTTATGGTAAGTTAAGGAGGATGACCTCTATGATCACTGACTTTCGACAGTTGAGGGAGACTGACATTGAGGAGGAAGAAGTGGAGAATAAGAAGTTATATTGCCATAATATAAGAACTTTTGGAGGGACATAAGGTGCTAAGCCCATTTCTACTGAAGAAGCCGCCGTCAGAAATTGGCATTTTTCTAACCTGGGAAGGCCTTTGTCCAAGGTGCTTGAGAAGTTGGCGAGGCATAGACTCCTTAAACCCTTAGAAGCTAGACCACTCCCCAATCCTCCACCACTACACTATAACTTGAACCTTTACTATCATTACCACCAGCAGAAAGGCCATGACACCGACAACTGCGCCCACCTCAGGCACGAAATCCAAGACCTCATCGAATCCCATAAAATACCTGACCCTGAAAAGGAGCAACCTAACACACACAGTAATCCATTACCTAACTATCACTTTATACCCCTACCTACCTACATGATTAGCTCTGGCCTACCTGAAAGGATCGTCATCCAAACCTTTGACCACCAAGTCTTTTTCCTGGGGATTGGGGATAGCAACGGTGTGGATGAAACAGAGCAGAGGAATAATTTCTTGTTGGACTTCTCCAATAGTGATGAAGAGGAGGTGAAAGGAATTACACGTAGAGGGTGTTTCTACAATGATACAGCGGAGAAAAGCAAGGAAGTGTTGGCCGAAGGTAGAGAAGTGGCAGAGAACGGGGATAATGCTGAGGGAGATGTAGTGCTACGTCAGTTGAAAAAGACACGAGCACAACTGAGCATTTAGGAGTTGTTGTGTGCATCGCATGAGTACCGGCGTGCTATGGTTGAGGCCTTGAGCAAGATAGTATTACCTGAAGATGTAAACCCTACAATGTTTGTAGGATCAGTGCATAAGGAAGCTTCGCATGTGATAACCTTTTCTGAGGAGGAACTCCCGGCGGAGGGAAGGAACCATAATAGGCCATTATTCATAAGAGCTGAAGTGAGGGGTAAGAATACATCTTGTGTAATGTTGGATGATGACTCATCTATCAATGTGTGTCCTTTGAAGATCTTGTCGAGGTTGGGTATGAAGACGACAGATCTGAGTCCCTCCAATATGACCATTAAGGCATATGATGATTGTAAGATAGGAGCTGAGGGTACTTTTATTGTAATGGTCAAAGTGGGCCCAATTGAGGATGAGGTTGAGTTCACAGTGATTGATATCCCGGCCACTTTTGCTTTGTTATTGGGAAGGCCATGGTTTCACAATCTTGGGGGCGTGCCTTCCACTCTGCTTCAACTTATTAAGTTTTCGTATGGGGGAGAGATTGTCACCATTAGAGCTGAGGTAGACAATGCCATGGCCGCTTTGGAAATACAACCTTTCATAAGGTTCCAAGTGTCGGCAACCTTTGAGGAGTGGGTAGATCCTAAGGTAGCTAGGATCATGGAGAAGATAAAGTTCGAACCAGACATAGGCTCAGGTGTTGGAGGAGCATTGCCCGACTTCAAGGGGCAGACCACCAGGAGAGGTTTGGGATATAAGTATGATGAGGATAAGCTGAAGGCTAAGAAAAAAGGATTGAAGCTGTCGGAATACTTCGTGAAAGCTACGGGTATCAAGGAGAGCCTGAACCAGTAGAAGTTAACGGGGTCATGGTACCAGGGTTTCAGATCTTCCAAGATGTGATGGGAGAGAAACTAGTGGCAAAAGACGTTATGAAGGAGGAAGACAAGTGGGAAGAAGAGCTGATCTAGGAAAATAAGGAGACTAAGAAAAACTTGGCTATGGAAGATGAAACGTCTATGGATGACGAAGATATTTATCTTTCTGATTTATTTGAGTGTACTCCCGTATTCGCTAATAATAAAGACATTCATTTTGCTTACTTACCTGAGTCTCATCCTTTCAACTTGCATGACTTGAGTATATTTGACATCAACTCAACTAAAATGAACATATTTAACCTTGGCACGCTTGAGAGCCCCAAGGAGATTCTAATTACGAGAGAGGTTACCTCTGATGAGCGGAAGAAATTAGAGGAAATATTAGTCAAATATGCCAAAGTATTCACTTGGTCCTACGAGGACATGCCTGGAGTAGACAGAAGCATCGCCCAGCATACGATACCGACTTATCTAACATGTGGCCGGTAAAGCAGAAGCTCCAAAGAATGAGACCTGAGTGGGCTGAAAAGGTTAGAGACGAAGTCAAGAAACAGATAGATGTGGGATTCGTGGAAGTAGTTAAGTACCCCGAGTGGTTGGCAAACATTGTGCCAGTGCCAAAGAAAGATGGGAAGGTCAGAATGTGTGTGGATTACCGAGACCTTAACAAGGCTTGTCTGAAGGATGATTTTCCCTTACCCCATATAGATGTATTGGTTGACAGTACGGCTTTATCTACCATATACTCATTCGTGGATGGATTCTTAGGATACAATCAAGTTCTTATGGCTAAAGAAGATAAGCATAAGACTGCCTTTGTTACAAAGTAGGGTACGTATGTTACAAAGTGATGTCGTTTGGACTTAAGAATGGAGGAGCAATTTACCAACCGATGGCCACTACTTTATTCCATGACTTGATGCATAAGGAGATCGAGGTATATGTGGACGACATGATGGTGAAATTAGAGGCAAGAAGCGAACATATAGAATCACTAGAGAAGTTCCTTGAGCGAGTCGACAAATACAACATGCGGTTAAATCCCAATAAGTGCATATTCGGAGTAACCTCATGCAAGTTAGTAGGACACACTGTTGGAATGAGAGGAATAGAAGTAGACCCTGAGAAGATCAAGGCGATCAAAGAAATACCTGCGCCTAAGACATGAAAGAAGTGAGAGACTTCCTCGGGAAAATTCAGTACATCAGTTGGTTTATCGCCAAGTAGACGTCAGTATGCGAGCCTATCTTCAAATTACTGAGGAAAGGCCAGCCAGTGGAATAGAATGCGCAATGTCAAGAAGCTTTCGACAAGATCAGGGAATACTTGGTGAAACCACCCGTAAACCCTTGGTACTGTATTTGGCCATAGAACCCAAAGCGCTGAGGGTAATGATAGTACAAGCAGATGAGACGGGGGTAGAGCATGCAGTCTACTACCTCAGTATGAAGATGCTTCCGTACGAAGCCCGCTATCTAAAATTAGAAAAGATCTGTTTGGAAGTAGTATGACATCCAGAAAATCATGTCATTACTTCTAATCGTACAAGATCTAAGTGGTAGCAAAGGAGAATCCCTTGAAGTATCTGCATTCGGTACCTTTACTAGTAGGGAAGTTAGGCAGATGGTTGGTATTACTAACGGAGTTTGACATTGAGTATCTCACTTCTAAAGTATTCAAAGGGCAAGCCATAGCAAAGTTCCTGGCATTACAAGAGATAGAAGGAGATCAGTACAAGTTTCAATTCCCAGACGAGGAAATCCATGCAATAACGGTCCAAGGATGGAAGATGTACTTTAATTGAGCGGTCAACTGCAAAGGAGCCGGAATATGGATTGTGATAATAACCCCCAAAAGAGAAACACTGCCTATGTCCAAGAGATTGACGTTCGGAGTAACCAACAACATGGCTAAGTATGAAGCATTTGCCTTAGGACTGATGACACTAATAGCCTTGAAGGCTAAGAACGTGGAGGTCTATGGAGACTCGATATTGGTAGTCCGACAGATACAACGAGAATGGGAATTGATGGAAGACCGTTTGAAACCGTACTTATTCCACCTCGGGAATCTGGCACAAACCCTCCCGATTATAAATTCTAGCACTTGTTGCGAGAAGAGAACCAAATTACCGATGCGTTAGCTACAGTAGCAGTAACTTGGGAAATCTTGAGAAGTTGATAATGAGACCTCTAG
Organism: Zanthoxylum bungeanum; assembly: GCA_019454045.1. Lineage (NCBI taxonomy): Eukaryota > Viridiplantae > Streptophyta > Magnoliopsida > Sapindales > Rutaceae > Zanthoxylum > Zanthoxylum bungeanum. Next base: position 294,185 of record SKCR01022776.1, read on the forward strand.
TGCTAACGACAGCAAGCAGTCCCGTCTACGAGATAGAAAAGATCTTGGAAGTAGAGGTCGACGATGGGAAACCTTGGTATTACGATATTCAAAAATACTTAGAACGGGAGGAATTCTCGGAAGAAACAAGCATGATAGCCATCCAGAAGTTGGCTCTCAGTATGTGAGTTTGAAAAGAGAACTTTACAAGAGACAAGTAAATGGTATCCAGCTGAAGTGTTTGAAGAAAGAATAGGCTTAGAAAGCAATGGAAGAAGTACATACCGGAGTATATAGACCGCACATGAATGGGTTGAACTTGTCTCGCAAGACAGTGAGACAAGGCTTTTATTGATCGACCATGGAAGCTGACTGCGTGAAGCTAGTAAAGCACTGTCATGATTGTCAAGCGCATGGTAACTTGAACATTTTACCGCACAGAAAGTTGCACGGGCTGTCAGAGCTGTGGCCTTTCTCAGCATGGGGAATTGACATGATCGGAGAAATTCGACCGCACCCATCGAACGGACATCGCTTTATAGTAGTGGTAGCAGACTACTTTTCGAAATGGGTGGAAGCTGAGTCATTTCGCAACGTCACCGCAAAGAAGATGAAAAAGTTCATAGCCCGGAACATCATTTATTGATATGGGATGCCGCATCATGTAGTAACAGACAACAGAGTCTAGTTTCAAGAAGAAACGAAGGCAATGCTACAGAGGTATGGGATAGGACATCACAAGTCGTCACCTTATCGACCACAGGTAAATGGGGCTATCGAGGCAGCCAATAAGACAATACAGAAGATGTTAGCCAAAATAACGGAAAATTACAAAGATTTTACCGACAAGCTACCGTTTTCCCTGTGGGACTACAGAACTTCTGTGAGAACAGCAAAAGGAGCCACGCCTTATTCTTTGGTCTATGGAATGGAAGCGGTACTGCCAGTGGAAGTTGAGATACAGTCTATGCGGGTATTAGTAGAATTAGAATTACCTGAACAAGAATGGGCCTCACAGAGGTTTGAACAGTTGGCATTGCTTGATGAGAAGAGGATGAAGTCTTTATGTCATATGCAGCTATACCAGAAGAGGTTGGCTCGAGCATTCAACAAGAAATTACGTCCTACCAAGATCAGAAAGGGTGACTTGGTACTCAAGTAGTCAAAGCCATCGACGATAGACCCGAGAGGAAAGCTCAGACCTAACTAGAAAGGACCATACATAGTCCAGAAAGTAATGGGAAATGGGGCAGTGAGACCGTTACATTTGGAAGGGAACGAGTTCACCGAGCCGATCGATGTGGATAAATTGAAGCATTATTTTGCCTGAGAAAGAGAAAGCATAGCTGTCACCGGAAGAACTGGCAGAATACCTAACCCAACGGAGTAGGAATTTCATTCATGCATGCATGCATACAAGTAACGTCCCTGCATTCCTTTTTGTGTTTGTTTTGTTTTGTATTTACAGGTTTTAAAAAAAATGGTAAAAGCAAGCCAACCAAAATCAACAATGCATCAGAGTAAGTTTCAGGAATGGATCCCAGGGTTGAGGCCCATATCAGTATCGGTTTCAGGAATGAATCCCAGGGGGTGAAGCCCACATCAGTGTTAGTTTCGGGAATGAATCCCAGGAGGCGGAACCCGCATTATCAGTAGTTGAGAGAAAGAATACCAATGGAGTAAAAAAAGAGATAAGTCCTTGATGGTTAGGCATATGTCTGGTGTGACATTGTTTGCTGTAAGGTGAAACCTTATAAACAATAAGTGCGATATGCGCTCTCATCCGGTATTCTGAGTGGTTGATCTCGGCTAGACTCGAAAGCACTTGATTACAGGATCTTTGCAGTATAAGCCTGAGTAGTCGGTAAGATGACTAGTTGAAGAGATGACGGATCAGTGAATGACCGTTGCATAGATGTCCATTCTGGTTTACTTATGTTACGATACGTGATATGGTTGGAAATGAAGAAAAAGTCTCCGAAATGGAAAAAAAATAGACCACCTATAACCGATAAGCATGAAACTACCCATGGGCGAGTACTAGGACTTCCAAGTGGAGAAATGCTACCTTAAAAGGTAGGTGTGTCGAAAAAAGAGAAAGAAAGAAAAGAGAAAAAGAAAAAAAAGAAAAAAGTTCAAAATGAAAAGAAAAAAAAGAAAGAGACGAAAGAAAAGAAAAAGAAAACCATATCATGTTGAGTACGAGAAAGTAATCACAGAGTATGATCAATACGTCTAGGTTGGTTAGACCCACTGATCCAATTCTCTAAGACAAAATCATCGAGTTGGCTTACTTAAAGATTAAGCTGCGACAGACCCTTGGCACACACATACTGGGAGTCTAGTTCAGATCACTCGTTCTTACTGTCGGATTTGAGTGTATCAAGTACTTTGAAGGTTCTCTGGTTTCGACACGAAGCATCCTTTGAGGACGAAAATATGTTTAGCTATTAGGATTATCTCGTGAAGGGCAGTATAGTATGTTGGCATATAACATCACATCAAGTGATGTACCTTAAATTCATGAAAGCAACAGAGAATAGAAAGATGAACCAAGACTAGGGGTGACCAGCCTCATCTTTCTCATACAGCACGATTCGGGAAGGAACCATCACATCAGCATCAATTTTAGGGATGAGTCCCAAGGTCGAGGCCCACATCAGCATCAGATTTGGGGACGAGTCCCAAAGTCGAGGCCCACACCAGTAGTTTTTGGGATGCGTCCCAAGGTCGAGGCCCATACATCAGTAGCAGTTTTAGGATGCATCCCAGGGTCGAGGCCCATATTGTCAGTAGTATTGGGATACGTCCCAAGGTCGAGGCCCACGTTGTCAGTAGTTTTACGATGCGTCCTAAGGTGAGGCCCACATTGTCAGTGGTATTAGGATGCGTCCCAATGTCGAGGCCCATATTATCAGTAGTTCTGGGATGCGTCCCAGGGTCGAGGCCTACATTGTCAGCGGTATTAGGATGCATCCCAGGGTCGAGGCCCACATTGTCATTAGTTTTGGGATGCATCCCAAGATCGAGGCCTACACATCAGTTACAGTTCTGGGATACGTCCCAAGGTCGAGGCCCACACATGAGTTGCAGTTTTGGGATGCGTCCCAAGGTCTAGGCCCACTACATCATCACAAGTAAATATATTATATTAAGGGAGATATCTAAAATAGTAGTGGTAAAAGTAGATCCTTAAACCCTATCATTTTATTTTATTGTAATTTTACTTTTCAGTATTTGTTTTACCGTATTTACTTTTCAGCATTTTACTTTATGTATTTTATTTTTAAGTTTTTACTAGCCCTAATTATGTGTCGTAAATAAGTTAGTTATCTGGGGTTGTGATGAATTCCAATATCACCGGTTTATAAGGGGTTAGATTACAATATTGGGTAATATAAAGGTTTATTTATTAAGTATTACTCTTAATGTTTTTTATTAACTGGCCATTAATTAAATTGAACTGGTAAACTTAAAATGAACTTGGAAAAGAGATTTTAGGTTAAAGACCTTAGACTTAATAGCCCACGGTCTTCCTTGAGGATAGATAACCCTTTAATAGATTTCCTTACAAGATAGGAATATACCTGTCGGGCGGGGAGAGCCATTATTGGAACTTAATATTAATGAATTCAGATAACTTGGTTAACATAGGAATATGATTAATTGGGTTATACTGGGTATTTGTATTTGACCATTGGAATAGACTTTTACATAATTTCGTGTTTCAGGTTAATAAACCAATATATTACACAAACGTAAAATAACCACTTCATCTTTTAAAAAGATATTGGAAGGATTCACAACCCTGGATAGTTTTATAAATTTGAATTTTCTTCAATGTACTTTCTAGCAATTTTATTTACTTTTTCAAAGTTTTAAAGTCACCCCCAATCAAATAATCAATCTTTTAGATACTTGTAAACATTTAACTTCATAAATTGATAACAACAGGTTTTAAATCCTCGTGGGACCGATAATTTTTATACTACTTGAACGATACGTGTGCTTGCGTTATACACGTGTGATTACGCTGGTCAAGTTTTTGGTGCCGTTGCCGAAGACTTATTTATCTTTCATTATTAATTTTGAGGTTAGATACCTTTACTTATATCTAATTTCTTTTTACTTACTGTTTTTGTTTTCTTGTGTCTAAGGTTCTCAGACACTACATGAGATGATCCAGAAACTTTGAACTCCGACCGCTTGACCCAGAGATTGAAAGAACCATCAGACAATTAAGAAGGGAAAGGCGAGAAGGCCAAGAAGCAATCATCAACATGGAACCTGAACCTTTGGAGGTTGCACCACCAATTCCTATTCGAGACAGAACCATTCTGGTGGTTGACATACTCATTTCTTATATTGTACTTCCTCCCTTACCAAAAAATACGTGTGACATCAAAACATGCATTCAGATGATTCAACAGTCAGTTCAGTTTGGGGGAAATGCAACTGAAGATCCTATGCCCACATCAGCAACTTCCTGAAAGTTTGCGGCACTTTCAACTACAACAGAGCATCAGAAGAAGCAATGAGACTGTGAGTTTTTCCATATTCCTTGAAAGACAGAGCAAAAGATTTGCTACATTCGTTACCAGTAGGTTCCATCATAACTTGGAACACTCTAGCCACCAAATTCCTTGCAAAATACTTTTCACCAGCCAGAACTGCAAAGTTGAAGAATGACATCACATCCTTCATGCATCAAGATTCAGAATCCCTTTGCAAAGGTTAGGAAAGATTCAAAGATTTGCTCCGAAAATGTCTTCACCATGAGATTGCAAAGTGGCTACAAGTCTAAACCTTTTAGAATGGACTTTCTGGAATAATGAGAACCATAATTGATGTTGCTGTTGGAGGAGCTTTGATGGCAAAATGAGATGATCAGGCCTGTGACTCAATTGAAGAAATGGCCAACAAAAATTCTTTATGTCCAATAAAAAGGAGCATAGTTCAAAGAATTATAGGAATTTATGAAGTTGGAGCGAACACAACAGTGAATACCAGGCTGAATGAGATATACAAATGTCTAGAAACACAAGTTGTGAACATCTTAGCACACAAGTTGTGAACATCGGTGGAAGCACAAGTTCACCATATGGAGGAGCACTAGATCCAATTCAAAATAAATAAACGGTGAACTATGTCAACAATTTCACCAGACAGAGGAATAATCCATATTCCAACACCTATAATCTATGGTGGAGCATGGAGCAACAATTCAAGGCAAAAGAACCACCCACCACATGGATTCCAACAACCAAATAAAATCCAGGAGCATGAAAAAGAACCAAGAATAACAAAAGTGCTGGCCCAGTTGAAGAACCAAGAAGCAAAATACGATGCTTTAGTAGTTATGGTTCAAAATCATGTAGCATTGAATCAAAGCCATTCAGCCTCTATTAAAGCACTGGAAAATCAAATGTGACAACTGGCCAATGCTCAGAGTTACAGACCGCCCGAAAATCTTCCCAGCAACACAGAACCAAATCCAAGAAACCGAGGGAATAAGCAATATCAAGCCATTACCTTGAAAAATGGCACTAAAATCAACAAAGATGTTGGAATCAAGGCAACCATTGAAGAAGTTCCAAAAGATACAGTTCCACAGATGGAGGAAAAAGAAGTAAAGGAAAAAGAGCAAGAAAGAATCATTCTACCTCCAGCTTTTCCATGGCGCCTCAAGAAGAATAAACTAGATAAGTAGTTTTCTCAGTTCCTTAAGATCTTCAAAAAGCTGCATATCAACATTTCATTTGCAGAAGCATTGGAACAAATGCCCAGCTATGCCAAATTCATGAAAGATATTCTTTCACGAAAGCGGAGATTGGGAGATTATGAGACAGTAGCATTATCATAAGAATGTAGCGCTATCATTCAGAGAAAACTTCCATCAAAGTTGAAAGATCCTAGCAGTTTCACTATTCTTTGCACCATAGGAGAACATGACTTCGATAAGGCTCTGTGCGATCTAGGTGCGAGTGTTAACTTGATGTCTTTTTCTATTTTCAAGAAACTGTAGATTGGAGAAACAATGCCTACTTCAGTCTCTCTACAACTTACTAATAGAATGCTCATATTTCCAAGAGGTGTAGTTGAAGATGTGCTGGTCAAAGTTGGCAAATTCATTTTCCCAGCAGATTTTATTATCCTTGATATAGAGGAAGACGAAGACGTGCTGATTATTCTTGGGAGACCTTTCTTGGCTACAGGTCGAACCATTATTGATGTACAAAAAGGAGAACTAACCTCATGAGGGTACAAGACCAAGAAGTAACATTCAATGTTTTCAAATCCGTGAATTTCCCGAATGACGAGAAGGAGGAATGTTTCAAACTTTATGTGATAAATAGTGCCATCCATACCTCTAATGCAATGCAAAGTTCTACTGACAAACTTAAAACATGTCAATTACCTGTGGAGCCTGAAGATAAAGCGTACTGCGCACTGAAGATGCCAAGTCTTGTACTACAAGTACAGAAGAGAAACAGTTCCCCCAGCTCAATGAATTGGAGGAATTTCACATTCAGCCTTTTGAGAATGCCAAATTGTACAAAGAAAAGGCCAATAAGAAATATGATGAGAAGTTAGCGCGGATACAACTGGAACCAGGGCAGAAGGTACTTTTAAACAAATCTGGAGTGAAATCTTTCCATGGAAGCCAAAATCATGGTGGTCAGGTCCATTCCTAATCACCAAGGTTTTACCAGACAGAGCCATTGAGATACATAATTCCTACTCCAACAAAACATTCAGGGTTAAAAACAAGCGTGTCAAACACTAATGGGGAGAATCAATTGAGAGAAAAAAAGAAAGTGTTAGACTTTCAGATCCAGCCTAATGTTCGGGAAATTATGTCTAGCTGACGACATTAAACTTAGCACTAGCTGGGAGGTAACCCACGTAATTTTTGTATATATTGTGATTTGGTGTGATTTAATTTGGTGTGTTTAGTTTTTGCAGGTTAAGTCATTTTAGGATGGAAGAAGTTCTCGCAAATCTTCACAAGTAATTTCCTTCTCTCCCTCAAAACTATTTTATGAAAGTCTACAAAGCTCACTTGGAACAGATGAGACTACTGATGGTCCATGGTGTTCCTAATGACATTCGTTGGGTAATTGAACACGGGTATGATTAGTAGGTGAGTATTCTGAATCTTGTAATTTTTATTTGTCTGGTTTGGAAGAAGCACCTATGCAAAGAAACGTAGAGCTAAGCAAATGGGTGTTTGTTACAAATGTGCACGCTGGAATTGTAATACTCGTTGCGTTCTTAAGGAATCGTATCTGATAATCGCAAAGATAAAATTAAATTTATTAGGGATGGCTTGAATAAGAAGGCTTTAAATGATATATCTTCGACTCTTGAGACGCATCCTAGTGGATATGTTCATATAGCCATTCGTAAATTACATACATAATTCCGTAAAGAAAAACAGCAGTTAAGTCTCAGGAATCTGACTCTAAAAGACCCTGTTTACCAATTTATAAGAAAATTGGATGGGAAGGTGTCCCTAACGCATAGACGTCATTCAAGCCGCTACTTTTCTTGTACATGTTATATCTCTTTGTCTTTTCCTAATAATTATGATTTGTTTTGTTATTTTCTCCGACAGGATCGAGGCTACTTTTTTACCTTTCACGATTTACTATTTTGCCACTAATCGTCCTTTGGAATATACTTGTGCTATTATTACTCACTTTTTTCATGTTCTATAAATTCAACCCATCATTGCACTCTTGAAGGCATCCAAAGCTAAAAAAAGAAACATAAAAAAATATGGAAGCCACTTCAAGAAGACGAGTTGTAAACATTTATGTGTTTTGTGGTACCAGTGTTGGTGTTAAACCAGAATACATAGCAGCAACACAAGAATTAGGTCTAGTTTTAACTGAAAGAATATGCACCTATTATTTGGAGGAGGAAATCTTGGACTAATGGGGATCGTTTCAAAGGCTGTACATGATGGAGGGAGTTAAGTCTTGGGAATCATCCCAAAACCCTTGGCAGAGGCGAATCCGATATGACCATCAAATGACGAGGAACTAATCGTGCCCGGAATGTTTGAACGACTGGTAGAGATGATTAACCATGCTGATGCTTTTATTGCTTTGCCAGGAGGCTTGGCACGATGGAGAAAATTTTTACAATACTATCTTGGGCAAACTTGAACATACACCAGAAATCGCTTGGACTATACAATGTTGATGGATTTTATGATTTTATTTGTGTGTCCCTTGATGATGCCCGAAGAAATGGGTTCGTGTCAAAGCTTGTAAAAGAACTCCTCTTTACTACCAGAACTAACCCAGATTTAATTGACCAAATCTTAGTTTTTGAACATCGAATGGACCCCCAATCTTTCCAAGATAAACTGGTCCGATGATGATCGTGGTAAGAGGCGTCGAATAAATATAGATCTTAACCTTTAACTTTTCCTTTAGATATAGAATTTCAGCTAATCAGGTGCAGTTTTCTAAACTTTTCTTCTACTGTTTAAGATATTGGGGACAATGTCTCATTTAGGTTCAGAGGAGGAGAATAGTTAAATTGTATCTTGTTCTTATTATTTTATTTTTAGTGAAAATTTTTGAAAAAGCCAAAAAAAATAATTGAGAAATTTTACAAAAACCAAAAAAATATTTTGTATTTTTGTGTTTTTATTTGATTAATCAGGTGAAATTGGTGTGAGATAGCTGTGTAAGGAATTTCCATTCCTGAGACGTATCTCAACCTATTTCGGAACAAATTAATTTTTTTTTAATTTTAAATTATTAAATTTGTGAATTCTCCATAATACTGACTAAAATGAATCTTCATATGCTCAGATGACAAGCATTATCAGCATACATAATAACATACATACATAAGCTATAATTGAAAAGTTTGTAATATTCAGTACTTTTGTTTAATAGGAGGAAGCATCTCAAAAAGAGATAGAGTAAAAAAAAAAGTCTGAGATCCGAGTTATTAAGTCTGTAAGGGTGTCTTAACACCTAGTGCCCTAAACCAACTGGTTTGGGTGTCACTGACCCAAAGCTCGTTACATGGATCGAAGATGTTGCCAAAAAATATATATATCTGAAGTCCGAGTAATTAAGTCTGTAGGAGTGTCTTAACACCTAGTGCCCTAAAGACAACTGGTTTGGGAGTAACTGACTCAAAACTCGCTACATAGATGGAAGATATTGTATATAAATAAATAAATAAAAATCAAAAATAAAAAAAAAATCAGAAAAAATATTCCATTGCTAAAAATTAGAAAATATTACTCTCTTCTCAATTGCACTTGTGACTATTGTGGGCAAAATGAGTTAATTAATATTTTGTTGACTGTGTATATTAAGGATGGTAAATATGATCAGAGAATTTACTTATTCGGTAATTCAGAAAGAAATAAAACAACTAGAAACTTGGAGTATAAGTTTCACATGTTTAGTCACTAACTTCTTTATTCTCTTTTTCTCTCTTTTTTTTTTTTGTGCATTAGTTTTACTATCTTTTTTACTTTTGTAAAATATATATGGGTATCATTAAAGGCTTGCTGCATACGCTAAATGCAATCGTGATCAGTACAAAGGTGACTTAGCTTAATTATTTATGTTATTTTATTTTATTATTTTACTCGAGGACTAGCAAAATGTTAGGTTTGGGAGTGTGATGAGTGCAAAATATATCAATATTTACCGCCTCTTTACTTAATATTTTGTTTAGTTTCTTGGGTTTGATGAACATTTTGATATGTTTTAGTTTATTTTGCAAATAAAATAATATTGGGACTCAATGAAATCATTTAGGACGAAATTTGGGTCAAATAAGGGCAAATATTGGACTTGACATATATTTTGGAGATTGGAAACTTGAAAGGGCGTTTTGACAAAGTGCAGTTTTGGAAATTCTAGTTTTACACATCTGTCATATTTTAGGCATATCGTTTTACTCCAATATCGAATTGAGCTGATTCAAGTCCTCAATTAAAGAAGACTCAAAGATCTTCAACTTTTAAATACAAAAGAATTTCGAATTCTGAAGATTTCATGACCGAAATTGATGAAACATCTGGAAGTGTGTTATGCGTAATTATTAAAGTCATTTCCAAAGTAAATAAATAAATATAAAAATAGTCAAGCTTCCACCAAATCCATTATAGCAATTAATAATGGATTTAATGGAGCAATTAGTTGAGTAATTAATAATGGAATTGGTGGAGCAATTAGTGGAGAATTAATAATGGAATTGGTGGAGCAATTAGTGGAGCAATTTAATAATGGATTTGGTGTACGCAAAATTTTACCTATAAATAACAATTCATTTTATTTGTAAATTCATACTTTCTTCTTTGGAATTCCTTAAGAATAACTAAGAAGATTGTATCTTATTTGTTTATTTACAGCTTTCAGTAATTAATTTCCGCTTTCGCAATTTCTTTTCAACTGTTATGCCTATGATGCCTGAAGACCATGACACTGTTGGGCTCGCAACCCGTAGAGAGTACGAAGTAGCCCACGAGATACTAAATCAGAGAATAAAGAAGTCACCACCCAGTGTGAACTGGAAAAATATTTAAGGCCGCACACACCCTTCGCAAGGGAAGACCTTAAACCATTGGGTTCGAAAGAGTCCATTACTTATGCCAGTATAATAGATAGGTTCACACAATAATATAGCCAAGTCTTATACAGTTCATGCAAGATAATTCAAATAAACACACAAATTTTCACACCCATAAAAATTAATATAAATAAAAGCAAATTAAATTAAGAGATACAAGGTGCGATAACAAGAATCATAATAATAAAAAGCAAATAGAGCGTCAATAAATAAATGGTAAAGAAGAATGAGGGGTTAATCATGCATATATGAGTATTTCCTGAGTGGTACGTGGAGTTGTATCCCAAGTACAGACCGCACTACCGTCCATTCAGATTCAGCTACGGAATTTACGTCAGGATTTCCATCTGATATACCACAAGAGATAACACCATACAAAAATTATTAATGCAATGTAAAAAAAAAAAAAAGACATGAAATAATATAATAATGAACAAATAAAATAAAGGCAAAATATTAACAATAAATAAATATTCAAAAAGATAAATAACAAATTAAATGCGAAATAATAAAATAACGATGAATAAATAAATAAAAAATGATAAATAACGGAATGCCAAAATAGAAAATGTGACCAGAAACTTGGTCATCTTTAATGTAGCACTTCGCTTCGATCTCTAGGATATATTCCTGAACTGAGTTGATTTGATGGCGAGGTGCTTCAACCTCTGGGCTTCATCCCTGCTAGATGCTTCAATCTCTAGGATTTATTCACGAATTGAGCTGATTTGATAGTGAGGTACTTTGACATTTGGGCTTCATCACTCCGAGATGCTTCGATCTCTAAGATTTATTCCCAAATGGAGTTTATTTGATGGCGAGGTGTTTTGACCCATGGGCTTCATCCATGCGAGTTTCTTCAATCTCTAGGATTTATTCCCGAACTGAGCTGATTTGATGGCGAGGTGCTTCGACCCCTGGGTTTCAACCCTGCGAGATGCATCAATCTCTAGGATTTATTCCCGAACTGAGCTGATTTGATGGCAAGGTGATTTGACCACTGGGCTTCATCCCTGTGAGATGCTTCAATCTCTGGGCTTTATTCCCGAACTGAGTTGAGTTGATGGCGATGTGCTTCGACCTCTGGGCTTCATTCTCGAACCATCTTGGCTTCATTCACTAACTGAGTAGGGTGTGAGATGGTTCATTCCCAAATCGTTCTGGTGTGAGATGGTTCATTCATGAACCGTTCCTAGTGTGAGATGGTTCATTCCCAAACTGTTCCCAGAACTATTCATTTGGTGAGATCATTCATTCCCGAAACATTCCTGGTGTGAGATAGTTCATTCCCGAACCATTCTTGGTGTGAGGTAGTTCATTCCCGAACCATTCCTGGTGTGAGATGGTTCATTCCTGAACCGTTCATGGTGTGAGATGGTTCATTCCTGAACCGTTCATGGTGTGAGATGGTTCATTCCCCAACCATTCCTAGTGTGAGATGTGATAAGTGCACGAAAGTGTACTTAGAACACTGCTAACTCAGCTTTATTATCATATGTTTTAATCTTAATTAAAATAATTTTGTGATTTGTTAAAATAAAGTAATGGATCAAGGAGAATGGAGTAATTGAATATGTTTTAGAGCTTAACAGAAGTATCGGACGCACGTGGGAGCATCAGCCGCGCACTGAATTTAAAAAGGCTACAACTTTTGATTTAGAAAGAGTTAGGAGACTCATAATATATCGATTTGCATGTAGTAGAGGAGATCTAGTCAATTGTAGCATCATGCATAGCCTTTGGCGCGTTGCGCTGCGAAACTACGATTCAAGGATTGTGTGCTGTGTGTTTTTAATGCAATTTTGGGTTCCAGGACTTTTCTATATAAATCCAACTTCGTCCTAAACCCTAAAGGAGGAGAAAATCAGAGAGAAACAGATGAGAAACACACAAAAAGAGCCAAAATCATAATTCATAGAGAGGAAGAACGAAGAACTTCAAGGAAATCATGACGTCTCTCCAATCTATTCAGGCTGCATCTCTTTATTCCATGGAGAAAAAATCTCATTGGCAAAGCTAAGGATGAACTCTTGTATTTTAATTTTTATATTTATGTTGTTGATTTCTTAAGAACTTTTAACGTTTAATATAATTTATGATTTTTATTTACGATTATCTTTCGATTCTTGAATTCAGAAATTATATTTTGTCAAACTCCCATATAGATCCAGTCATGCTCCTTCTATATGTGATTTACGAAATTAGTTGTGATTGGTAAAAGTCGTTTTATGTGTTTATCTTCTACTGCAGTATTGCTTGAGGGTATATTGTCGATATTAGATAACTCGTAACGTTGACTTTTGTGTGCTATTAACATAGAGAAAATAACCATTGATTAACTTATAATTTAATAGGAGTAGAATTGAATATTTTCTGATTTTTGGTTTGGGATGGGAAACCTTCAATTGAGTAATAACATGAATTAATAATTAAATATAGGAGTTTGATACAAGAGGGATTGTTGATGATTTTCCATATTTCTCTACTAATAAAATCTTGCAAACTTTTCTATAGTTTTTACTTTAATCATCAATTTATTCAATTTCTTTATTTAAGTTGTTACTGTTTTTGCTTAAGTAAATTAGTTCATGTAACCATTTCTCTGAGGAATCGACAACCCAGCTATACTGCGATAACCGCAAGTTATTTTTGGGCGTAATCAAAATTTGGTGTTGTTGCCGAAGAGACGGTTTACAACTTGAAAGACCATGTTTGCTTGTTCAACAACGAAGCAATAACTTCGTTCCATTTTTTTATTATTTTATTTTATTTAATATTTGCTTATTTAGTTTATTTACTTTTTTAATTTTTTTTTTAATTTTTTTAGGTCTTGTTTATATTTTTATTTTTAATTAATTCTTTTTATTTTTGTTTCTAGTATTTTATTTTTGTGTTTATTAATTTTATTTCTGTTTCAATTTTAGTTTTAGTTTAAATTTTAAATTTTAGTTTATCTTATTATTTTATTTTATTTTTCTATTTTATTCTTTTTTCCCGTATTAATTGAGCTTTAATTACATGTCTAGACATAGGGATAGATTTGGCAGATTTGGTAGGGCTGAAGAAGAAGACTTAGACTCGGACAACATATTTGAAAACCTTTTTGCCACACTATTCGCTTCCAGCGCACATAATATGAGTGAGTACGAGAGACCAACCAAGAGGACTCTTGAAGAGTGTACATTCACCCCACTCGCACAGCTACACCATCATGTATAATGTTTCCCTCTAATGCACCACACATAGATTTTAGGCCTGGAATGATATAATATCTTCCAACTTTTCACGGGTTAGAGAGCGGGAATTCTTATGTGCACATTAGGGAGTTTGAAGAAGTTGTAGCTACTTTCCATGATCGATTTGGGACTAGCTACACAATTAGAGTTAAGTTCTTCCCCTTGCCCTTAAGGATAGAGCTAAGAGCTGGTTGTAGTGCCCCCCAATATCACACACCTGCAGTTCTTGGGAATTTCATAAAGAATAGTGTGCAACCATTTGTGGAGGCCCAGAAGGTAATTATGGAAGCCCAAAATAAAACCAATGAAAGGATTGAGTCATTGATAGCTCAGGTAGCTAAAGACCATAAGGAGATTTGGAGTCAAATCTCTAAATTGACTGATGTCCTGAGTGTGCAAGAATAAGGAAAATTCCCATCTCACACTCAACCAAATCCACAAGGGCAACACAAGGAACAGGCTGATCATGAGGTATCCAGTATAAGAGGTGTTAATTTCATAATCACTTGGAGCGATAAGGAGGTACGCTTGCAGGATACTCCCAAAATTATAGGTGACCCTAAGGATTATAGTTCTAATACATCTCGGGAAGAATAAGTGCTATATTTCACAGTTAGGGTACCCTTTCCTCAAACACTTAACAGTTTTCATGTGGAGAAACAACCACAGTGTGATTAAGAGTGTCATTATTCATACATGCTAGAAACAATCCTACCGAAAACAACTTCTTTTCAACATGACTCAAATCCTCCTGAACTAGAACTTCTCCCCAAGAACCAAAAAATGAGAAAAAGGAAAATTATGGCTTAATTAAAGATGATCTCTGGGAGATTAAAAATGAGATCGAGCCAACTTTTCCTTATGAGCAGCCAAAATTTCAACAATCTCCAGATCCTAGAAGATCAATGGATAAATTACTACAGCTAGGGAAGAATATTGTCCCATGCCTTCATCAGTATGCTAGATGGAAGCCACCATGAACAACTTAAGTGGTTATGTCTAGCTGAAGAGGTTAAACTTAGTGCTAGCGTGGAGGCTACCCTTGCATCTGTATTTATTTTATTTTATTTACTTTAATTTTATATTATTGTGTGCTAACTACAAGTTTATTTTTTTCTGTTTGCATAAGTGTTTATACATGAGTTAGCACTACACAGCTACATAACTAAAGTCTCACCAACAGGAACCTGATCAACTCTACGTCTGGTAGTGTTATTCCTTAACCTTTTTTCTTTGTATTTATCTTACATTGAGGACAATGTAAGTTTTAAGTGTGAGGATGTATGCATGCGCATGATAATACCTGTCATAAATATATCTAAAAAAATAATTATTTTGTTTTGTTTTAGTCTTTGATAGTTAAGCATAAGTCCAATGATGATATTGTTTGTTTTAGGATAAAATCTTAGAAACGATAAGTCCTTTAATGCACTTTTATCTGATGTTTTGAGTAGTTTATATATGCTAGACTCGTAAGCACTTAATTATAGGTTTTTGGCAGTGAAAGCTTGAGTAGTTGGCAAGGTGACTAGTTGAAGAAATTACATGCCGATGAATGACCGTTTGCTTATACTTCTATCTTGATTTGCATGTGTTATGACGTGTGGTATGGTTGAAAATAAAAAAAATTCTCTGAAGAAAGAAATTAAACCATCTATAACCGATAAGTGTGAAGCTACCCATGGGCGAGTATTAGGACCACCATGAGGAGAAATGCTACCTTAAAGGGTAGGTGTGTTGAAAAAAATAAAAAAAAATAAAAAAAAAAGAAAAGAAAAATTCAAAAAGAAGAAAATGAAAAGAGAGACAAAGGAAAAAGAGAAATCATACCATATTAAGCATAAAAAAAGCAACTACATAGCTTAATTGAGATATCTAGGTTGGTTTGACCCATCGATCCCAATTTTTAAATGAAATCATTAAGATGGCTTACCTGGGAATAAAGCTGTGAATAAACTTTAGCACACACATACTGTGAGTCTGGCTTAGGTGATTTATTCAAAGACTTGGATTTGAGTTACATTGGGTACTTTAAAGATTCTCTGGTTTCATTACTTGGTATTCTTTGAGGACAAAATTATGTGAAACTATTAGGACTATTTAATTTTTATTTTTGCCTGATTGCATGTGTTAAACGATGTTTGCGAGACTATTACTCGTCCACTAGGGCACCTAGAAGTTTAAAGGCTTGTTGCATATGCTAAATGCAATCGTGATGCCTACGAAAGTGGCTTACATAGTTTTTATTTATTTAGTTTTTATTTTATTTTACGCTTGAATTGCTAGAGACTACCAATAAGCTGGTTAGGGGTTATGATAAGCGCACGAAAGTGTACTTAGAACATTGCTAACTCAACTTTATTATCATATGTTTTAATCTTAATTAGAGTCATTTTTTTTGTTAATATGAAGCAAAGGATTAAGGAGAATAGAGCAATTGAATATGTTTCAGAGCCTAACAGATGTATCGGATGCACGCGCGAGCATCAGCCGCACACTGAATTTAAAAAGGCTATACCTTTTGATCGAGAAAGAGTTACGAGACCAATAATATATTGATTTGCCTGTACTCGAGGAGATCTAGTCAATTGTAGCATCCTACATAGCCTCTGGGACGTTACAATGAGCGGTGCACCACGTGG
The DNA here is from genome assembly GCA_019454045.1 of Zanthoxylum bungeanum. Classification (NCBI taxonomy): domain Eukaryota; kingdom Viridiplantae; phylum Streptophyta; class Magnoliopsida; order Sapindales; family Rutaceae; genus Zanthoxylum; species Zanthoxylum bungeanum. The sequence continues at coordinate 310,656 of SKCR01022776.1, forward strand.
CGTAAGTCACGACGTGCGGCACACGTCATGATGCGAAACTGCAATTCCAGGATCGTGTACTGTGTGTTTTTAATGCAATTTAGGGTTCTAGGACTTTTCTATATAAATCCAACTTCGTTCTAAACCCTAAAAGAGGAGAAAATAAGAGAGAAACAGAGGAGAAACACACAAAAAGAGACGAAAACTCAATTCATAGAGAGGAAGAACGAAGAACTTTAAGGAAATCATGATGTCTCTCCAATTTATTTAGGCTTCATCTCTTTCTTTCATGGAGAACTAATCTCCTAGGCAAAAGCTAAGGATGAACTCTTGTATTTTAATTTCTATATTTATGTTGTTGATTTCTTAAGAATTTTAAACGGTTAATATAATTTATGGTTGTTATTTTCTATTATCTTTCGATTCTTGAATCCAGAAATTATGTTTTATCAAACTCCCATATAGATCCAGTCGTGCTTCTTCTATGTGTGATTTGTGAACTTAGTTGTGACTAGTAAAAGTTATTTTATGTGTTGGTCTTCTGTTGCAGTATTACCTGAGGGTATATTATCGACGTTAGATAACTCGTAACGATGACTTTTGTGTGCTGTTAACATAGAGAAAATAACCATTGATTAACATAGAATTTGATAGGAGTAGAATTGAATATTTTTCGATTGTTGACTTGGGATGTGAAACCTTCAATTGAGTAATAATAGGAATCAATAACTGAATATAGGAGTTTGATATAAGATGGATTCTCGATGCTTTGCCAAATTTCTCTTCTGATAAAATCCTACAAATTTTTCTATAATTTTTACATTAATTATCAATTATTAATTTTCTTTATTTAATTTATTGTTAACATTTTTGTTTAAATAAATTAGTTCATGTAACCATATCTCTAGGGAATCGACACCCCAGCTATACTGTGATAACCGCAAGTTATGTTAAGGCATAATCAAGATGGTTCATTCCTGAACCATTCCTGGTGTGAGATAGTTCATTCCCGAACCGTTCCTTGTGTGAGATGATTCATTCTTGAACCGTTGCTTTTGTGAGATGGTTCATTCTCGAATTGTTCCTGGTGTGAGATGGTTAATTCCTGAACTGAATGGCTAATAGCATTTGGTCATCTTGTGCGACTCTTCGATCCACTGAGGAGTTGTTCTATGATGAGGTACTTTGACCTTTGGGATTCATGTAACATCTCATATTTTCGGGATCGTTCAAGAAGATTCCTGGACGGATGTTTTAGTCTCGGAGCATGTTGATGATGAAGAATAAGAGTTTAAGTGGCATTATATGAGTTGGAATAATTTTTTTGATTAGTCGTTGCGTTGGAAAACATGTGGGATCAAAAGTTAGATACGCGATGTTTTGGAAAATGCGTAAAGTTTGTGGTTTTGGTCATGAAGAGAGCAAATGAACTCCGATCGAGTCGATGTTTAAGCCATCAGACTCGTTTTTCCGAGACGAATAACTTTCATGTTGAACACTTTTTGAGATTCACATCAGAAGGGCTCCGAAATTACGGTATTCCAGAAGGTTCCAGAATATGGACTGATTTGTAATTTTTGCGAGGGCTTACATGATATTTTCCAACCTAGTATATAAAGCCCTATAGTTTTAAGAAATCATAAAAATGGCAAAGTTACCAATTTCCTCCAACCGACCCCTATTAACGTTTTGGGAACCCTTGGTTACTCCGGCCACTTCCCGGCCACAGCCGGCCTGCGCGATGGCTGTGCAGCTGATGGTGGCCGACGGTGGAGCTAGATCACCGGCGAACGGCAAAAAACGAATGAGAAAGTGGCGCGACATGGGTGAGTCGGTTCCGGCTCGTCTGTTTATTTCACGAGCTGTGCCACTTGCCAAATCGAAGCCCTCGTCGAGTACTACGAGTGTGCGGGGTTGATTTCACCAAAAAATGGTTGATTTCACGTGAAACGAGGAAGAAAGCCACGGTGAACAGTAAACCCATGATGAACAGTAGCTCTGATCGGAATTCCGTCGACACCAGCGCATTCGTATGGCCGATGGGAGTCCGAACATGGCCTCGAAATTTCGGTACGACTTTCTGTTTAGAATTCGTCATTTTAAAGTTTACAGTTTTGTATTCAGATGTTTCCAGTAGTTTCGTAGCGTGGAAAATTAGTATAAAATGAATTGGATATGTTTTAATATGTTAAAACGATAAATGTGGTAGAATCCTGGAAGAATCGGATGAGATATGATCGATCTAGTAGAATTGGCGAGATTCTGGTAAAATAGGGTTTCTCCCGCGATTGAGCATAGATGATCGTAAACATAGTTATGATGCAAATATGGTGTTGCGAGGTTAATTAAGTAATTCTAGATTAGTTCGGAGGGTTCGAGACCCTTCCATACCGTTTGCGGAAACTTTTCCGTAAATTTTACTGTAAACGCGTAATATGAGAATATGAGCTGTCTAGTTAGTTCAAAATGATATAGAAAGGCATATCAGAGTAATGAAGCTTAAACAGTAGAGTCGGTGAGGATTTCATGTATCCCGAGAAAGTCCATAGTTTAGTATAGATGAGTTGAAAGTTCCGCAAATAGCGATTCTAACATATGTTGTGATTTGTTTTGACAGATCGGACCCGGATCGCGGGCATTCACTTAGCCAGGTAAGTAACTCATGTTTCGAATACTTAAAAGATTTAGTAATATTCGAAATTAGTTATGTAGTAAAGTTGTGTATAGTATATGCATGAAACATGTATTTATTTATATATAAAACACGAGTGTGGAAGAAAAAAGCAGGTGTAATTAAATACACATATAGATAAGAATAAGAGATTATAAGCAGAGTTATGAATAAGAGATGATATGAGCTTATAGAAGTATAGAGACACATATGTAATATCTTCAGATAAGAACATATAAATAAGGTTATAAATATATTTTATTGAGACTTAGTTATAGGGGATATAGAAACTACACCCTAGGGAATGAGATTAGAGTTATAAATGAGATAAACATATATGAACTAGTGTTATGAAGGAAAGTTTGTAATTTATGCGTTATATAAGAAGATTAGCAACATGAGTATAGATACAAGTATAGAAAGTGATAAAGAGCATAAATGAATAGAATATGCATATCATGAAAATATATAAAAAAAAAAATTATGACTTGAGATTTTTTAGCACAAGTTGATAGTTAGAAATGGAAAATCAGTTTAAGAACTAAGACTTTGGAACTCATATACGTTTGATGTCTGATATAGTAGTAGAGCTTCAATTGTATGTTTATGAATATAAATTATGCAATATATTGATTGTGAGCCACCAGCAAGGTAAGTTATAGAGGTAAGCTAAGTTATGATGGTTTGTATGCGTGCATGCATACATAAATATAGATATGTATGAATGTAAGATAAATTCAGCATGTTTTAGTTGAGCAAACATTTTGTTGATATTTGAGTATATAGTTTGTAAGATCATTAGAGATGGAATCATGGCTAGAGTAAAGAGGAGCATGAGAATTGCATATATGCATGTGCATATGTGTGTGAGTGTTAAGATTTTCAGCGGTTGAGAATGTTTTCAAAGATGCAAAATGATTTAAAGGAAGTTTCAAATGTTTTAAAAATACAACATATATCATAAAGATGTTTCTTCCAGTTTTGAGATTTTAAAGCATGAGTTTAATGGTTTTCGGGGCATGAGGTAAAAACTCACCCCAGTATGTAACTTGAGACACAGTTTGGACTTGACGGATACTTTGGATTTGGGATTTGGGATTTGACCCATCCCAGTTGTACATTGTTGGAATTGACGGATTATACTGTCTCATATCATTCTCCATCCAGGAACAAATCATAGGGACCTCTCATCATTTATACATCTAGGTGATCTAATCACAAGTGATAAGAGTGCAATCTCCTTTGTCACATAGTTAATTTGTACAACAACGCAATGATCTGTACAAATAGTGACGCTATGGGTCATAATTGTCCAACAGCTCCAAGTTTGATTGAAGATGAACAAGCTCCAAGATTTGAGAGGATTCCAAGCTCTTGAGATGGTTTCCTATCACCTTGAATGATTCATTAAATGTGCTAGCAAAATTGAAAGAAAAACAATTTTTCTTTCCTTTGATATGGCTCACGGTTTTGAGAGCTATTGGGAGAGAGAGAGTTTTTTTGTCTTTGATTTTGTTTTCTAAAACAGGTTATGCAAAAACGTGTTACCAAAGTTTGGTGTATGGCTTTCAAAAAATCAAAACCATTTTGGAGCCAAAAAATGGCATTAAAGGCTCTCACCAACTCACATCATGAATAGTGACAAGTTGTCATTCACCAAAATATGACTTAACATCCATCACTTGAGTGACATGTGATGTGACGAGCGATGTGACTTGTGGCCGCATTTGATTCAAAATCAGAGTGGCATCGTAAACACATCCCGGGTTCGGTTTCGTTAATTCCGAATTAATGAATTTTCTATTATGACGTAATTAAATCAAATTTACTATTCACGTCGCTCGCGAATTAATTCCAATTTAATTCTTTTGCCCGAATTAAAATCTAATTTTAATTCCGTGTCGAAACATAATTTCCTTTAATATATCGAATATATTATTTTAACGATTAATTCCGAATTAATCTTTCTCTTTCTTCAAATAGTATTTTAACCTAAATAAAATTTCTGTGTAATTAATCCCAGATTAATTAAGTTTGAATCAAACGTCATCGGTGAATCTTCGGGAAGTGACCCAAGAGATCCCTGGATATATTGGCAGTAAACTCGGTCGTCGGACTATCCGAACACGTATGTACCTCGTACTATATTTTTACCGATTTACGAGACATGGTTGGCTTCTAACAAAGCACTGTGCCTACCCAATTCTCCAGAAATATTCTTGATGGAATATATGATCTTTGTCAGGCGTAGTATACGTAGTATTATGTAAATGTAGACAACAGAACTTGGGCGACGGATGCTGTTCTAGACTCGGGGCCTAGTTGAGAGTACGGAATAGTCCGCGAGGGACTAAACCGGAGAATAATGGAGTCGCCACCCGGTGTGAACCGGGACAAAGGTTTAAGGCCGCACTCACCCCTCGCAAGGGAAGACCTCAAACCGTTGGGTTCGGAATGGTCCCTTACTTATGTCATTGTGATGATATAATTCATGCAATAAACCAACCGCATCTACTCAATAATAATGTTCAAAGGTCACTTAGGTCTAATATGCTTCCGCTAACTAAATCCTAATCTAAGTTTGCATACTTGAAAGTATATCTTTAAATAATAAACACGCAATATCACACATTGAACATGTTAAGCCATCAAACCAATGCAAACAAATAATGATTTGAACATAGATATAAACTAGATTAAATATCGCGCATAAAAAGAAACATAATCATGCTTTAAAATTAAATAACGAAACTAAGTTAAGGCATGCTTAAAATAATAAATAAAGAACTAGAACTACATCATGCTCGAATACAAATTTGGATGAGACGAGATACATGTATCTTAAGTGGTACGTGGCATTGTATCCCGAGTGCAGACCATACTACCGTCCATTCGGAATCGGCTATGGAATTTACGTCCGGGTTTCCATCCGATATACCACAAAAGGGAACACATATCCCGCTCATCCAACAATCAAATCATGCCTCAAACGACTCTCATGCAATTATATATCAAAAATAAATAAATAAACAAAAAGAGATAAGTAAAAGGGTGCCCTCAGGTCTAACCTCTTTTGTCGTCTCAAGAAAGGGCGTTACACGTCCGTTGGAAGGGCGAATGATCCGATACCTTTCCGATTGGTTTGCTCACTGTTTTTCCTCGTTGTTTTGATGCTCGGGCTGCTGTTTTAAGTCCGTTTCACCACCGTTTGGTCGCTGCGTTTCAGGTCACTGTTTTGGGCGTTTTTGGACTGTTTTGGGTGATTTTGGTGGTCTCGGGAGGTGCGTTTGTAAAGGTATTTTGGGGAAATTTTTTGGGGATTTCTGGGATGGTTTTAAGATGGTTTTAGGACTGTTTTGATGGGCTAAGGACGCAAAGAAACTGACCAGAACAGAAGCTTGAACGTGGCAGTTCACTAGTGCAGTGAAGCCGTTTTCAGGGGCTGTTTTGGCGCTGATTTGGAGCTGCTTTGGGGGATCTTTTTGCGGCACTTAAGGGCTGGAAATAAGGTTTATTTTAGGGTGTTTTAGGGCTGTGAATGGTGGTTAAAAGTCGGCTAAGGAGGGGTGTGTTTCAGGCTTGGGCGTGAAAGGGTGTTGGTGAGGAAGAGGGATGCGGCAATTGGGTGGATTCTTTCTTCAGGGATGCGGCAATGGAGGCTTTTGGAGGATGCTTGGGCGTGTGATGGAGGCTTAGGAGAGTGCTTTAGGCGTGTGAGAGAGGTATGTGAGCTAGGGTTGTGAATGGGGGTGAAGGCCTCTTTTTATAGGCAAAGGAGAGGAGGTTTCCCTTATACGACTAGGAGAAGGATTTCTATTAATGGTGACATCTTTCTAATAAGGAATGCATCTCCTAATTAGGATTTGGGATTGGATTTGATTTGGTAATGATTTTATTTGATTTCTTTTATTTAGGCAAGGATTTTATTTGATTTAAACATGTGATTAATGTGTATATACCTAAATAAAAGAGGGAATGGGCGTGAATTGCTTCTAATGGGCATGGGCTTGGTTTGACTTGGGTTGACTTGGGTTGACTTGGGTGTTTTGGGTTTGGTTTGGGTTTGGTTTGGGTTTTGGGCCCTAGGTAAGCTTTAAAACGGAAATCCAACAAGCAACCGAAGCTAAACAACTCAGATAAAATCCAACAAAATTCTAATTTCCAACTTTACCCTTCCAACATCTGTTTCCCGCGACTTTCATGACTAAAGAAGTAGTTGCCTCAATACGAGACTCATCATCGGGCTGATATGCAAAAATGCAATGCCTATAGTAAAGTGATCCAGTATCGGATGTCACATGCAAGGCCTAGGGCTGGAATAGTGTCTGCCCCATACGAGGCATATATTGGATATCAAGCAACTAGTCTCTTTAATCGGATAATCATGACTTAGTCATATTATCCCGATGGTTGCAACAAAATAGAGAACCAGTTCTGTATCCCTGTGTGATCATCATCTCCATATAACTGAAGTGATACTTCCGTCTTGACATCACTCCCAATACACTACGATTCTTAATAAACCCAGAAGAGGCGTACACAGAACCTGTTAAAGTCCTGGACGACCAAAACCAAGGCATATTGATTGTCGTAAGTACTAGCGATGCAAGTCTCAGGTTAAGACCAAATACACCTACCCTGATGTGGATTCCCATAGACACATAGTCACACTACCAATGGAATTCTGCAGGGTCTATCGAGAGCGAAGCTGTTTCCGTACCATCGGTAAACTCAACCTCCTATCACACTTGCATAAGTATCCAATACTTAAATATATGAGAACTATGCTGTTACGCTTCCATAACACGCACAAGTGCAATACTAGTCCATTCTGCATTATCAATGTCCAGTCTCGATAATACTACGAATAGGGATGTTTATTGATTAAACCGTTATGAATTGATATTGTCTCATATCTTATCAATCCGGAACTAATCATAAGGACTTTTACCATTTATATTTCCAAGTAAATAAATTACAAATGATAAAAGGAAATTTTCATTGATACATAGTTAATTTGTACAAAAACCACAATGTCTTTTACAAATACTGACAATATGGGTCATAACTGTCCAATAAGGGCACCTTCTTTATTTATTATCTTTCGTTTTTATTTATTTTATATTTTATTGCATATTAGTATTATGGATTGATGCGGAATGTGATTTTCGGATGAACAAAATATGTGTTCTCTCTTGTGGTATATCGGATGGAAACCCGGATGTAAATTCCATAGCCGAATCCGAATGGATGGTAGTGTGGTCTGTACTCGGGATACAATGCCACATACTGCTTGAGAGACAAACATGTTTCGTTTCATCCAACCTTTTTATTCGAGCATGATTATGTTGCTACTATGTTCTTTATTCTTTAAGCATGATTTAGTCTAGTATGTTGTTTATTTTTTAAGTATGATTATGTTATTTTTCTATGCATTATTTAGTTCTTTACTTTCGCATTAGGAATTTAGTTTACCTTTCCGATTAAGTGATTATTCATATATTCATTACGTTGGATGATTTAACATGCTCGTTGTGTGAAATTGTATGCTTGTTGTTATAGTGACTTACTTTTAAAGCATGCGAACTTAGATATAGGATTTACTTTGATGAATTCGAACTAGATCCAAGTTACTCTTGAGCATATATATGTTGCGTAGATTCAGTTAAGATATTGCAAAAATCATATCATTACAAGTGACATAAGTAAGGGACCATTCGGAACCCAACGGTTTGAGGTCTTCCCTTGCGAGGGGTGAGTGCGGCCTTAAATCTTTGTCCCAATTCGCACTGGGTGGTGACTCCATGTTATTTCTCCGATTTAGTTCCCCCGTGGGCTATTCCGTACTCATAACTAGGCCGCGAGCCTAGAACAACGTCGCCGATTACTATTTTATCATTTTGTAATTAGATTACTTTGATATATAAATGATAAAAGTCCTTATGATTAGTTCCGGATTAATAAGATATGAGACAATATTAATCCAAGAATGATTTAATCATTAAATATCCCTAGTCATAGTATTATCGAGACTGAATATCGATAATGCAGAATAGACTAGTATTACACTTGTGCGCGTTATGGAAGCTTAACGGCATAGTTCTTATATATTTAAGTATAAGATACTTATGCAAGTGTGATAGGAGGTTCTGTTAGCCATTGGACCGGGAACAGCTTCGCTCTGTATAAACCCCTCGGAATCCCAATGATAGTATGACTATGTGTCTATAGGAATCTACATAAGGGTATGTGTATATGGTCTTAACTTGAGAATTGCATTGCTAATATTGTGACAATCCGTACGTTTTGGTTTTGGTCTTCCGGGACTTTAACAGGTTCTGTGTACGCCTGTTCTAGGTTTACTGAGAATCGTAGTGTATTTGGTGTGATGTCAAGAGGGAAGTATCACTTCAGTCATATGGAGATGATGATAACGCAGGGATACAGAACTCGTACTCTCATATGCGGTAACTATCGGGATAGTATGACTAGGTCATGATTATCCAATTAAAGAGACTAGTTACTAGTGATCTGATATATACTTCGTACGGGGCAGACACAATTCTAGACCCAGGCCTAGCATGTGACATCAGATATTGGATCGTAATATGCAATATATAGTATTCTATGCCTGATATAGATTATATATTCTTTTTTGAATATTTCTAGAGAATTGAGTAGGCACGGTGCTTTACTAGAAGCCAACCAATTCTTGTAAATCGGTAAGAACGTGGTACTGGGTACGCATGTGTTCGGAGAATCCGACTACCAGATTTACTGCTAACATATCTGGGGATCTCTTGGGTCGCTTCCCAAAGATTCACTGATGGCACTTGACTCAAATAGAATTAATCTGGGATTAATTTTGAGAGAGAGAAAATTAATCTGGGATTAATTACGGTAAAAATTTATCTAGGATAAAATTCGTATAGAAGAGAAGTGATTAATTTGGAAATAATTGATTAAATAATATATTGGATATATTAATTGAAATTGGATTTCAAAGAGGAATTAAAATTGGATTTTTTTTCAGGAGAATGAATTAATTTCGAATTAATTCGTAAGCGACTTTGGTAATAATTTTGCTAGGCATTATTATTTAATTAAATTAGATTTAATTATACCGTAACGGAAAATTCATTTAATCAGATTAAACGAACCTGAGCCCGAAGTGTGTAGTCTCACCCAACTTGAATTTTGAATTTAAGTGTGGGGCCCACCAACTTACATCACTAGTCATTCAAGTTGATGGAAGTGGTTGGGAGCTTTTATGGTAACTTCTCCAACACACTTTGCCTTTTGCTTTTTGAAAAAGCATATACCAACTTTTGCAAGTTGATTTTGGTAATTGTAATTGTTTTTAGAAAAAAAAATACAAAAACCACAAAACTCTCTCTTCCTCCTCATATTGTCGTGACTCTCCCTCTTCCTCTTTGAAATTTTTGTTTCAAAATTTGAAGCCTGCTAGCACATTTGGAGTTAAAGAAGGTGATAAGGAAACTCACCATTGGGTTGGATTCACTCAAAGAAGGCTTGGAGCTTCCAACAAACATACAAAAGTTTTGAAATCCACTTCCGATCAATGTAAGTTTTTCCACAACTCTATTGATCATTCACACAATAAATCATGTATTAGAGACCTTAGGCATGTCTAGGACACTAACAATGGTATCATAGCCTTTTCTAAGCATGATTTGAGTTTAGGGTTTATATACTTTATTTTGGGGATTTTGTGCTTGGAGTATGATTTTTTTCAAAGTTGGTTGTTGGGTTGTGTTTTGATGATGATGAATTGGATTTATGCATCATATGATTTGAGAAAATTGATTACATTTATTTTTCCCTAAAACCCTTCAAGTGGCCGAATATAACAATACATATTGTTCATGGTGATTTTTTGAATTTAGACTATTGGATGAGTTTAAAGCATGAAATAAATTTTGATCGTTGATTTAATTTGATTGAAATCAAAATTGGATATTATTTTCCCATATTGTTGTGGACAATAAGCATGTATAATTGATTAATTTTGCTTCAATTTGTGTTGGACATGATTGGATGATAATAGCATGATTAATTAATTTAATTGATATTTTGGAAATATTAGTTTAATTAATTAATTATGTTAATTATACTTTAATAAAAATTAATGTGATATTTAGAATATTATGTTAATAAGAATTAGTCTTTAAATTGGATTGGGCTAATTTATTGTATTTGGGCTTAATGGGCTTGGTTTGTAACATTCCTCCTAAGCCAGAATGTTGCCGGCAGGAGACAGGTTAATCCTGCCTCCATAAGCCTATGATTCTGACGAAATTTCAGCATAATGTATGCAGAACATCATGCAACCTGCTTATAGCTAGCACCCTGAGACAACCTGCTATGCAATTCAAAACATATGCAATCATCATCTAGGCCTCAGGCGTGAACTCAATGAACAAAATATAAATCACTTAGCCTCTGGCCAGAACTCAAAATAATACTATGCAACTACATATACAATACAAGTACAAATACAAGGGGTCGTGAGGACCCATAACTCGATCCAGGACTCAATAACTCTCCTGACTGCAATTGGGGTGATTCACTGTCTTCAAGTCTTCACTAAAATCCTGTTGGCTCAGTATGTCTGCTATTGACCTGTTAAACTGACAAACTGTTGTGGAGTGAGTCATAAGACTCAGTAAGTAAATATACACATTCCTTTAGCGTCAAAAACATACAAAGTCTGAATCATGTTTCTATATTAACCTAGCTGTTTATGTGACTATGCAAATATTTACTGGGTCTGAACTAATTATCTATTTCTTAATCATTTCACAAATATATTACTTTGTTACCAGTACCTTTAACTGATCACACACATACTTTAAATAATGTTTGCTATTTATATTTTCATATATTTAAAATATTCTCATCAAATTACTATATCTCCCTCCATTAAGTCAATTTCCATCACGTTTCTACTGTGCTACTCTGATATCTTTCTACTTTCATAACTCTTTACTAATCTAGTTCAGGTAATTATTATAACTTTCTTTCTTCCTTTATTTTGAAATATCATCAAATCGGTTATTATTAGACGTTTTTTATATCGCAGACAATCAATACGCTATCAAATCATCATTGTTTTACAAATTGATCCTCCTATGTATGTATACCACACACACACACAAATACTAATCATATATACATATCGATGCAAACATGCCATTATTCATTAATGCCAACTACATGATCTTCAAATGATATCCAGAATATATGCATTATATGCATAATTAGAGAATTATACTCTACTCCAGTATACCATTCTTTAAGAAAATAATTTTCTTGGAAACTCTATCTATAAAATCTTTTCAATCATGTATACACAAATTGATGTAATTATATCATCATTGCACTATTATTCTCAAAGGATTCCTTTTATGTAAGCATATAAATCATGCAAATGTCAATTATATAAATGCATATAAATATAATGATACTATCATGCATAAATATCGACTATATACAACTCATCAAATGACTAGAATATGGGGATCATATGCATAATTTATAAACTATGTTATACTTTAACACGTCATACTTTTATAAAAAACTTCATGAAAACCTTTACTGAAAAGCTGTTTTCTGAAAAAACTCTTCTCTGAAATTCTGTCTGAAAATCTCTTAATAAATCTTGTCTTTCTGAAAACATGATTTCTGGCATCCGAAAATTGTGTCTAAAATCATTTTTCTGAAAACTATTTACTAAAATCTGACTTTGGAAACTTCCTTTTCTAAAAGCTCTTTCTGAAAACTATAACTGAAAACTGAAAAACTATTTTTAAATTTCAATTTTCTGAAAACTGTTTACTAAAATCTGACTTTTGAAAACTACGTACTGATGATCTGAAAATTCTGTATTAAAAATCTGAAAACTAAAAACTGCTATACTTTCAGGAAAACGACTCAACTGGACGTGTCCGGGAACAACTCAACCGGGTCTTTAAAACTGATGACGCCCAGGAAAATGACTCAACTGGGCGTCTCTGAATCCAGTGGTGCCATATGCCCAGGAAAATGACTCAACTAAATGTAAAGCTCTATGTCTAGGAAAACGACTCAACTGGACATAGCCACCACTAGAGTCCAGGTACACGAACCTAAGTCGTCATCCTGACTCTCTACATGTGCACATGTTCTCAGTATCCGTCAATTCCAGCTATGTCTCAAGTTACATACTGGGGTGAGGTTTTACCTCATGCCCCGAAAATCATATAAAAACTGCTGATAAACTTTTAAAAGTTACATCGAATCTCAAAACTGTACGAAACATTTTCTGAAATACATTTCTTTAAAAAATATTGAAACTATTATTTGTAACACTTTGAATCTCAAAAACATTCTTAGTTTTAACTCAACTTCTGAAAATCACAACATAAAAATATGCATATGCATTTCTTATACTATCATACATGTACATGCATTCATTCTTGCATATTTATGATCTATTGAGACTATTCATATACATGCAAACTCTATGCTCAAACAAAACTTATCTTGATATAGTCATATTTATTATATATACTTACATACACATAAATCAACATGCTCAAAGATCTCATTTACATATATTTATATGCACATATACTCTACGTTCATTTAAACATGCATCAAGATACTTGTACATAAAACACATACTTACTATATATGAGCTTACTTATTCTCTATGCATATTTACTCACTTTTTGTACTTTTATGCCTACTTCCTTATAATTATCATTCTTTAACTTTAATCTCCTCACTATGGTGTAGTTTCTACTAGACCGGCCGGCGGTTCGGTTCGGTTCGGAACCGAACCGAACCGGCCGATTTCCGGTTCCACAAGTGTGGAACCGGAACCTAAAACCGAACCGGAACCGAACGGTTCGGTTCCGGTTCAGTTCGGTTCCTTTAGTTTTTTTTTTTTGATTAAAATAAAAATGAGAGGAATCAAAACTTAATAAAAAAAAAAATTATTAATTAAAAAAATGAGATTAAATTATAAATAAAAAAAATTCATTACATTGAAGAGCTTGAGCTTAAATTTAAAAAATTTAAGTTGCCTACGTATCCTCAAAGGGTGAGAGGAATCAAAGCTCACGTAGTTCCATTACAAGTTTAAGACATATCCCCTTTGTAAATCATAATTTTACAATTATCAATCTTCATTATCAGTTGATCCTTCGGCGCCCGGTTCCGCTTGCACTTGTTGCAGAAGCATTATCGAACAAATCTTCAAAATCATCGGGGGCATCTTCCTGTTGTCTCAGATCAGCTCGAGTCCAATCATCCACACAAGCTGTTGCTTCTAGAGTGCTTGGATGTAATGAAGATCGCCTAGCTTCCAATATATTACCTCCCAAGCTGAAGGCTTGCTCAACCGCAACAGTGGAAATAGGTGCTGCCAAGATCTCTTTAGCAATAATAGATAAAACAGGATATATATTTTGATGCCGGTTCCACCATTCAAGGATTTTAAAATTTTTACTACATAAACTTTCATTAGAAAACTCAAAATTGTAGATAAATAATTATCTAATTCAGGGTTATTAGTTGTCGTATCCCTAGATTTTTTATTTCGTTGCAATAACCAACGATCCCCTGCGCTAAGTCTTGTTTGAATTTTCGGTTCGCTACTACTAGATTGACCTAATGTTCCTAAGTTATATCTTACAATATAATCATTAAATAAAATAATTAAATCACTTCTTAATTTCGTCATTATGCTCGTAATGTCAATTTCATCTAATATTCCTAAATAACCATAGTAAGCTTGTAAACCACCATTCAAATCTTCTAATTTAAATCTAGGATCAAAAACAGCAGCCAAGCAAGTAATAGATAGTAAAGGAATTTCTCTAAAATAAAATTCAACCATTTTACCTTCATAACAGTAATGGCTTCGAGCAAAACAATATCATTAGGGTCGCCACTGTCAACATGCTCATCGAGAGTGCCAACAATATTCAAACTCTCAAGTAGAAATAAATGCGCTGTTGGATAATAAACACCGCTAAAAACTAAAGTAGCATCATTAAAAACTCTTAAAATATCTAAAAAATTTTCACAAATATCCCATTGACTAGGATAAAGTGTGATATTTTGAACATGTTGAGGAAAAAAACTACATAATGCATCTTTGTATTGAAATGCTTGACATAAAAGAAAATAAGTAGAATTCCAACGTGTCGGAACATCTCTTGAAAATTTAATCGGTTTAATACCATTTATTTTACAAAACTTGGTCCATTCTCTCCTAACTTGAGTATATGACCAAATACAGTTAAGTGCCGTTTTAATTGGATCAAGGAAAGGAGATAATAATTTTAGACCGTCTTGCACACATAAATTTAGGACATGACATGTACAACGAATATGAAAAAATCGACCCCCTAAATTTGGTTCACATAAGGATTTTAAATCATTAATAGATGCAGTATTTGCAGATGCATTATCAAATCCAATTGTTAAAAAATTTTCTACTAAAGCATATTCATCAAAAATTACCTTCATCATTCTATAAATATTATGTGCAGTATGTGGGTCATCAAAAACTCTAAATGCAATAAGTCTTTTTTGCATGGTAAATGATGCATCAATCCAATGACAAGTCACACCCATGTATGAGTGTGTTTGCCAATGGTCACTCCATATATCAGAACATATAGAAATACGACCTTTCATCTCTTTAAATATTTCATTTAAAATAATTTTACCATCTTTATATAATTTGAAAATATGACGTTTTGTTGTGTTTCGAGTCATTCTACATGCAGCAGGTTTTAAAGCATTATGCACGTAATAGTAAAATGAAGTTTTTCACCAAAGCTTAAAGAAAGATGTGTCATACAAGTTAATTTCGCAAATTCTTCTCTTTTTTTTGCATCAGAATATTTAAATAAATCTACACTACTCGTACCTCTACTAGATGATGCGTACCTGCCCATTTGAGTTTGCGTCGTATCAATGCCAAGTTCAACCGGATAATGTTTTTCCATGTGCTTGATCATATTGCCATATCCACCAGAAAATTTGTAGATAACCCCACAATAGTTGCAAATTGCTCGTTGTGAATCATCTTCTTTATATTCCAAAGTAAAATGAATTTTGAAAATATCGGAGGACTGAGCCTTAACTTCTCTTCTCCGTGATTGTGCACTGACACTAGGGCCGCTCTCTTGGGTTGGCATATTGACATTATGTTCTCTGAGGAGCTTGCCATTTTTTTTAGAAATTAGGAAGAAAAAAGAAATTAACAACTAAATAATTGAGATTGAGATTTGCGAATAGTAATATACTAATATAAGAATATAAGAAAATTGTATTGAAGTAAGATTGAGAATAAGAGAATTATAGAAAATGAGAGAGTTGGGAATTTGGTGTGATGAAATTATGAAAAATGAATCCTATTTATAGAATTTTAGAATTTTTTTCATACAAAAAATGCCCCTAAATTTATCCGTTTTATTACCATTATTAGGGGTACATTAGTAATTCTTATTTTTTTAATTTATATAAATTTTTTTTTTTAATACGGCAGGGAGCCGTTTGGCAGAGAGCCAAACGGCTCCCTGCATCTGCTAGTAGCCGTTGGGGACCGTAGGGTTCCTGTTGGAACCCTACGGTTCCAACAGGAACCCGACGGTTCCAACCGGAACCGTCCGAACCGTGGAACGGTACGGTTCCACCGGTCCCGTTCCGGTTCGGTTCCGGAACCGTGGCCGGGTCTAGTTTCTACAACCCCCAATCCCAAGTATCTTTATATTATACCTATAAGTATCTGCTCACATTTCATATATATACATATATATTTTATCATTCTTATGCTTTCAATCTACATATATATATATATATATATTTCATGTTTCATGGTTACACATATATTTATAAAATTCTTTATTTTCTAAATTCAAGCAGAACACATCTCAATTATTCATCGCCAGATTACTTACCTTGCTAGGCGGACACTCATAATCCTAGTCTGATCTGTCAAAATAAATAACAAAATATGGTCAAAATCGCTATTTTCAAAACTTTCTACTCATCTATAATAAACTGCCGAACTTTCCTAAAATACACGAATCTTCCCCGATTCTACGATTTAAACTTCATTACTCCAATACATCTTTCTATACGATTCTAAACTAGCTAGATAGCTTAGATCATTTTGAGAAAAAGTTTCCGCAAATGTTGTGGAAGGATCTTGGACCTTCCGAACTTATCCAGAATTACTCAATTACTCTTACAATATCATAATTATGTCATACCCACAGTTACGATTATCGACGCTTAATCGAGCGACAAACCCGATTTCACCGGAAACCAACTTTATCTACTGGATCAATCAAATCTAATCGGTTCTCACTCGAATTCTATAACAATCACAAATTCAACATATTAAAGCTCAAACAACTCAATTTATATCATTACGCTACTCTACGAAGCTGCTGGAAACATCCGAATATATAGCGAAAACTTGAAGTTAACGACTTTTTACCGAGAGCTCTTACCAAGATTTCGAGGCTATATACGGACTCCAAAAAATCCCACGAACGCCATGGAATCGACGGAATTCTAATCGGAGCTATTGTTCATGTTGGGTTACTATTGATATATGGCTTTCTTCCTCGTTTTACATTATTTTGGGCACGAATCAGAGAAATCATCACCACCAACTTGTAGTACTCGTTGAGGGCTTCGATTTGGCGGGTGGCTCTGGTCGTGAATCGAACTAATGAGCCGGAACTATCAAACCCATTCCCGCAACTTTCATCTCCTCGTTCTTGTCATTTTGGCCGCCATTTGGTGAATCGTCGGCCCGTACGGGATGAAGCCGGTGGTGCCGGCACGCACCACCGGGGGTGGCCGGATGGCCGACCGCCGGCCTAAATTCTCCTTTCTCTCTCATCCCTCTCTCTTACGGGAATCCCTCTCGGTTTTCTTCTTTTTTTTAAATGAAAATCAGGTAATACTAAATATCACATTCCAGAATTTACCGAAATGCCCCCACTTATAAGGGTATTTTTGGAAATCATCAATTTTGAAGCCCTTCTGAGTGATTTTCAAAAATGGTTAAATACGAAAGTTGTTCGTCTCAGAAAAATGAGTCCGATGGTTCAAGAATAAAATCAATCAGAGTCGTTTCATATTTCCGTGACCAAAATAGTAAACTTTAATCGTATAATAAAAATCGCATAACTAATTTTGGAGATGATGCGTCTTCTAATGTGATAAATCTTCACTTTATATTATTCTCACCCATATATCATCACTTGAACTCTTACCCTTTATTATCATCATGTTCCGAGACTATAACTTCAGTCTGGGAATCTTCCAGAATTATACCGAAATATGGGATGTTACATGGTTGGCCCAAGTTTGGTTTTGGACAATTGGGTTGGATCCAATTGGGCCCAAAATAAATTCCATAAAGTCCAAATATGACTTTTGTCCCTTTAAATAATTTAATTGGGCCTAAATTGATTTTTGGAAAAATGGTGATTCCTTATTGAGCATTGGCATCTTGGATTGGATCCATATTGGCCAAAGCTCATTCCTTAAGAATTAATTGAAAGCCCATTGGACTTTTAATTAATATAGTATTGGATACTAATTGGGCCTTTGAGACCCATTTAGTTAGATTTAGAATCTAAGTCTAAAAGGCACATAAACAAGTGTAATTATTTAATTTGAAATTAAATTAGAATTAGTATTGAATACAAATTAATTTGGATTTAAAATTGTAGTTCGATATAATTCAAGAATACGTACTTTGAGTATTTATTCATAAACGAGTTGGACTCATGCAAATCAAATCATTGTTTGAACATTGGATGGTCATTAATTCAAAGATTAATTAATTGAATTAGATTGATTGAATAACATGCTTTGTGTGAATACTTGGATGTCTTTGTATGTATAATGTATATCGGATAGATATTAGAAGGATGCGGGCAATTTTGGAAATTGTTGTAATAAATTTAGAATTTATTAATTTGGACCTGCGTGTCCGCCTATTATCTCTTTACTCTTTGTATTTCTCTTCTCACCAATTCCCCTCAATGTAAATAAGGTTTCTTTAATGTATTATGTAATTGGGTAGAAGTATGAATAGTACTAGTGGGAGAGAGGAAAGAGAGAGATTTTTTCTAGGAACAATTTGTTAAATATCCATTCGCATATCATTATTAATTTATTTGCATCTTATTATGCTTATAGAATGCATACTTAAGGGTGTATGATGATACCTAATCAAAGATAATAAATTAGATGCCAATTTACGTGAGAAACCATCACTTTAACATTAAGAGTTTTCCTTCCATTGAGTGGTTCTCTCTCAAGATCCAAGATTGGCTTTAATTTGTTGGCCAAAGTCAAGATCATTGTCTATCGCGGATGTGTTTGAACCATGAAGGCTTTGTTATATATCAGCATGCCTTAGGCAGTTGTGACTTGTTGGCCAAAGTCAAGGTCACTTTTGTACATAGACGTGGATTACAAAGCTTTCCCATTGTCAATAGGTCACGCTTAACTAGAATCATTAAGCTTGTTGAGCCGAAGCCAAGGCTTAGTTGATTCAGAGGAAAAGGTTAGGAAATATATATTGGATATATATCTTGGACTTGGAGGTCCACCTACCGGATCTATAAATTGGATGGGATCCAATTGATCTTAGAGATCTACCTAGTTAAGTTTCATACAGATTGTTGGCCAAAGTTAAGGTTATGTGTTATTTAACGGGATCCTAGCCCACTAGGAAACTGGGTTTCCAAAGTACTCAACAGAGGGTTAGAGACTCACCGAAAAATAGTGGGAGGCCACTATTAAATTTGTAATTTCGTTTAATACTTGCTAAATACGCGCTTTATTTTTCGTTATTATATAGATTTATTAGTTGGACTAATACTTTGTTATTTTCATTGAACAGTTGGACTGTACAGTTATAACTTTATTTGTTGTTGATTATATAGTTGGACTATAGTAATCATTACATTTGATTGTACATGATATCGTTGATTGAATAGTTAGACTATTACAATCAAGATGATTGGAAAGATTAACGTTAGGGACATCATCATATGCGATAATGCCTTTAATGATTCTAATTTTCCAGATTGGGATATGAATCTCAGGATTTTCCTGGGAGCCGAGAAATTACTTTATGTATTAGACAGACCTCTCGGGCCTAAGCCTGGACATGAGCGGGTTGTTGATTATGAGCTTGGAAGACTCACAGTGATGACAACTCAATTGCTCAGTCCATCATGCTTGCCGCAATGACCCCTCAATTTCATCGTCAAAATAAAGGATTAGATTCCTACAACATGATATTGAAATTGAAGGACCTTCATAGATCTAACCTTAGATCTCAGAAGTATGAATTGAAGAAGAAGCTTTTTCGCTCACGTATGTCAGAGGGTACATCTGTCGAGCACTATTTATCACAGATGATTGCTGACATCGAACAGCTAAGTCAGCTAGGCATAACCATCAAGGCTGAGACTTCCATTGATTTGATATTACAATCTCTGTCTGACTACTGGGGTGGGTTCATCATGAACTATAATATGATGAACCAAGAGAAGTCTCTTGGAGAGTTGATAGCGATGCTCAAAGAAGCAGAGCAAGAGCTTCTAAAGAGAAAGAAGCGCGTGGCGCACTTCACTTCGACATCTCAGAAAGCCAAGGCTTGGCCCTTTTGGAGATGTGCAGAAGAAGAAAAGGGAAAGGGAAAGGCCAAATCATCAAAGTCTTCTGGGAAGGCAAAGGACAAATCCCAAGATGTCCGCCTACAGTGTGGCAAATGGGGTCACTAGAAGCGTGACTGCCGTGAGTACAAGGTGTACATGAAGGAAGTGAATGCGGGCAAGGCTCCGGCTTCATATATGTTTCTTACTGAAATAAACATGTCTACTTCTAGTTTTAAAAAATTAGATTTTTGATTCTGGATATGGTACTCATATATGTACTGATGTGCAGGATCTGCGGATTAGTAGAAGACTAGCCTCAGGCAAGATTGACCTACGAGTTGGAAACGGGACCAAAGTCGCCGTTTTAGCTGTAGGGACCTATATTTTGGAACTGTCCTCGGGGCATGTATTTACTTTATTAGACTTTTGTTATGTACACTAGAAACATTATCTCTATAGCTTCTTTGACTCAAAGCGGATGTACTTTTGTATTCTGAAACAATATGTGTTTTATTTATAAAAATGATTTTAAGATATGTATTGCTGATGCTAATAATGGTCTTTATATTTTGAATATAAATGAATCTAAAAAATAAATATGACAAACAAAAGGCTCAAAATGAGTAAAACAGATGAAACTTATATATGGCATTGACGTGTGGGACACATTAAGAAAACTCACATATCCACGCTTTCAAAGAGTGGATACTTAGACGGATTTGATCCTAATTCATATAATGTCTATGAATCTTGTTTATTAGGTAAGATGCCTAAAACGCCTTTTGGCGGTAAAGGTGTTCGTGCCACCGAACTGTTAGCCCTTATTCGTAGTGACGTATGTGGGCCCATGTCTAGCAAGACTATAGGTGGATATGAATACTTTGTAACCTTTATTGATGATGCATCACGTTATGGTTATGTGTATCTTATGAGACGTAAGTCAGAAACTTTTGAGAAATTCAAAGAGTTTCGACACGAAGTAGGAAAAAAAAACTGGTAAAAGTATTAAAACATTACGGTCGGACCGTGGTGGAGAATACTTGAGCAATGAGTTTCTCGATTACTTGAAAGAGCATGGTATTTTTTCACAGTGGACTCCTCTCGGAACACTTCAATTGAATGGTGTATTCGAACGGAGAAACCAAACTTTGTTAGACATGGTAAGGTCTATGATGAGTCAGACTGAGCTACCAATTTCGTTCTGGGGATACGCATTGAACAATGCAATACTTATTTTGAATAAGGTTCCATCAAAGTCTGTAAAACAGACTCTATATGAAATATGGACAGGAAAGAAACCGGGTTTCTCATTCCCGAAGATTTGGGAATGTTTGGCATACGTTAAATGTTTGGATAGTACCAAACTAGAACCCAAATCGGATAAATGCCTATTCGTAGGTTATCCTAGGGAAACCAAAAGGATATTACTTCTACAAGCTATAAGAGAACAAGGTATTTGTTGCTATCCATGTGGTTTTACTCGAAAAGGAATTCCTAAATGCAGTGGTAAGTGGGAGGAAAATAGAACTTGATGAAAATCGTAGTGATACTATTCCTAGCATAGATTCCTTAACGGAACACAAACAGTTCATCATGGATCTTCTAATACACAAGAACCGCATAGGTCGGGGAGAGTCAGAAAACAACCTAAGAGGTATGGGTTTCTGATCTCACCTCACGTAGATATTAATCTTATTGAAGATAATGAGACGGCTACGTATGAGGAAGCGATACAAGGTATCGACTCCGTTTTATGGTAAGATGCCATGAAGTCTTGAATGGATTATGTGTATACCAACAAAGTTTAGACACTGGTTGATGCATCAGAAGGTGTTAAGCCGATTTATTGTAAATGGGTCTTCAAGAAGAAGACGGACATAGATGGCAATATACGAACATACAAAGCTAGGCTTGTAGCGAAAAGGGTATCACCAACGATATAGTGTCTATTATGATGAAACTTTTTCACCTGTTGCCATGATTAAATCCATTCAGATAATGATTATTATTATTGCATAGTTCGTTATGAAATATGGCAGATGGACTTCAAAACCCCTTTTCCTTAACGGAGCCCTTTTGGAGGATGTTTATATGTAACAGCCTGACGATTTTATCGTACCAAAACATGCAAACAAGGTTTGCAAGTTAAATTGATCCATTTATGGATTGAAGCAAGCATCGCGTTCTTGGAACCAACGTTTTGATAAGATCATAAAAGAATATCATTTCATTCAAAACGAAGATGATTCTTGTGCAGATAAGAAGGTTAGTGGGAGCGCATTTCATTATCCTTTACATTGATGATGTATTACTTATTGGCAATGACATTCCCATGCAACAATCGGTAAAAGCTTGGCTTTCATTAAAATTCTCTATGAAAGATCTCGGAGAAGCAGCCTTCATTTTGGGAATAAAGATCTACCGCGATAGATATAGAAAGCTGCTTGGACTCTCTCATAGCTCATTGACAAAGTGTTGAAGAGATTCAACATGGCTCAGTCTAAGAGGGGACTGCTTCCAGTGTCACATGGCATCTCTCTATCTAAGGACTGTAGGAAACGCTTTTCTCGCGCAACAGAAGTGATTAGGCATACGGATCGGACTTGAAAAATTTTTCTACTTTCCTCTTCCTTTGGCCGAATATAACCAGTGGGTATACTGAAATTTTTCTAATGTTTCAGACAAGATTTCAGCCTCGAAATACCCCCAAAATAGTCCCCAAACAGCAGTGAAAAACTGGACTGTTTTGGACCCGTTATACAACGGAACTGCACATAAATCAGCCCCTAATTTACGTGAACTGCAAGGGTGATTTAGATCTACTTTTTTCCACAGAAAACCAGTCTCAAATCAGCCCCAAAATATCCCCAAAGTGTTTCCCAAAAATCCGAATTAAAATAAAACAAAACAAGCCCCGAATCAAGCAACCAAGGTGCGTCAATGAGGTGATACAAAGCCTCATTGCCATGACCTAAGAGAATGGAGGAAGAATATGATTTGTTCGTCACCACAAAGTCTTCCGTGCTATGACTCATAACCAATGGAAAGTAGTGTGGGCTACACTCACAAAACGAATCCCTAAACGATTTAGAGATATCAAACACACTTAATATTTTTGTTTTTATTCCTCTTGTTCTTCAATGGAGTTTCTCAACTTTTGAGAGAATAGAGAAGAAGAAGAAGATGCCTAGGGTTCTAAAAATGAGAGCGAGTCAAAAGAAAAATAAATCTCTTTTTTACTCCTAGGGTTATTTGTTTCCAAAAAACAACAAATCCTTAGCCTCCCCCCTCTTTCAATTTTCGGTAATCACCTTGTATCAATAGGAAATTTGTAACATCAAATATATTACATAATTATCATCTTAATGATAATTTAAATATCCCATTTAAAGAGTTGTTAAATCCAATTTAAGACTTGTGATTACCAAATACTCTTCCCCTTATTTTTGTATAATAATCGGCCAAGAAGAAAATTTTCTTTTAATTTTGCAACATCCACTTTTATTACTATAATAAAGGATATGTTACAAAAATAAAGATATGTAATTGCCTTTCATAAAAAGTAATTACTTAAACCATTCATTAACCTTCCAAAAACTATTTTTTGGGAAAGCAAAAAATCAAATATCATATTTATTAAATTAAATAATATAATTTAATAACATTTAATTAATCATGATCAAATAATTATTATTAAAACTATATACTAACCTTTTAATAAATGGTATCAACTGTGACATATAATATTATTAATCATATTAATAATATTCATACATATGTGAGTATATAATTGGACTATCCAATTATACTAAATCTGCTATAGTAAATCGAGCTAGCACGGGGACCAAAGGGACCTACGGTTCCGAGCTCCAATAATCTCGAAATATTAACTAAGCTCTTAATTAAATATTCTGAATTACTAACTATGGGTTATTCCACTAAAAGCCCTAAGTTGCACTCTTGTTGCCGCAGATGATATATTAAGCCGAACCAAGTCGGTGTCCATCGATACAGTCATTACATATGAATTGACCATTCACGCGTATCTCGTAATTAGAGCCGGGTCATAATGTCCCTTATACCCCTCTAATTATTTTTTTACCTTAAGTACCATTGATTCTCTAATGAATGATTTATTCATAACTATTATGAATTTTAATCTTTCTATTCGTAATAGAGAGACTTGAGTGCTCAAATCATTCAAGTATCAAATCAACCCTTAAGAAAGATACTCATCTACTTCTCCCAAGAAGGAGTGAACTCCATGTCTATGTAAAACGTTCCCAGCTATAAAACAAACAGTGTCCCCAAAGTACGTAGCTATTGGTCGGGACTGCTACAGCAACCTCACCTTTTGTAAATGAAAGGACATAGCCTGCCATGCAGGAGTTCGTAGTACACTCACGATTAAGATCAATCTATATATGATCATCTAGTAGATCAAAATGACTTTCTTAGTCTAATGGATATTATAAGAATGTCATTTCCATCTGGGTCCGGTCCTCCCATATGATCGCATCATACAAGGTACCTCCATTCTCATATCTCTACATGGACGATCGGGATCAAGATCGCCATACAAATATATAATGGACCGCAACTATAGATAAACCATAAAAAAAGTACCCGCTTTGTTTGCTCTCTTTGGACTATTTAAGATTACTAACTTCAGATTTAAATCCTCTTGTGTATGACACTCATACACTAAGTCTGAAGGCACATAAGTAATCTAGGGTATTTAAGATGATATACAATATGTGAAAATTAAACAAATAATTTGATGAATGAATAATGCATCGTTTTATTTCAAAACACATAAAATCGTTTACATTATATGTAGCTCTAGGGCATATATTCCAACAATCTCCCACTTACACTAGAGCAAATGGGACATGTCACGTAATTCTAGACCATCTATGTGACCTTCAAAAACTTTAGCTGGTAAGGTCTTTGTAAACGGATCAGTTAGGTTCTCTACGGATGCAATCTTTGTGATGGCAACATCTCCCCTCTACACTATCTCCCTGATGAGATGATATTTCCTCTCTATATGTTTTCTCCTCTTGTGGCTTCTTGGTTCTTTGGAGTTAGCCACCACACCACTATTATCGCAATAGAGTATGAGTGGTGTATCCATATCTGGAACAACTTCTAGATATCCCAAGAATTTACGGAGCCAGACTGCTTCCGTAGCTGCTTCACAAGCTGCTACATATTCAGCCTCTATGGTGGAGTCAGCAATACAAGATTGCTTTATACTCTGCCATACTATAGCCCCACCACCTAGGGTGAACACTGATCCAGATGTAGATTTCCTAGAATCTACATCTGTATGGAAATTAGAGCCTGTATATCCCCTTAGGATCATATCCTCACCGGAATACACAAGCATATAATTTCTTGTTCTCTTAAGATACTTGAGAACGTGTTTCATAGCCACCCAGTGATCCAATCTTGGGTTTGATTGAAACCTACTGACTACTCCCACTGTAAAACAGATGTCCGGTCTTGTGCATAATATAGCATAGATGAGACTACCAAATACTGAGGCGTATGGGATATGTCTCATTTCCTCAACATCTTGAGGTGTCTTAGGAGACTGTTCCTTTGACAAATGAATTCCATACCGATAAGGCAGATTGCCTTTCTTGGAATTCTACATCCCAAATCATACAAGGATCTTATCGATATAAGATGCCTGAGACATAGCTAATAGCCGTTTCTTGCGATCCCGAAGTATCTGAATCCCAAGAACATAACTGGCCTCTCCCAAATCTTTCATTTGGAAATGGTTAGCTAGCTAGATTTTCATGTCTGATAATATCTTTACATCATTCCTAATGAGTAAAATGTCATCGACGTATAAAATAAGAAAAACCACATACTAGTCAATGACGCGCTTGTATACACAAGGCTCATCAACATTCTGCTCAAAATCATAAGACTTGATCTTTGTATCAAATCTTATATTCCAAGATCGAGATGCCTGCTTGAGTCCATAAATGGACCTTTGCAGCTTGCAAACCTTTTGCTCTTGACCTTGGGCGATGAACCCCTCTGGTTGTATCATATAGATACTTTCATCAAGATTGCCATTCAAGAATGAAGTCTTGACATCCATTTACCAAATTTCATAGTCATAATATGTGACAATGGATAGAAGAGTGCAGATGGATTTAATTATGGCTACTGGCGAGAAAGTTTCCTCATATTCAACTCCCTCTTTCTGGGTATAACCCTTGGCCACTAGCCTAGCCTTGAATGTTTGTACCTTCCAATCTGATCCCATCTTCCTCTTGTAGATCCATATGCAACCTATGGGTTTCACCCCATCAGGTTGGTCTACAAGTTCCCAAACCAAGTTGGAGTACATGGACTCCATCTCCAAGTTCATGGCTTTAAGCCATTCCTCTTTGTCAGAATCTTCCAACGCTGGATGTGACAAATTGTGCCTCTCCAACCCCTAAGTAGTGATTAGGTTTTCTTACAGCCCTCCCACTTCGTCTAGGCGGTAGATCATTCTGACGAGCTTGCATCTAACTATCAGATGTCGAAGGTGCTATATATTTGTCAACTTTCGTTGATGATGGCGTGTTGGTCGAACCAACAAGTAACTCCTTGAGTAACATTTTACTTCGAGGTTTCAACTCCCTCAAATAGTCATCCTCTAGAAACGTAGCATTTGTAGATACAAACATTTTTTTTATCACCAGGACTGTAGAAAAATCCACCCCTAGTCTTCTTAGGATAGCTTACAAATAGGCACACCTGAGAA
This sequence comes from Zanthoxylum bungeanum, assembly GCA_019454045.1. Lineage (NCBI taxonomy): Eukaryota > Viridiplantae > Streptophyta > Magnoliopsida > Sapindales > Rutaceae > Zanthoxylum > Zanthoxylum bungeanum. The sequence goes on from SKCR01022776.1 coordinate 337,798, forward strand.
CGTGGCTCCAACTTTGAAGTCTTATTCTTAAGAACATGTGTTGGACACCCCCATATGCGGAAATGTCATAAACTAGTTTTACGACCATTCCACAACTCAAATGGAGTCTTAGGAACAGACTTAGATAGAACTACATTAAGGATATGCATTGCGGTTTGCAGTGCATATCCCCAGAATGAACTAGGTAGTGAGCTATAACTAAACATATATCTCTTCATATCTAGCAGGGTCTGATTTCTCCTCTCTACAACACCATTTTGCTAATAGTGTTCCAGGCGCTGTGAGTTGGGATACTATCCCATGCTCAACTAAGAATTCCTCAAAATCTCTATCGAGGTATTCCCCTCCACGATCTGATCGTAGAGTTTTGATTGTCTTACCTAATTGGTTCTCAACCTCAGCACGATACTCCTTGAACTTTTCAAAGGTATCTGATTTGTGATGCATTAGGTAGACATACCCATATCTTTAATAATCGTCCATGAATGTGACGAAGTATTCATAACCACCTCGGGCTCATACATTCATCAGTCTGCAAACGTCCGAATGTATTAGCTCAAGTGGTTGACTGGCTCTTATACCTTTTCCAGTAAAAGGTCTCTTGGTCATTTTTCCTTCTAAACAGGATTCACAAACTGGTAGACTCCTGAGCTTTAACTGGTTTAAGGCTCCGTTATTTATCAATCTATTTATCCGGTCAAGGTTGATGTGACCAAGTCTAAGATGCCATAGATATGTGTCATCATGAGAAATCTTTGGCCGTTTAGTTTTAGGTTTCTTAACCTTAAACATTTCAGTGTTGAGCAGTGACCTATGTGTTAATGGTCTTAACACATACAAGTTATTTTCTGAGTTTCATGTGCATATATTTAATCCATTTCTACCAATAATAACCAAATTGCTATTAAAAGAAACTGAATAACCATCATCCAAAAGTTTAGAAACAGAAATCAAATTCCTGCGAAAACTAGGGAATGAATAACACATTGTTCAAATTTAAATAACTATTATTAATAAAATTTAAACTAGAGACTCCCACTGCTCTTGCTAAAATGGAATCCCTTGTCCAGACCCTCATGGTGTAGTCACCTTTAGCAAGGTCCCTCCATGAATCAAGTAGCTACAAAGAAGAACAAACATGGTTAGTGGCTCCAGAATCAAAAATCCAAGCGGATTTATCATCTTCCACTAATAGAGATTCAATAACGACTAAATCATATTTACCTGTTTCCTTTTTCTCCTTCAGCTCAGCAAGGTATTTAGGACAGTTCCTTTTCCAATGCCTATTCTTGTTGCAGTGGAAACATTTTCCTTTGGGCTTGGCATCCTTGGAGCCTTTTATGTTCTTCTTCTTCATCTTTGCAGATTTAGAAGACTCGGCAACATTTTCCTCTGCACTGGACTTACGAGGATCCACAAGCATAGACTCGTAATGGGTGAGCTCATTAAGCAGTTGGGTCAAAGTAAAAATCAACTTGTTCATAATGTAGTTGCTTTTAAACTGCTGGAAACTCTTCGAAAGAGTTTCCATGATCATAGTCACCTGGCTACGCTCGTCAATACGAGCTCCATGGGTTTCAGCAGTGTTGAGATAGGTCATCATCCTCAAGACGTGCTCTCGGACTGATGTCTTATCCTTCATCCTAGCAGTCATCGCTGAGACCATGGCCTCATGGCGTTGACGCTTCGAAGGCTGCCCAAACATGCCATGCAATGAATCCATCATCTGAGATGGTAGAGCCATAGGTTCATGCTTTGCAGCAAAAACCTTAGACATCCCTGCTAGCAAGTAACAGCGGGCTTTCTCATTTGCTGCGACCCATTTCTGGTAGGTAGACCGGCTCGGGAGGATATTCCTCCGTCAGGATAAACTTTAGGTCTTTACAGACCAGGATAGCGTTCATGTTATTTTTCCACTTAACATAGTTTTATCTCGTTAATTTATCGTTTGAGAGTATGGAAATAATTGGAGAATCCATGGCTGAAAAATAAAATAAACCTGCATTTAACATTTATTCATCGCATATTAAAATCATCAAATAATTTTGGCATAAAATTAAACATGATACATAAACCATGAATAATAAATTAGAAACCTAAGAGAATTACTATGCCACGGAAATCTATCATCCAACAAGTAAGTGCCGCCGTAGGGTAGGTCAAGTACTCGCATGATAGATCGAGACAATCTCAGTCAATTTAATATATGTGGGAATAACTCGTACTCCTATATTAAACAACTATCGTTTTATTTGATCAAGGAATTTTATTAACAGTTAATTATTCCTTTGTGAGTGTAACTCATCGTTTCGGGATTCTTAGACTTAACGAGTGAAGTGCTGCCGTAGGGTAGGTCAGTTCACAAGATACATCTAGAATCTCTATCCTCTCAGAACCCAAACCTGATATTGACCTAAAATGGACACCATCCGTAGAGGGACGAAAATAAAGCCGTCTCGAGGCGCCTTTTGAATCTCACATTTTTTGACTAACAACGGAGATCACGGGATATACTGTCGTATATCCCTCTCCCACTCACTATTTTAAAATTAAGGTTTCTATCTATAAAATATCTAATATTTTATTTTAACTAGTATGGATAAATATATGGCGGCTAAATCATAATTGTTTGACATAAGTAACCTAATCAATTTTAACTTTTAAAAATTATATCACTAATATATCATTAATCTCTACTAATAATTTAACTCAATTAAACTGATTTAATTAGAATGGTATTAGTGAGCTATTATATTTTAACTCTTAAAATACTAGACACTAAAAATTTAAAATTATGGAAATCGAAAAGGTCAAAATTTTAATTAAACATTTTAATAAATCTTAGTGCGTTATGAAATCCAATAGTACGTGGAATTATATCTCGAGTGCAGACCATATTTCCGTCAATTCGGAATCTGCTATGGAATTTATGTCCGGGTTTGCATCCTATATACCAATGGAATTTATTATGCACCAATTAAGCCCAATATATTAGAATTCAAATTTTAAACCATAAATCCAATTAATCTAATTAATTGATTTCCATGCATATCATATTCTAATTTAAATATTTTAAATTACATAAAATCATAATTTTATGTAAATAGTGATAATGCATCTATGACATGTTATGGCATGATAAATGCATGAGTGGGCACCCTAAGCTATATGACATGTTATTCAAACAATTCGAAATAAACATACATACAACATAAAAATTATTTTGCATTGACCGACTCTTATTTTTCCTATACTAATCTAATTAGTACATAAGATTCACCAAGGCATCCCTTGGTCTTCAAATCCCGCTCCAAAGTGGTGTTGGCTCCTTTTACGTCTTTGGTACTCCATATTATAAAAATTGAAATTTTACATTGAAAAATAAAATTACAAAAAATGTAAAAAATGGCTTTATGGCCTTACATCCCAAAAACAAAACCAACTACAAAAATAAGAGCCGGAAAAATTTACATCCAATGCAAAATCCATTCATCACATGAAATAATAAAAACATTCATCATATGAATATCACAATGTGCCCACTCATCTAAACATGCATATCATATTTATAACTCATATAAATATATTAAAAACAGAAACTTCAAAAGAAAAAGAGAAGGGTTAAGAAAACCTTTCAACCTCGCTCTTGATGGCAATTGTAGGAAATGCTTTCCTCGCGAGCAGAAGCGATTAGGCATACGGATCGAACTTGAAAAAATTTTCTCCTTTCCCCTTCCATTGGACAAATGTAACCAGTGGGTATACTGAAATTTTTCTTCTGTTTCAGAAAAGATTTCAGCCTCGGAATACCCCCAAAACAGTCCCCGAACTGCAGTGGAAAACTGGACTATTTGGACTTGTTACATAACTGAACTGCACACAAATCAGCCCCTAATTTGCGTGAACTGCAAGGGTGATTTAGATCTAATTTTTTCCACTCAAAAATAGTCTCAACTCAGCCCCAAAATATCCCCAAAGTGTTTCCCAAAACCTGAATTAAAATAAAATAAAACAAGCCCCGAATCAAGCAACCAAGGTGCGGCAACGAAGTGATACAAAGCCTCACTGCCGTGACCTAGGAGAATAGAGGAAGAAGATGATTTGTTCGTCACCACAAAGTCTTCTATGCTATAACTCGTAACCAATGGAAAGTAGTGTGGGCTACACTCACAAAATGAATCCCTAAATGATTTAGAGATATCAAACACACAAAAATATTTTTCTTTTTCTTTTTCTTGTTTTTCAATGAAGTTTATCAACTTTTGAGAGAATAGAGAAGAAGAAGAAGAAGATGCCTAGGGTTCTAAGAATGAGAGCGAGGCAAAAGAAAAATAAATCTCATTTTCATACCTAGGGTTATTTGTTTCCAAAAACAAATAAATCCTTAGCCTCCCCCTCTTTCAGTTTTTCAGCAATCACCTTGTATAAATAGGAAATTTGTAACATCAAATATATTACATAATTATCATCTTAATGACAATTTAAATATCTCATTTAAAGAGTTGTTAAATCCAATTTAAGACTTGTGATTACCAAAAACTCTTCCCCTTATTTTTGTATAAGAATCGGCCAAGGAGAAAATTTTCTATTAATTTTGCAACATCCACTTTTATTACTATAATAAAGGATATGTTACAAAAATAAAGATATATTGCCTTTCATAAGAGTATTTACTTAAACCATTCATTAACCTTCCAAAAATAATTTTTTGGAAAAACAAAAAATCAAATATCATATTTATTAAATAAATAATATAATTTAATAACATGTAATTAATAATTATCAAAAAATTATTATTAAAACTATATACTAACCTTTTAATATATGGTATCAAGTGTAACATATAATATTATTAATCATATTAATAATATTCATACATATGTGACTATATAATTGGACTATCCAATTATACTAAATCTGCTATAGTAAATCGAGCTAGCACGGGGACCAAATGGACCTATGGTTCCGAGCTCCAATAATCTCGAAATATTAGTTAAGCTCTTAATTAAATATTCTGAATTATTAACTCTGGGTTATTCCACTAAAAACCCGAAGTTGCACTCTCGTTACCACATATGATATATTAAGCCGAACCAAGTCGGTGTCCATCGATAGAGTCATTACATAGGAATTGACCCTTCACGAGTATCTTGTAATTAGAGCCGGGTCATAATGTCCGTTATACCCCTCTAATTATTTTTTTACCTTAAGTACCATTGATTCTCTAATGAACGATTTATTCATAACTATTATGAATTTTAATCTTTCTATTCGTAATAGAGAGACTTGAGCGCTCAAATCGTTCAATTACCGAATCAACCATTAAGAAAGATACTCATCTACTTCTCGCAAGAAGGAGTGAACTCCATGTCTATGTAAAACGTTCCCTGCTACAAAACAAACAGTGTCCCCAAAGTATATAGCTATTGGTCGGGACTGCCACACCAACCACACCTTTGTAAATCAAAGGAAATAGCCTGCTATTCAGGAGTTCGTAGTACACTCAAGATTAAGATCAATCTATATATGACCATCTAGTAGATCGAAATGACTTTCTTAGTAACAGATATTATAAGAATGTCATTTCTATATGGGTCTAGTCCCATATGTTCGCATCATACAAGGTACCTCCATTCTCATCTCTCTACATGGACGATCCGGATCAAGATCGACATACAAATATAGAATGGATCGCAGCTATAGATAAACCACAAACAAAGTACCCACTTTGTTTGCTCTCTATGGACTATTTAAGATTACTAACTTCAGACTTAAATCCTCTTTGTATAACACTCATACACTACGTCTGAAGGAAAATAAGTAATTTAGGGTATTTAAGATGATTTACAATATGCGAAAATTAAATAAATAATTTGATGAATGAATAATGCATCGTTTTATTTCAAAATACATAAAACCATTTACATCACATGTAGCTCTAGGGCATATATTCCAGTAATGAAATGTTTCCGAAAACTCAAATGAGAGAGATAACGTGAGTCGGATCTTATTAACTTCTGCAGTCGGATCGATCATGTATTCCATGATATGTATGCAACTTGATATCTCATATTCTTTGAGCATATACAGTCGCTATTAGGCCGATCCAGGTGATGGTCACTGGATTACTGTTAAGAACATCCTTAAGTATCTTATATGAACTAAGGATGCATTTTTAATCTATGTAGATGGGGAACTTGAGGTGACTGGGTTCACCGATGTAAGTTTCTAAACCGATAAAGATGACTGTAAGTCACAATCTGGGCATTTATTTTATTTGAACAACGAATCAGTGAGATGGAAATCTTCCAAGCAAGAGACTGTTGCTGATTCGACAACAGAAGCAGAATATATCAATGCAGCTGAGGCAACAAAAGAAGTTGGATTAGGAGTAGTTCCGTTAGTAGCTAAGCCCGTATCTTTGTATTGTGACAATAAAGGGGCTATAGTAGAGGCTAAGGAACCGCAGTCTTATCAATGATCCAAGCATGTACTTTGACGTTTCCATCTGATATGTGAGATCATACATTGTGGCAATGTGAAGATCAAAAAGATCACTTCAGATGATAATATTAAAGATCCGTTGATGAAAGCTATTTCTTAGAAGAAGTTTGAGCGCCAAGTACATAGTCCAGGAGTTAGATACTTGAGTGATTGGATATGAGCCAAGTGGGAGATTGTTGGACAATTATGACCAATAGCATCACTATCTGTAAAAGACATTATGGTTTTTTTGTACAAATTAACTATGTGACAAAGGAAATTGATATTTTATCATTTTATAATTAGATTACATTGATATATAAATGATAAAAGTCCTTATGATTAGTTCTGGATTAATAAGATATGAGATAGTATTAATTCATGAACGGTTTAATCATTAAATATCGCTAGTCGTAGCATTATCGAGACTGAACATCGATAATGCGGAATAGACTAGTATTACATTTGTGCGCGTTATGGAAGCTTAACGGCATAATTTTCATATATTTAAGTATATAATACTTATGCAAGAGTCATAGGAGGTTCTGTTAGCCTTTGGACTGGGAACAACTTTGCTCTGGATAGACCCTTCGGAATTCCATTGGTAGTATGACGATATGTCTATGGGAATCTGTATAAGAGTAGGTGTATATGGTCTTAACCTGATACTTGCATCACTAATACTTGCGACAATCAGTATGTTTTGGTTTTGGTCATCCGAGGCTTTAAAAGGTTCTGTGTACGCCTCTTCTAGGTTTACTGAAAATCGTAGTGTATTTAGTGTTATGTCAAGATGGAAGTATCACTTCAGTCATATGGAGATGATAATCACGCAGGGATACAGAACTAGTAATCTTATATATTGCAGCTATCAGGATAGTATGACTAGGTCATGATTATCTGATTAAAGAGACTAGTTGCTAGTGATCCGATATATGCTTCGTACGGGGCAGACACAATTCCAGCCCCAGACCTATCATGTGACACCAGATAATGGATCGTAATACGTAATACATAGTATACTATGCATGATATAGATTATATATTCTTTGTTTAATATTCCTGGAGAATTTGGTAGGCACGGTGTTTTGCTAGAAGCTAACCATGTCTTGTAAATCAGTAAGAACACGGTATCAGGTACGCACGTGTTCAGATAGTCCGACAACCGGATTTACTGCCAACATATCCAGGGATCTCTTGGGTCGCTTCCCAAAGATTCACCGATGACACTTGACTCAAACAGAATTAATCTGGGATTAATTATGAAGGGGAGAAAATTAATCTGGGATTAATTGCGGTAAGAATTTATCTAGGATAAAATTTGTATAGAAGAGAGAATGCGATTAATTTGGAATTAATCGATAAATAATATATTGGATATATTAATTGAAATTGGATTTCAAAGCGGAATTAAAATTGGATTTTAATTCGGGTGAACGAATTAATTTGGAATTAATTCACAAGTGACTTTCGTAATAATTCTTCTAGGCATTATTATTTAATTAAATTGGATTTAATTACGTCGCAACGGAAAATTTGTTTAATCGAATTAAACGAACCTGGGCCCAAAGTATGTCACCCAACTTGAATTTTGAATTTAAGTGTGGGGCCCACCAACATACATCACTAGTCATTCAAGTTGATGGAAGTGGTTGGGAGCTTTTATGGTAACTTCTCTAACACACTTTGCCTTTTTCTATTTTGAAAAAGCATATACCAACTTTTGCAAGTTGAATTTGGTAATTGTAATTGTTTTTAGAAAACAAAATATAAAAACCACAAAACTCTCTTTCCTCTCTTACATTGCAGTGACTTTTTCTCTCCCTCTTGGAAATTTTGTTTCAAAATTTCAAGCTTGCTAGCATATTAGGAGTTAAAGAAGGTGAAATGGAAACTCACTCTTGGGTTCGATTCACTCAAAGAAGGATGGATCTTCCAATAAATATACAAAAGTTTTGAAATCCACATCTGATCAATGTAAGTTTTTCTGTAACTCTCTTGATCATTCACACACTAAATCATGTATTAGAGACCTGGGCATGTCTAGAATACTAATATTTTGTTGGGGGATTTGGGCAATGGGGCGCAGCGGAAGCGTGATTCAGGCGAAATCCTATTTTAAAACTTTTTAAAAATACCAAATAAATTATTCAATATCTAATATGAATAATTTATTCATATTTCACCTAAGCCTATTTATTCAATATCAAATATTAACATAAATAAGGTTGAAACTTTGCGAAACTTTTACGAAAATTATTTTTCAGCAAAATGGCCTAAAATATATTTTTGACCGAACCAACCACCCGACACTTGTGGAAACTGCCTTAGTTAGCTCCAATAGTAATGGGGAAGTTCAGGGATGCCCAAACAGTGACTAATTCACCGTTGGACAGTCGTCACCCGGTTGGCTCAAAATCCACCTGGTAAAGGCATTTTTGTCCGTTTTCACTTATTTCAAGTCGAAAACATTTTCCGGCAATTGTTCCAACTCCTAAAACACATCCATTACATTCATAAGACATCAAAAACATCCCATAATTTCCAGTTTTACATAATCTAATTAGAAAACTGAAATTCCTAATTTTTCATGCTTTAAATCCAAAATTTCAAGACTAAATCAATTAATCTCAACACCAATTGATTCCTGCCACACATGAACAACTCTAGAGCAATTCTAGGTTATCTTAGAGTTGATAAAAAACTCTAGAATGGTAACCCATCCACAATTGATAAATTTGGCCTAATATTACACTAATATCAACCAAATAGAATTCACACATGCATGACACCTCCAATTTCATCATCCACAACCAAAATCCCCAATTCTAAGAAATAGAAGAAACCCTAGAATCCATCTAGATTATCCAAGAATCATGAAGCAAACTTTCAAGCTTAGAGATAGAGTAGATTACCTTTAACCTCCAATTCCTTAAGTTTTATTCTTTGTTTTCTTCCTTTTTTGATGGATTTAGCAAACAAATTTCAAACCCAATTCTTCTTGCAAGCTTTCGACAATGGAGAAGGCCACAAGAGAGATAAAATATTTTTTTCTCTTTAAATAATGCTTTGACCGAATTTAGGGATTTATGGGCATTTTTGTCATTTCAAAATTTAATCAAATTAAATCCTTATTGTTGGACAATTATGACCCATAGCATCACTATTTGTAAAATACATGGTGTTTTTGTACAAATTAACTATGTGACAAAGGAAATTTCTCCTTTATTATTTTATAATTAGATTACTCGATATATAAAAGATAAAAGTCCATGTGATTAGTACCAAATTAATAAGATATGAGACAGTATTAATCCATGAAAGGTTTAATCATTAAATATTCCTAGTCATAGTATTATCGAGACTAGACATCGATAATGCGGAATAGGCTAGTATTACACTTATGCGCGTTATGGAAGCTTAACGATATAGTTCTAATATATTTAAATATTGGATACTTATGCAAGTGTGATAGGAGGTTCGGTTAGCCGTTGGATCGGGAACAGCTTCGTTGTGGATAGACCCTTCAGAATCCTAATGGTAGTATGACTATGTGTCTATGGGAAACCGAATCAAGGTAGGTATATGTGGTCTTAACTTGAGACTTGCATTGCTAATAGTTGTGACAATCAGTACACTTTGTTTTGGTCATCCGGAGCTTTAACAGGTTATGTGTACGCCTCTTCTGGGTATACTGAGAATCGTAGTGTATTGGGTGTGATGTCAAGATGGAAGTATCACTTCAGTCATATGGAGATGATGATCACGCAGGGATACAGAACTACTACTCGTAAATAATGCAGCTATCGAAATAGTATAACTAGGTCATGATTGTCCGATTACAAAGACTAGTTGCTAGTGATCTGATATATGCTTCGTAGGAGGCAGACATAATTCCAGCCCTAGGCCTAGTATCTGATACTGGATCGATATAAGCTATACATAGTATACCATGCTTGATACAAATTATATATTCCATGTTGAATATTTCTAGAGAATTGTACAGGCACGGTGTGTTGGGTTTCTCTAAGGTCCCAATGATCATTTTCAAGCAATGAAATCATGTGTGAATACTCAAAGAAGTTGTGGAATACTTACAATGATCGGTTGAGGCAATGCGAGGAACAATGAAAACTTTTTATGCCTTTAAAGCTCCTTGAACTCACGGCATTACTCCATTTTGTGCTCCTCCAAATTCGGCCATGGATGATCTCAAGTTCCAAGCTTTGTGATGTTATTCCATGCCCATGGGTGGGTTTCCCTATCACCTTCGCAAGACTCCTAAAGCGTGCTAGCACTTCGGAAAAATTTACCGCAAATCTTTCCCTTTGCTTCTCCTTGTTCACGCCAATTGCAGAATTTTGGAGAGCAAAATGGCCCTTGGCCGAGAGTTAGAGAAGAAGAGAGGGAGAGAATAATGTGGGTTGGTATGAAGAAAATGTGTATCTAATACACTTATTTCAAAAGTCAAAATACCAAATCAATTAAAAAAATGATATATGTCTTTCAAGCTTTCAAAAGCTTTTCCAACAATTCCCATCTACTATTCACATCATAAGTGACAAGTGATTTGACGCTTGATGTGGCTAGTGGTTTGACGCTTGAAGTGACTTGTGGCCCGCACTTGAATTCGAAATGTGAGTGCGTCCGCAAACACTCTCGGGCTCAGTTTCGCTAATTCTGAATTAACGAATTTTTCGTTGCGACGTAATTAAATAATTATGCCTAGTAAAATTACTATTCACATCGCTAACGAATTAATTCTAAATTAACTCATTTTCCAGAATTAAAATTTGATTTTAATTCCGCTTCAAAATCCAATTTTGTTTAATATATCGAATATATTAATTTACAAATTAATTCCAAATTAATCGTTCTCTCTTTAAATAGTATTTTATCCCAAATAAAATATCTCTGTAATTAATCCCAGATTAATTTTCTCTCTCATCTAATTAATCCTAGATTAATAAAGTGCGAGTCATATATCATCGGTGAATCTTCGGGAAGCGACCAATAAGATCCCCGGATATGTTGGCAGTAAATTTGGTCATCTGACTATCCGAGCACGTATGTACCTAGTACTACGTTTTTACCAATTTACAAGACAAGGTTGGTTTCTAGCAAAGAGCCATGCCTACAGGAATATTATAATCTATATCAGGCGTAGTATACCTAGTATAGTGTATTTCGATCCAGTATCAGATGTTCACGTGCAAGGCCTGGGGCTGGAATAGTGTCTACCCCGTACGAAGCACATATCGGATGTCTGGTAACTAGTCTCTATAATCGGATAAACATAACCTATTCATATTTTCCCGATGACTACAGTACTTAAGAGCACTAGTTCTGTATCCTAACATGATCATCATCTCCACTATAACTGAAGTGATACTTCCATCTTGACATCACACCCAATACACTACGATTCTCAATATACCCAGAAGAGGCGTACACAGAACTGGTTAAAGCCATGGACGACCAAAACCAAAGTATATTGATTGTCGTAAGTATTAGCGGTGCAAGTCTCAGGTTAAGACCAAATACACATACCCTGATTCGGACTTCCATATACACTTAGTTATACTACCAATGGAATTCCGAGGAGGTCTATCCAGAGCAAAGCTGTTTTCCGTACCATCGGTAAAACACAACCTCATATTACACTTGCATGAGTATCCAATACCCAAATATATGAGAACTATGTTGTTATGCTCCCACAACACGCACAAGTGTAATACTAGTCTATTCCACATTATCGATGTCCAATCTCGATAATATTACGACTAGGGATATTTAATGATTAAACCTTCGTGGATTGATACTGTCTCATATCATCTCAATCCGGAACTAATCATAAGGACCTTCTATCATTTATACATCATGATTATCTAATTACAAATGATTAAAAGAGCAATTTCATTTGTCACATAGTTAATTTGTACAACAACATCATATTCTGTACAAATAGTGATGTTATGGGTCATAATTGTCCAACACGGTGCTTTTCTAGAAGCCAACAATGTCTTGTAAATCGGTGAGAATATGGTATGTGATACGCACGTGTCGGATAGTCCGACATCCGTATTTATTACCAATATATCTAGGGATCTCGTGGGTCACTTCTCAAAGATTCACCGATGATAGTTTACTCGAACAAAAATTAATCTGGGACTAATTACCACAAGAATTAATATGGGATTAATTAAGAGAGAAAGAATTAATCTGGGATTATTTACGGTAAGAATTTATCTGGGTTAAATTCATCTAGAAAAGAGAATGAGATTAATTTGGAATTAATCTGCAAAGTAAATTTAATAGTTAACTTGGATTTTACTATTTAATTTATTTAATTGGGCTAAAATAATATATCAGATATATTAATTGAAATTAGATTTCAATATGGAATTAAAATTAGATTTTAATTCAAGCGAACGACTTAATTTGAAATTAATTCGAGGCGACTTTCGTAATAATATTGCAATGTATAATTATTTAATTAAATTGGATTTAATTATTAAGAGACCAAAAATTCATTTAATCCGATTAAATGAAACCGGGCCCAAAGGTTTTTCTGTAAACCAACTTGAATTTTGAATTCAAAAGTGGTGGGCCCTACTAACATAGATCACATGTCACTATATGATTGAAGTAGTTGGGAAAAGTAATTAATTCATTTAATTCTCCCAACCACCAACATTGGTAGCATAACTTGATTTTGGAAAATCAAAACACATACTTTTTACAAGTTTTGGAAACTTAAATCATTATTCACTCTTCTCTCACATTTTCGTCTCTCTTGGCCGAACTTGGTTGTTCTTCTCCTTGAATTTTTGTTAAAAATTCACCATTGCTAGCACATTGAGAGTCCAACAAAGGTAGGGAAACTCACCCTTGAGATTGGAATTCAATTCAAAGGCTTGGAGCTTCTATACATCAAAGAAAAGTTTTGAACTTCCATTATTCAATGTAATTTTTTCCGCAAATTTTTTTCAATTATTCAAACACAAGTCAATGTTGAGACCCTTGGCATGTCTAGAACACTAACAATGGTATCAGAGCCACCTAAACTTGATTTTAAATTCTAGGGTTTATGGACTTTATTTGAAGATTTTTTACTTGGAGTATGAATTTTTCCAAATTGGTTGTTTGGTTATGGTTGTATGATGATGAATTAGATTTGTGCATCTTTGGATTTGAGAAAAATTGATTGGATTAATTTTCCCCAAAATTAACCTCTTGGCTGAATGCACCCTAGAACAAGTTCATGGTGATTTTTTGAATTGAAAATTGGATATGTTAAATGCATGAAATGAAATTGATTGTTGATGTAATTGGATTGAAATCAAAATTGAATGTTATTTTATGTAATTGTCGTGAGCTTGAGCAGGTTGGAATGAGTTGATTTTGCTTTAATTCACGTTGGACATGAATTGGATAATTGAGCATGATTAATTGGATTAATTGGTATTTTGGAAACATTAGATTAATTGATTAATTGTGCCTATTACACTTTAATTAGATCAATATGTAATTTGGAATAATATGTTAATTTAATTTGTTGTAATTGGGATAATGGGCTTGGTTGGGCCAAATATGGTTTTGGACAATTGGATTGGATCCAATTGGGCCTAAAACCATTTCTATAAAGTCCAAAATATGATATTGGGCCTTTATAATTTAGTTGGGCCTAAATTGATTTTGTGACATAGAGTAATTCCTAAATTGGGCCTTGACATCTTGGGTTGGATCCATAATTGTCAAAGCCCATTCCTAAAGAATTAATTGAAAGCTCATTAGACTTTAATTAAATTGGCATTGGATGCTAATTGGGCCTTCTAGACCAAATTGGATTGGATTTGAAATCCAAGTCTTTAAAGGACTAAAATAAGTGTAATTATTTAATTTGGAATTAAACACGAATTAGTATTGGATACAATTTGAATTGGATTTAAAATTGTAGTTCGTTATAATTCAAGAATACTTACTTTGAGTATTTATTCTTAAACGAGTTGGACTCGCTCAAATCAAATCGTTGTATGAACATTGGATGGTCATTAATTAAAAATTAATTAATTGGATTAGATTGATTGAACAACATGTTTTGTGTAAATACATGGATTTATTTATATGAATACTGTAAGTATGGTACTTATTTATTAAATAGGACCTGCGTGTCCAGCCTTTCACCTCCTATTCTCTTTGTATTTCTGTAGGCATTGCATTTTTGCATACCCAAACCCGATGATGAGTCTCGTAAGGAGGCACTGCCTTTTAGTCATGGAGTTCGCGGAAAGCGGTCGAAGGAAAGGTTAAGTCAAGAGATAATACATTTTGGAATTAATGCACTGAGTTCGCTCAAAGTTTGCTTGCTAAAAGTTCGTTTCAAAGCGTGTCTACAACCCGAAAATCACCGCAAACCCTTCCAAGCCCACATAGACACCCAAATCCGCATCCAAAGCCCATTAAACCAAAACCAACCAAACACCAAGCCCACCACCCTTGAGGCCCACGACCATGACACCAAATTTCACCCTCCTTGCACTATTCCAATATGATTTACCCTTCTACCAATTCACTTTAACCTTTGACCTCACCTTTTACCTTGGTATCAATTTTCCAAACCATTTATTAAACCAACCATACACCATTTAATAGCCTCTCTCACCAAGTCAAACATCTCCCCCACACCATTAACTCCCTACACCCCACGCCCATCACCATCCCACCTTCTTTTGTTCATTTTCAAACCACCTTTGTATATTGTCAAGAAAGCAACACAATTATACATTACCTTTCAACAAAGTTTGGTATCAAATTAATTACCCTTGGCCTACCTAATTAATACTCACTTTAGTTGCCTATATAAACCCCCATTTTTCTTCACTTCCAGGACCTAACACATATCAATACACATCCAGCAAAAATACCAAGCATTCATTTAAGCATTTTGAAGAACAAAAACAGCCCTCCTTGTCCTCTACAAGTCACGTCCCTCACTGCCCTCCAAGTCAGCCTTCATTTTGGCGTCCAAGCTTCCCCCATCTTGCCTCCATTGTTCATGCCCTTTAGCCACTGAAATAGGCTCCCATTCCAGCCCCATTCTCACGCACACTCTGACTCCATCTTGCCTCCAAAGTGACGCCCAAACCAGTAGCAAACAGCCCCCATTCCAACAGCTCAAACACGCCAAACAGCCCATATTTAGGCTTGCAGTTCACGCCATTTTAGCCCCTGGAAATTGCACCCAAATCACCATTATTTTAGCCCCATTCCAACAGCTCAAACACGCCAAACAGCCCCCATTCCAACAGCTCAAACACGCCAAACAGCCCATATTTAGGCTTGCAGTTCACGCCATTTTAGCCACTGGAAATTGCACCCAAATCACCATTATTTTAGCCCTCAAACCAGTGCACACAGCCCTCAAATCACCCTCCTTAATCACGCCCAAACAGCAGCTCATTACACTCAAAACAGTGACCAAATTCACCAAAACAGTGAATAAAAAACTGCACTTGAAATCCTTTGAGGAACCGAGCAAACGACAACCTAATACCCCTCAAAATTCACCAAAACAACCTATAATTCATCACCAACCAGTGAGCCAAGTGTGGAGACCTGAAAAGCAGCGAAGCGAACTCAAAACAGCGAACTAAGCGGCAAGGCAGTGAGCAAAACGTCGAAACAGCGAATCGGTGGAATCGTGGTGACTTAGCCTTTCCGACGGCCGTATAACGCATCTCCGAAAAGCGACAAAAAAGGTTAGACCTGAGGGTTTATCTTACAGAATTTTCTCACATAAAATGATGATTTAAAAATGTATTTCATGGTATTTTAGTATGAGTAGTTAACTTGGCATGTTGTTGGAATTGGCTCACATAAAATAATGGCTTAAAAAATGTATTTTATGTGTTTAATGTGTTCAATTAGTTTAGTATGTTGTATTAAATTTATTTACATGAAATAATGATTTAGGAAACGTATTTTTATGTGTTTAGTATGAATGATTAGCTTGACATGTCGTTTAGGATTAATTCACATGAAATAATGGCTTAGAATGGTTATTTGAGCATGTTATTTAGAACTAGTTCATGTGAAAAAATGAATTGGTGTGTATGATGTGATTTGGGTGAATGAAATATGTGTTCTTTCTTGTGGTATATTGGATGGAAACCCGGACATAAATTCCATAGCCGAATCCGAATGGACGGTATTATGGTTTGCACTCGGGATACAAAACCCCGTACCATTTAAAAGGCTCACATGTTTCATTTCACTCAAACTTGTATTTGAGCATGATTAGGTTACCCGTATGTTGTTTATTTCTTAAGCATGAATTAGTTTAGTTTGTTATTTATTTTAAAGCATGATTAGGTCGGGTATGTTATTTCCTTATGTATGTTGAGTAGACTTGGTTAATATTACACAAATCCATCCATTACAATTGACATAAGTAAGGGACCATTCCGAACCCAACGGTTTGAGGTCTTCCCGTGAGTGTGGCCTTAACCTTAAATCTTTTCCAGTTCACACCGGGTGGCGACTCCATTATTCTCCGGTTTAGTCCCCGCGGGCTACTCCGTACTCCCAACTAGGCCCTGAGTCTAGAACAGCATGCGTCGTCCAGTTTCTGTTGTCTACAATTTCTCTTCTCACCAATTCCCCTCATGCAAAATGAGGTTTCTTTAATGTATTATGTAATTAGGTAGAAGTATATAAAATGCCAGCGGGAAAGAGGAAAGTGAGAGATTTGTTCTAGGAATAAATTGTATTATATATCCATCTATATATCATTATTATTTTAATCGTGCCTATTATGCTTTTAGAATGCATGTTTAAGGGTGTATGATGAGACCTAATCAAAGATAATAAGTTGGTTGCCAATTTACGTGAAAAACCCTCACTTTAATATTACTCTCAAGATCCAAGATTGACATTGGTTTATTGGCCAAAGTCAAGATCACTGTCCATCGCGGATGTGTTTGAACAATGAAAGCTTTGTTACATATCGCATGTCTTGGGCAGTTGTGACGGCCAAAGTCAAGGTCAGTTCTTTACATCGAATTGAATTATGAAGCTTTCCCACTATCAATGGGTCACGCTTAACTCGAATAATTAAGCTTGTTAAGCCAAAGTGAAGGAATAGTTGATTCAGAGGAAAACGTTAGGATGATATATTGGATATATATTTTGGACTTGGAGGTCCACCTACAGGATCTAGGAATTGGATGGGATCTAATTGATCTTAGAGATCTACCTAGTTAAGTTTCATACAGCTTGTTGGCCAAAGTCAAGGTTGTGTGTTATTTAACGGGATCCTAGACCACTAAGAAACTAGGATTCCTGAGTACTCAACAGAGGGTTAGAGACTCGTCGAAAAATAGTGGGAGGCTAGTATTAAATTTGTAATTTCATTTAAATACTTGCCAACACGCGCTCTTTTATTTTATTTATCTTTTTAAAAATATATTAGTTCGACTAATATTGAATATTTCTTTCTTTGAACAGTTAGACTGTACAATACACTAATCCACTTGTAGTTGGTTAAATAGTTGGACTATAGTAACCATTACATTTTGAGTGTACCCGAAATAGTTGATTGAATAGTTGGACTATGGCAATCGAATGGCTGAAAGATTAGCATTAGAGACATAATCATAGGCAACAATGTCTTTAACGGCTCCAATTTTCCAGATTGGGAGATGAATCTTAGGATAGTCCAGGGAGCCGATGAGTTACTCTATGTAATAGAGAAACCTCTCGGGCCTGAGCCCAGAGTTGAGCAAATAGTAGAGCATGATCTTTGGAAGACTCATCGTGATGATAACTTTAGTGCTCAATCCATCATGCTTGCCGCAATGACTCCTCGATTTCAACTTTAGAACAAAGGATTAGATCATCATAGTATGATGTTGAAATTGAAAGATCTTCATAGATCTAACCTTATATCTCAGAAGTACGAATGTAAAAGAAGATTTTTCACTCGCGTATGTCAGAGGGTACATCTGTCGAGCACTATATGTCACAGATGATTACTGACATCAAACAGCTAGGTCAGTTAGACATAACCTTCGAGGTCGAAACTTCTATAGATTTGATCTTACAGTCTCTACCCGACTGTTGGGGCGGGTTCGTCATGAACTATAACATGATGAACCAAGAGAAGACTCTTGGAGAGTTAATGGCGATGCTGAAAGAAGCAGAGCCAGAGCTTCTGAAGGGCAAAAAGCGCGAGTCGCACCTTACTTCGACATCCCAGAAGTCCAAGGCTTGGCCGAAGGTTTATAGGGGTGTGAAGAAAATGAAGAAAAAAGGGCAATGCCAAATCATCAAAGTCTTCTAGGAAGACTAAGGACATATCCTAAAATGTCTGCCTACATTGTGGCAAATGGGGTCACTGGAAGCATGACTATCGTATGTATAAGGCGGAGTTGGAGGAAACGAAAGCGGACAAGGCTCTGGCTTCAGGTATGTTTGTTATAAACATATCCGCTACTGGTTTTAAAAATTGGATTTTTGATTCTGGATGTGGTATTCACATATATACTGATATGCAGGATCTATTGATTAGTAGGATACTAGCTTCAAGTGAGATCGATCTATGGGTCGGAAACGAGATGAGAGTCACTGTTTTGGCCATTGGGACCCATGTTTTGTATCTGCCCTTGGGGTATGTAAATACTTTTGGTGACTATTATTTCATACCTAGTTTGATTAGGAACATCATCTCTGTATTTTGTTTAACCTATTACGGGTATACCTTTATATTTTGGAACATTGGGTGTTTTGTATATAAATATGTCATTTTGATATATACAACAGATGTAACAACAGTCTTTATATTTTGAATATAAATGAATCTCAAACATATAATATGACAAATAAAAGGCTCAAATTGAGTAACACGGATGAGACTTATTTGTGGCATTATTTTCTGGGACACATTGACAAGACTCGTATATGCACACTTTCGAAGAGTGGATACTTGGACGGATTTGATCCTAATTCATATGACTTCTGCGAATCTAGTTTATTGGGCAAAGTGCTTAAAACGCCTTCTAGCAGTAAAGGTGTACGAGCCACTGAGCTGTTAGCCCTCGTTCATAGTGACGTATATGGGCCCATGTCTAGCTAGGCTAGATGTGGTCATGAATACTTCCTAACCTCTATGGATGTTGCATCACGTTATGGTTATTTGTATCTTGTGACACACAAGTGGGAAACCTTTGATAAATTCAAAGAGTTTCGACACGAAGTAGAAAAAAAGACCGGTAAAAGTATTAAAACATTGCTGTTGGACCGTGGTGAAGAATACTTGAGCAATGAGTTTCAAGATTACTTGAAAGAGTATGGTATTCTTTCATAGTGGACTCCTCCTGGAACACCTCAATTCAACGGTGTGTCCGAACAAAGAAATCAAACTTTGTTAGACATGGTAAGGTCAAAGATGAGTAGCACTGAGCTACCAATTTCCTTCAGGGGATACGTATTGAACAGTGCAATACTTATTTTGAATAAGGTTCCGTCAAAGTCTGTTGGACAAACTCCATATGAAATATAGACAGTAAAGAAATTGGGTTTCTCATTCCTGAAGATTTGGGGATGCTGGGCATACATTAAATGTTTGGATGGTACCAAACTAGAACCCAAATCGGATAAGTGCCTATTTGTAATTGGTTATCCTAGCGAAACCAAAGGATATTATTTCCACAACCTATAAGAAAACAAAATATGTGTTACTCTCCATGCCGTTTTCCTTAGAGGAATTCCTAAATGCAATGAAAAGTGGGAGGAAAGTAAAACTCGATGAAAAATCAGAGTAATATTGTTCCTAGCACCGACCCTTTTTCGAAACATGAACAGTTCATCAGAGATGACATTGTTCTGCAATCTTCTAATATACAAGAACCACCTAGGTTGGAGAGAGTCATAAAACAACCTTAGAGGTATGAGTTTCTGATCTCACCTCATGAAGATATTAATCTTATTAGGATACTGAGCCGGCTACGTATGAGGAAGCGATACAAGATATCGACTCCGCTTTATGGCAAGAGGCCATGAAGTCTGAAATGGATTCCATGTATACCAACCAAGTTTGGACATTGGTTGATGTACGAGAAGGCATTATGCATATTGGTAGCAAATGGGTCTTCATGGTGAATACAAACGTGGATGGAAACATACAAATGTACAAAGCTAGGCTTGTAGTGAAAGGGTATCATCATTAACATGGTGTCGATTACAATGAAAACTTTTACCCGTTACCATGATTAAATACATTCGGATAATGCTTGCTAATGCCGCATGTTTCGATTATGAAATATGGCAAATGGGCGTCAAAACCGCTTTCCTTAATGGAAACCTTTTGGAGGATGTTTATATGCAATAGCCTGACAGTTTTATCGTGCCAAAACATGTAAACAAGGTTTGCAAGTTAAATCGATCCATTTATGGATTGAAGTAAGCAATGCATTCTTGGAAAAAACTTTTTGATGAGATCATATTACTATATGGTTTCATTCAAAACAAAGATGATTCTTATGTATATAAGAAGGTTAGTGGGAGCGCACTGACATTCATTGTCCTATACATTGATGATTTATTGCTTCTTAGCAAAGACATTCCCATACTAAAATCGGTGAAAGTTTGGTTTTATTAAAATTCTCCATGAAAAAATTAGGAGAGGCAACCTTTATTCTAGGAATAAGGATCTACTGGGATAGATCTAAAAGTTTTTGACACTTTCTGAGAACTCGTACATTGATAAACATGTACGCGACCTAGTGTCTCTTATGCTTTGAGCATCCGAAGTCACTATCAGGCCGATCTAGGTGATGGTCACTAGATTGATATTGAGAACATCTTTGAGTATCTTAGACGAACTAAGGATGCTTTATTAGTATATGCAGAATGAGAACTTGAGGTAACTAGGTTCACCGTTGTAAGTTTCTAAACTAATAAAGACGACTGTAAGTCGCAATCAGGATATATATTTTGTTTAAACAACAGAATAGTGAGCTAGAAATATTCCAAGCAAGATACTGTTGCCGATTCAACAACAAAAGCGGAATACATTGGCTGAGGCAGCAAAAGAAGCATTTTGGATCTATAAAATTCCTAATTGGATTATGAGTAGTTCTGTTAGCAGCTGAGCTGGGCTACAACACAGGCTAAAGAATTATGGTATCATCAATGATCCAAGTATGCACTTCGATGGTTTCATCTGATTCATGAGATCAAACATCATGGCGATGTCAAGATCAAAAGATCGCATCAGATGATAACCTTGTAGATTCCCTGACAAAAGCTTTATCTCAGTAAAAGTTTGAGCGACCCGTAAATAGTTCAGGTGTTGGACACTTGAGTTATTGGCTATAGGCCAAGTGGGAGATTGTTGGACAATTATGACCCATAGCATCACTATTTGTACAATATATGGTGTTTTATACAAATTAACTATATAACAAAGGAAATTGCACTTTTATAATTTTATAATTGGATTACTTGGATATATAAATGATAAAATTCCATAGGATTAGTTCCAAATTAATAAGATATGCGACAGTATTAATCCACGAAAGGTTTAATCATTAAATATCTCTAGTCGTAGTATTATCGAGACTGGACATCGATAATTCGGAATAGGCTAGTATTGCACTTGTGCACGTTATGTAAGCTTAACGACATAGTTATTATTTATTTAAGTATTGGATACTTATGCAAGTGTGATAGGAGGTTCTGTTAACCATTGGACCGGGAACAGCTTCGCTCTGGATAGACCCCTCAGAATCCCATTGGTAGTATGACTATGTGTCTATCGGAATCTGAATCAGGGTAGGTCTATGTGGTCTTAACCCGAGACTTGCATCACTAATACTTGCGACAATCAGTACACTTTGGTTTTGGTCGTCTGGAGCTTTAACGGGTTCTGTGTACGCCTCTTCTTGGTATATTGAGAATCATAGTGTATTGGGTCTGATGTCATGGTGGAAGTATCACATCAGTCATATGGAGATGATGATCACGCAGGGATACGGAACTAGTACTCTCAAATACTGTAATTATCGGGATAGTATGACTAGGTCATGATTGTTTGATTACAGAAAGTAGTTGCTAGTGATCTGATATATGCTTCATACAGGGCAGACATAATTCCAGTTCTAGGCCTAGAATGTGACATCCGATACTGGATTGATAGACGTAATACATAATATACTATGCCAGATACAAATTATATATTCCATGTTGAATATTTCTGGAGAATTATGTAGTCGTGGTGTTTTGCTAAAAGCCAACCATGTCTTGTAAATCGGTGAGAATGTGGTATGCGGTATGCACATCTCGGATAGTCCGACAATCGTATTTACTGCCAATATATCCAGGAATCTCTTGGGTCGTTTCCTAAAGATTCACCGATGACATTTGACTCGAACAAAAATTAATCTGGGATTAATTACGGCAAGAATTAAATTAGGATTAATTATGAGAGAAAGAATTAATCTGGGATTAATTGCGTAAGAATTTATCTGAGATTAATTACGGTAGGAATAAATTTAGGATTAAATTCATCTAGAAGAGATAACGAGATTAATTTGGAATTAATCGGTAAAGTAAATTTAATAGTTAAATTGGATTTTACTATTTAATTTATTTAATTGGGCTAAAATAATATATCGGATATATTAGTTGAAATTAGATTTCAATAGGGAATTAAAATTGGATTTTAATTCAAGCGAACGACTTAATTTGGAATTAATTCGCGAGCGACTTTCGTAATAATTTTACGAGGCATAATTATTTAATTAAATTTGATTTAATTATTAAGCGACCAAAAATTTGTTTAATTGGATTAAACGAAATCGGGCCCAAAGTGTGTTGTGTAAACCAATGTGAATTTTAAATTCAAAATTGGTGGGCCCCGCTAACTTACATCACATGTCACTATATGATGGACGTAGTTGGGAAAAGTAATTAATTCATTTAATTCTCCCAACCACCAACTTGGTAACATAACTTGATTTTGGAAAATCAACACACTTTTTTTACAAGTTTTGGAAACTTAAATCACTATTTACTCTTCTCTCCCATTTCCCTCTCTCTTGGCCGAACTTGGTTGTTCTTCTTCTTGAATTTTTGTTGCGAAATTCACCATTGCTAGCAAATTGAGAATCAAATAAAGGTGATAGAGAAACTCACCCTTGAGTTTGGAATTCAATTCAAAAGCTTGGAGCTTCCATACATCAAAGAAAAATTTTGAACTTCCAATATAAGTTTTTTCCGCAAAATTTCTTGAATTATTCACACACAAATAAATATTTAGAGACCCTTGGCATGTCTAGGACACTAACACTTATTACACTTTATATTAGCCAATCAAATTAGGATAAATAAAGTGAAATTAAATTCTTGGCAGGTGCACCAATAATAACTCACCATATTTCATAACATTTAATGAAAAAGGTTGAATTAATTATTCATTCTAATATTTAACAATTAAATATCAAATAATTAATTAATAATATTATTATTATTACATATGTATTTTTTATTTACAATGAATAATAAATACATATATTTATGGCATGTGTCAAAATCTCATTTGACGAATAATTAATGTGTATCTAATCGTATTATGTATCAAATATAAATACACAATTATTATTAGCGGATAAATCCCCCTAATTGCATGTGTTATAGTTTAACTGATTAAACGATCAGGATTAACTCATTTAATCCGATGAAGTATTATGAATAATCTATATTACTCATCTCGAGTTGCCAAAGTGTTTAACGAGTATACTTCATATTGTGGGACTCTCTAAGTTTAGGTCTATGCGTCACGAAATCCAATTCGTGTCCATAATTCACCCACTCATGGATTATGACGACCATGGATAATCTCGCTAAACTATGTAAGTCGAGGTCAATGCATACATATAATTCCTCCGTCACAGGCTATCCGTATTATACCTGGGATATAGATTAAGCCGTCAAATTCGTTCGATAAAATACAGTTGACTTTCAATTTACGATCTCTAAATAACACTCAAAATTGATTTCGAAATTATACCACTGATACGGATTTACTATATCGTAAACACGTGAAGATGCATATGCCATGTACACGGGACTGGCGGATCTTGTCTTGCTACGCACTGGATATAATAAGCATCAGTTCACACCCAACGAACAGGCGGAGGCCTGATCATGAATAGATCATTGTCGTGACTACCATCAAAGTGTGGAGGATAACTCATATATCCCATTGTGGTATCTCAAGTCGGAGGACCACTATGCTCGCTCAACTTGTGAAGATTCCTATTGACGTTGGTTTACCATATATTAGGAAATCTTCAATAATTCGTTTAATGTCTTATCAAATAAAAATCTACATGTCTATACGAGTCTCCCCAGACTCATGGTTCACTGGAAAAACCATCAGACCAAGTCACGATATACGACATGTACTGGTCTCAGTGGATTTTACTAACCGACCTGTGTTAGCAAATCTTGACTAGGAACTTTATTTAAGGACATACAACTAATAGTGCGCTTCCTAATGTCAATTACAAATTATGTTGCAACTACGCACTATACTATAAATCCTAGGGTCTTTGTCTAATATACACGTATCACTGAACCAGATTCAGTTTCGATCTAATCGTAATCAGATATCTAATCATAGTTATATCGAATAAGTGTATAAAAGACAAAGGTGCTACCAATATATTAGTAATATTATGGAAAATATAATTGATCGTATTTATAAATCAGACATAAATATGATCTGGATTGGCACTCCGAGCACCAACCCTAACACAACTATCTAATCAACGATTTCGGGTACACTCAAAATGCAATGATTACTATAGTCCAACTATATAACCAACTACAAGTGGATTAGTTTTAAGTACAATCTAACTGTTCAAACAAAACAGTAAATGAATTAGTCTAACTAATATTTATAATGACGATAAATAATAAAATAACGCGCATATTAGGGAGTATTAAATGAAATTACAAATTTAGTACTAGCCTCCCATTATTTTTCGGCGAGCCTCTAACATTCCGTTGAGTACTCGAGAAACCTAATTTCCTAGTGGGCTAGGATCTCGTTAAATAATACACAACCTTGACTTTGGCCACAAGCTGTATAAAATTTAACTAGGTAGATCTCAAAGATCAATTGGATATCATCCAATTCCTAGATCCGGTAGGTGGACTTTCAAGTCCGAAATATATATCCAATATATTTCCTAACCTGTTTCCTCTGAATCAACTAAGCTTTGGCTTTAGCTCAACAAGCTTAATAATTCCGGCTAAGCGCGACCCATTGACATTGGGAAAACTTCGTAATCCACGTCGATGAACAGAAGTGACTTTGACTTTGGCCAACAAGTCACAATTGCCCAAGACATGCGATGTTAACAAAGCTTTCATGGTTCAAACACATCCGCGATAGACAATGATCTTGACTTTGGCCAACGAATCAAAGCCAATCTTGGATCTTGAGAGAGAACCACTCAATGGAAGGAAACTCTTAATATTTGATGTGAGGGTGTTTTCGTAAATTGACAACCAATTTATTATCTTTGATTAGGTCTCATCATACACCCTTAAACATGCATTCTAAAAGAATAATAAGGCGCAATAAATTTAATAATGATATATGGATGGATATATACAATTTTGTTCCTAGAATAAATCTCTCTTTCTCTTCCTCTCTCCCGCTAGCACACTACATTCTTCTAAAACCCAATTACATAACACTATAAGAAACCTGGACACACAGGTCCAATTTCAAATAAATACCATATTTACAATAATTTCCAAAATTACCCCCACCCTGTTAGTGTTCCTAGAACATGCCAATGATCTATTAAGCAAGATTTTGTGTGAATAAGATCATTAGAAGTTGCGGAATGACTTACAATGATCAGATTTGAATTTAAAATTTTGTGTTGTGTTCTTGAAGCTCCAAGCTTTAAGTGTTGATTCCAACCCTTGAGTGAGTTTCTCTATCACCTTTGTAAACTCCTTGAAGTGCTAGCTTGATTGATTTTGCAACAAAATCAAAGAGAAGAGAGAATAGAGTGTACGCCCATTTTAGAGTTTATAGTGTTTTTGTTTTTCTTGTGTGCTTTTGGAAGAGAGAGACATTTGGTTTTGATAAAGGGTTTTTACCATTTTCACCCAAAACCAAATGGTTGGGGTTTTGGTTTCACCTAAACCAAAATCAAGTGGCTGGAAAGTAAGTGGTTTTGGCATAAATGCCAACCACCACTTCACACATGTGAAGTGGGCCCCACCTTTTAAATTCAAAATTCAAAAAGGTCTATATGAATATTTGTCGCTGCTCGGATCCGTTTAATCCGACTAAACGAATCTTTGTCGCTAAATAATTAAATCCAATTTAATTAAATAACGATGCCTTGTAAATATATTACGAATATCATTTACGAGTTAATTCTAAATTAATATGTTCGCTCATATTAATGTCCGACTTTAATTTCGTATTGAAATCTAATTCCAATTAATATATCCGATATATTAATTTTAGCCCATATAAATAAATTAAATAGAAAAAAAAATCAAATATAACTATTAAATTTATTTTACCGATTAATTCCAAATTAATCGCGTTCTCTCTCTTCCGAACACATTTAATCCCAGATTAAATAATACCGCAATTAATCCCAGATTAATTTTCTCTCTCTTAATTAATCCCAGATTAATTTTCTAATCGAGTCAACTGTCATCGGTGAATCTTTGAGAAGCGACCAATGAGAGCCCTGGATATGTTGGTAGTAAATCCGGTTATCGGACTATCCGATTAAGTGTGTACCTCGTACCACATGCTTATCGATTTACAAGATATGGGTGGCTTCTAGCAAAGCACCGTGCCTACCCAATTCTCTAGAAATATTCTTTAAGGAATAAATAATCTTTTTCCAAATGTAGTATACGTAGTATTGCGTCTAGCGATCCAATATCAAATGTCACATCAAGGCCTGGGCTGCAGTAGTGTCTGCCCCGTACGAAGCATATATCGGATCACAAGCAACTAGTTATTTTAATCGGATAATCATGACCTTGTCACATTATCCCGATGGTTGCAACACATTAGAGTACCAGTTCTGTACCCTTGCGTGATCATCATCTCCAAATAACTGAAGTGATACTTCCATCTTGACATCACATCCAATACTCTACGATTCTCAATAAACCCAGAAGAGGCATACACAGAACATGTTAAAGTCTCAGACGACCAAAACTAAAGCGTATTGATTGTCGCAAGTATTAGCGATGCAAGTCTCAAGTTAAGACCAAATACACCTACCCTGAATCAGATTCCCATAGACACATAGTCATACTACTAATGGGATTCCGAGGGGTCTATCCGGAACGAAGTTGTTCCTGTACCATCGGTAAACACAACCTCCTATCACACTTTCATAAGTATCCAATACTTAAATATATGAGAACTATGTCGTTATGCTCCAACAACGCGCATAAGTGCAATACTAGCCTATTCCGCATTATCGATGTCCAGTCTCGATAATACTAAGACTAGGGATATTTAATGATTAAACCTTAGTGGATTGATACTGTCTCATATCTTATAATTCGGAACTAATCATAAGGACTTTTATCATTTATATATCCAAGCAATCTAATTCCAAAATGATAAAATAGCAATTTCCATTGTCACATAGTTAATTTGTACAAAAACCATAATGTCATTTACAAATAGTGACGTTATGGGTCATAATTGTCTAACAATCTCCCACTTGGCCTATAGCCAGTAACTCAAGCATCTAACACATGAACTATGTACATGTCGCTCAAACTTTTGCTGTGAAATAACTTTCGTCAGCGGATCTGTAATGTTATCCTCTGATCCAACTTTCTCAATCTTCACATCACCACGATGTATGATCTCACTGTAGACAACAGAAACTGGGCGACGCATGCTGTTTCGGGCTCGCGGCCCGGTTGGGAGTACGGAGTAGCCACGAGGGACTAAACCGGAGAATGATCGAGTCGTCACCCAATGTGAACCGGGAAAATAAGATTTAAGGCCGCACTCACCCCTCGCAAGGGAAGACCTCAAACCGTTGGGTTCGGAATGGTCCCTTATGTCACTTGTAATAAAAGGATTTTTGTAATAATTTAATCAAGCCTAAGTAACACTTATTTCCAAGAATATCATGCTTCTAAATTCACATGTGCAAAAAAGATAAAACTTACACCTAGATTTACATATATCCTACTTCTAAGTTCACATGCTCAAAAGTAAGTCAAAGTAACGGAAAATATACAACTTCATAGGCATATTATACT
Source organism: Zanthoxylum bungeanum (assembly GCA_019454045.1). Lineage (NCBI taxonomy): Eukaryota > Viridiplantae > Streptophyta > Magnoliopsida > Sapindales > Rutaceae > Zanthoxylum > Zanthoxylum bungeanum. The sequence goes on from SKCR01022776.1 coordinate 366,625, forward strand.
CATGAAAATGTAAGCACGTCATAATCACATAAGCACACATAAAATGGAATCAAATAATGATGAACATGTAATTTCATAAACATTTCATACACGCGGAAGCATAAAAAAATAACCATTACATATTCATGCATAATAAAATGATTCAACTAAGTCCATACGTAACACGTTTCATATAACCTATGTCTTAGTTTTACATACAACCTATTTGCATATAATCTAGTTCAAGTTTGCAATTATCATGGTAGATTAAAGTAATGACAGATATACAATTTCCCAAACGCATTATTGATGGACATTAACAAGCACTAATTACATAAGCGTACATATTAAAGAGAGGAGATTAAGTGCATAATGTAAAAAAGAGACAATCATACGTGAAATAAACGTGCCATGATGCGATTTGAAAGATAAATAATGGAGATGAAAGAAAATAGATGCGACATATGCCCACATCTATATAGGACCTTAAGTCTTCGATTGAACGTATCTCACATTCATTAGAATACACTTTGTCCGGCGCGGCGAAGTATCGTGGCAAAGGATTTTAACCTCTTCAATTAGAGGACCTTTCATCTGACTTACTAAGCCCATGCGCAATACAATATGATTTATGATCATGCGAAAAGATGGTATACAAAGAAAAGAAAATAACTGAATACAAGGTGCGGCGAAGCATCATGGTAAAGGATTTTAACCTCTTTAATTAGAGTACCTTTCATCGCACTTACTAAGCCCATGTGCAATTAACACAATGCATACATATGAGACAAAAGTGGATACAAAGATATCAGGCGCGGTGAAGCATCGTGGTAAAGGATTTTAACCTCTTCGATTAGAGGACCTTTCATCGCACTTACTAAGCCCATGCGCTTATCTCAATGCATATATATGAAATAAAAGTAAATACAAAGATATCCGGCGCGCGAAGCATCGTGGTAAAGGTGTTAACCTCTTCAATTAGAGACATTTCATCTCACTAACTATGCCCATGCGCTTATCTCAATGCATATATATATGAAACAAAGTAAAATACAAAGATATCGGATTTCGTATACTCGATTGAACATATCTTACATCCAATCGAATATACATCGTCCGGTGCGGCGAAGCATCGTGGTGAAGGATTTTTAACCTCTTCGATTAGAGGACATTTCATCCCACTTACTAAGCCATGCGCTTATCTCAATGCATCTATATGAAATGAAAAGTAAATACAAAGATATCGGATTTCATATACCCGATTGAACATATCTCACATCCAATCGAATATACATCGACCGCGCGGCGAAGCATCGTGGTAAAGGATTTTAACCCCTTCAATTAGAGGACCTTTCATCGCACTTACTAAGCCCATGCGCTCGATCATATTATTACACGAACAATAATATGCGGAAATTAAATACGAATAATAAACACATCAAAACACAAAACAACATAAAATAAAATATGCATCGTTTGCTCAAGTGGTACGTGGGTTTGTTATCCCAATGCATCATACTATACTACCGTCCATTCGGAATCGGCTATGAAATTTACGTCCGGGTTTCCATCGTATATACCACAAGAGGCGACACATTTTTCATTTTAATCAAGGGCCACAACACACATCGTATTCATAATACATGCCATATTTATCTACTCAAGGGCCACAACATGCATTTTATCATAACAATCATGCGAACAAAACTCAATAAATAATAAAAATAAAACAGAAAACGAATGTGGAAAATACCCTCAGGTCTAACCTTTTTTTACCGACTTTTGGACTTGCGTTTCACGGAGATCGGAATGGTAAAGTTTCCTCAACTTCTCTGGTTCACTAGTTTAACATCTTAACTCACTGTTTTGCTATTTTGCTCGCTGTTTTACCTCCGTTTTGCTGTTGTTTTCTCTGTATTTTTTGCTTACTGTTTCAGGTCTTGTTTTGGTGTTTTAGTGGACTATGTTGGTGCGATTTTAGGGCTGTTTGGCTTACTATTTTTGGGTGGTTAAGGGTCGGTTTATAGGGCTGTTTTGGGATCAGTTTTATGGTTATTTATTCTCGGTTTTTTGGGCAGTTGGAGACAGTTTAAGGCGGGATTTTTGGGAGGTTAGGCAGTGAGTGATGTGTTGAAGCTATGAGTTTGGTCGTTACTGTGTGGCGTTGTTGATGATTGGATTTAATAGCTTAAGTGTTTAAGGGTCGTTGATACGCTGTGGAGATTATGGAGGGCTTGGTGCATGAGGCAGTGAGGGTTGGAAAATTATGATGTGTTTGTGGGCTCTTTAAGTAGTGAGGGCAGTTATGTTGTGCGTTGATGATGGGCGTAGTGTGCGCTGATGGCTTGTGGTCCGAGGTTATGTGGCGAGAAGGTCTTGTGCAGGTTGTGACGTGTTTATGGGCTCTTCAGGCAGTGAGGGCAATGTGCTACGTGCGTTGATGATGGGTGTGAAGGTTGATTGGCGTGGAGGCAGGTGTCGTGTAAGGGGTTAGTGGTGTCTCGGCTAAGGGACTTTGAAGGGTTTATTTATTTATTTGTGAGCAGTTTGTGTGTTTGACTTGTCGTGCTTGTATTTTGTGAGAGAGGTTTATTCTTTTGTGTTTGTTATTGGCCGTGATGAGATTTGGATCCCAGACATAGGGTTTTGTTTGTGTTTGTGTTTATATAGTGTTGCATGGGGTAGGGTTAGTGCATTAAAGGAATATATTTTTTTTGTTTTATGTAAGGAAATATAAGATTGAGGGGGGGGGCAAATTTAGACAAATTAGGCTTGATTAGGAATATATATTTTGGTTTTGATTAGGCATGATTTATTTGCTTGTTAATTTACTTTGGTATGTAATTTTTTAGTAGATAGGAATTTAATTTATTTAATTTAGGAATTAATAATTTAATTTCCATTTATTTGCTTTAATTTAAATTGGATTTTTATTCATGTAATTAGATTTAATTTAATTAGGTATTTAATTTGTGTTGGATTTGAATTGGTTGATGACTTCATTAATATTTTATTTAATTTTATTATTTTTTTTCAGTTGGTATATCATTTAATTAATTATTTTATTTAATTTGGATGTCTTTTAGGGCCTTGGGCGTGTGGGCCAGGTGGTGGTGGTGTTGGCTTTGTCTTGGCGGGGTTAGGTGTTGTGTGGACTTGGTGAGTGGGTTTGGGCCAAGGTTAAAAGGTTTGCGGTTTTTTTTTTTAGGCCAAAGGTGCTCTAGACGGAGGTCCAACAGTGAGCTTGACGCTAAACAAGTGAATAAAAAATCTAACGAAATATCGATTCCATTCCGACGACCGTTTCCCCCGCAATATCCTTAACTAAAAAGGTAGTGCCTCCAACTGAGACTCATCATCAGGTTTCACATGTGAAAATGCAATGTCTACAATCGCCCCCACTTTGATGGGACTTGTACAGTATGTGACTTTGAACAATCCTATCAAAGTTATGCAATGCATTTTCACTTACCTGGCTCGTCTGCTGCCTCGGGCTGAGTTGGTGTTGTAGTGGACCTCGATCCTGGAACGCATCCAGATAACTGCAACCGATAACGGGGGTACCTCGACCCTGGGACGCATCTCGATATCACTGGAAATGAGAGCCACACCCTCGGACAGATGATGTAGTGGGCACTCGACCCTGGGACGCATCACGGAACTACAACTGAAAATAGGGGCACCTCGACCCTAGGACGCATCCCAAAACTACTGACGATGTGGGCCTCGCCCTCAAGCTGATATAGGGCCTCGCCCTCGAACTGATATGGGCCTCACCCCCAAACTGATATGGACCTCGCCCCCAAGCTGATATGATGTGGGGCCTCGCCCCCAAGCCGATATGGGTCTCGCCCTCGAACTACTGCTTTCTCCTTTCTTCGAACCTACGAACACAAAAAAAAAAACAAACACGAAGAGAATGCAATGTTACGTGTATGCATGAATGTTTTTCTTATTCCGTTGGGTTAGGTCTTCTGCCAATTCCCTTGGTGACTGCTCGGTCCTTTTCTCCCTCAGGAAAAGTACTGCTTCAATCTATCTATGTTGATCGGCTTGGTGAACTCGTTCCCTTCCAAGTCTGATAGCCTCACTGCTTCATTTCTCATTACTTTCTGCACTATTTAAGGCCTTCCCAGTAGGTCCGAACTTTCCTCTTGGATCTGTGGTCGACGGCTTTGATTGCTTAAGTACAAAATCACCCTTTCTGATTCTGGTGGGACGTACCTTCTTGTTGAATGCTCGGGCTAGTCTTTTCTGATACAACTGCATGTGATGTAGAGACCTCATCCTCTTCTCATCCAGCAGTGCTAACTGATCAAACCTCTGTGCGGCCCATTCTGGTTCTGGTAACTCTATTTCTGCTAATACCCTCATAGACTGTATCTCAACTTCCACTGGTAGCACTGCTTCCATTCCATAGACCAAAGAATAAGGTGTGGCTCCGGTTGCTGTTCTAACTGATGTTCTGTACCCCCACAAAGCATATGGTAGTTTCTCGGCCCAATCTCTGCAGTTTTCTGTCATCTTGGCTAAAATCGTCTTTATAGTCTTGTTAGGCGCCTCAACTGCCCTGTTTGCCTGTGGCCTGTACGGTGATGACTTGTGATGGCCTATCCCATACTTCTGCAACATTACCTTCGTCTCTCCCTGAAACTGAACTCTGTTATCTGTAACCACATGGTGCGGCATACCATACCGACAAATGAGGTTCTGTGCTATGAACTTGGCCATCTGTTTTGCTGTGACATTACGGAATGATTCGGCTTCTACCCACTCGAGAAGTAGTCCAACGCCACTACTATGAAGCGATGCCCATTCGATGTATTCGGTCGAATCTCTCCAATCATATCAATTCCCCATGTTGAAAAGGGCCACGGCTTTGAAAACCCGTGCAACTCTGTGTGCGGCAAGTGATTCAAATTATCGTGTGCTTGATAATCATGACAGTGCTTTGCCATCTTCGCGCAGTCTGTTTCCATGATTGATCAGTAAAAACCTTGTCTCACTATCTTCCGGGACAGATTCAGCCCGTTCATCTGCGGACCACATACCCCAGTGTGTACTTCTTCCATTACCTGCTGAGCCTCTTCTTTTCTCAAACATTTCAACTGAATACCGTTTGCTTGCCTCTTGTACAGTTCTCCTTTCAAAATCACATACTGAGAAGCTAACTTCTGAATGGCTAACCTGTCTTTTCTGCCTGCCCCTTCCGGGAGTTCCCCATGCTCCAGATACCGCTGAATGTCATGATACCAAGGTTTTCCATCGTCGATTTCTACTTCCAGAACTTTTTCTGTCTCATAAACTGGTCTGTTTGCTGCCGTCAGTACCAACGGTCTCATCACTACTACATTCTCTGGATTTTCCTAAGTTGCTGCAAGTGTAGCCAGTGCGTCCGCCATCTGATTCTCTTCTCTCGGCAAGTGCTGAAACTTACAATCTGGGATGACCTGTGCCAACTTTCTAAGGTGAAGAAGGTAAGGTTTCAACCAACCATTCTTCTTTCAATGCTGTCAACCAAAAGCGTATGCCTCATACTCGGTCATGTTGTTAGTCACTCTGAACGTCAGCCTCTTGGCCAGAGGCAAAGTCTCTCCCTCGGGGGTCACTATCACGTTCCCAATTCCGGCTCCCTTATAATTCACTGCTCCGTCGAAGTACATTTTCCACCTTTGAATTGTTATGGCCTGGACTTCTTCATCTGGAAATAAAACTTATACCGATCCCCCTCAATAGGTTGCAATGCCAAAAACTCTGCCACTGCTCGCTCTTTGATCATTTTGGAGGTGAGATACTCAATGTCAAACTCTGTCAGCAACACTAACCATCTACCCAATTTCCCCACTAGCGACGGTACTGAATGCAGATACTTTAGAGGATTCTCCTTTGCCACAACCTGGATCTTATAAGACTGAAAATAATGCTGCAATCTTCTATACTTCTTGATAACGAGCCTCATACGGGAGCATCTTCTTACTCAGATAGTAGACCACATGTTCTACCCCCGTCTCATATGTCTGTACCATCATTGCCCCCAGTGCTTCTAACTCTATGGCCAAATACAATATCAAAGGTCTGTCCGGTCTCGGAGGTTTCAATATCGGAGGCTTCACCAAATATTCCCTGATTTTACTGAAGGTTGTCTGACACTGTTCATTCCATCTCACTGGCTGATCTTTCCTCAACAGTTTGAAGATAGGCTCATATACTGACGTCAACTTGGCAATGAACCGACCGATGTACTGAATCTTCCCCAGAAATGCTCTGACCTCCTTCTCAGTCTTCGGTGCTAGCATTTCTGTGATTGCTTTGATTTTCTCAGAATCCACCTCTATTCCACCCATTCCCACTGTATGGCCAAGCAATTTCCCTGATCTCACTCCAAACACACACTTCTTAGGATTCAGCCACAAGTTGTATTTGTCAACTCTCTGAAGGAACTTTTCAAGTGCCTTTATGTGCCCAATTCTTGTCTCTGATTTCACCATCATGTCATCCATATACACTTCAATCTCTTTGTGCATCAAATCGTGGAATAATGTAGTGGCCATCCGCTGATAAGTGGCTCCTGCGTTCTTGAGCCCAAACGGCATCACTTTGTAACAATAAGTACCTCACTCTATGATGAAGGCAGTTTTGTGCTTGTCCTCATCGGCCATGAGAACTTGATTGTAACCTGAAAACCCGTCTGCAAATGAATATATGGTAGATAAAGCTGCACTATCAACCAAAACATCTATATGTGGTAGAGGAAAATCATCTTTCGGGCAAGCCTTGTTGAGATCTCTGTAATCCACACACATTCTGACTTTCCCGTCTTTCTTCGGCACCGGTAAAATATTAGCCAACCACTCGGGATACTTTACCACTTCCAGAAATCCCACATCTATCTGTTTCTTGACTTCTTCTCTAACTTTCTCAGCCCATTCTGGTCTCATCCGTCGAAGTTTTTGTTTCACTGGCCTCATATTCGAATAAGTTGGTATTGTGTGTTGGGCAATGCTTCTGTCTACCCCAGGCATGTCCTCATAGGACCAAGAAAACACTTTGGCATATCTGACCAATACTTCTTCTAATTTCTCCCTCTCTTCAGAGGTAACCACACATGCAATCAAAATTTCCTTAGGACTCTCAAGTGTACCAAGGTTACATGTAGTAGTTTTGGCCGAACTGATATCAAATATACTTGATTCGTGCAGAGTAAAAGAAAATGACTCAGACAAGTAAGCAAAAGAGATGTCTTTATTATTGGGTAAAGTAGAAGTACATTCAAACAAATCAGGAAGGAAAATGTCTTCATCATCTGTAGACACTTCATCTTCCACAATCGGGTTCTTTCCGAGCTTCTTATCTTCCTCAAGAGTCAGGCCTTCTAATTTCATTGGTTCTTCCTCCCACTTCTCTTCTTCATTCTTTGCAGCTTTTTCCATTATCGGCTTCTTTCCCAACATGTCCTGGAAGATCTCAAACCCAGGTACTACAATTCCATTAACTTCCACAGGTTCAGGCTCCCATTGATACCCTTAAGCCTTCACAAAGCATTCCATCAGTTTTAGGCCTTTCTTCTTGACCTTCGGATTTTCTTCATCAGACTTGTACCCAAAAACCCTTCCGAGTAGTTTGTCCTCTAAAATCTGGCAGTTTTGAACCCTCACTCGGCTCATATTCATTTTTCCCATGATCCTAGCTACCTTAGAATCCACCCATTCCTCAAAAGTTGCCGACACTTGGAACTTGTGAAATGCGGTACTTCCAAAGTGGCCATAGCATTATCCACCTCAGCTCGGATGGTACAATTTCTCTCCCCATACGAGAACTTAATCATCTGGTGCAGAGTAGAGGCAACACCCAAGCTTATGAAACCAAGGCCTTCCAACAACAAGGCAAAAGTGGCTAGGATATCCAGCACTGTAAACTCAACTTCGTCCTCAACCGGGCCCACTTTAACCATAGCCATAAAAGTACCCTCCACTCCGCGCTTACTGTCATCATAAGCTTTAACAGTCATGTTGGAGGGGTCCAAGTCTGTTGCCTTTATGCCCAGTCTGGCCAAAATCTTCAACGGGCACACATTAATGGCCGAACCATCATCCACCATTACAAAGGAAGTCTTCTTACCCTTCACTTCAGCTCTGATAAACAAGGGTCTGTTATGATTTCTACCCTCAGCCAGGAGTTCTTCTTCTGAAAAAGTGATCCTCTGCAAAGTTTCTCTCTCGTACCGACCTGACAAGCATTGCGGGGGTTGGCATCCTTAGGCACCATAATTTATGCAAGGCCTCACCATGGCCTGCCTATGCTCTTGAGATGTGCACAATAATTCCCAGATGCTAACCTGAGCCCGGTCTTTTTCAATTGCTTCAACAATGTATCCCCCTCAGCATTCTCTGTACTTTCCACCACACTTCTCTACCATCGGTCAAGGCTTCCTTACCCTTTTCCGCCACATCATTGTAAAAGCGGCCGCTGCGGGTCATTCCCCTCTCTTCTTCCTCATCACTACTGGAGAAGTCTAGCCAAAATTCTTCCCCTGGTGAGTTTCATCTTCACTATTCTATCCCAGATTCCCAAGGCAAAAGGCTTGAGGGTGAAAGGATTTTAGGACAAGGTCTTCTGGAGGCCGGAGTTTATGATGTAGGTTGGGGGTGGTACATCATGGTATTGGGTAAGGGATTTCTGTGGGTATCAGGCTGTTCTGTTTTCGGGGTCGGGTATTTCCTTGGAGTCTATTAGGTCTTTGGATTTCATAGCGGAGTCGGGTCAATTATCAGTGTCATGGCCTTTCTATTGGTGGAAGTGACAGTAAAGGTTTAGGTTATAATGTGATGGTGGGGGATTGGATAATGGTTTGGCTTCCAAGGGTTTCAGAAGTCCTTGTCTTTTTAATTTCTCCAACAACTTAGATAAGGGTCTCCCCAAGTTGGAGAATCTCCGATTCCGGATGGCAGTAATCTCCGCAGAAACAGGTTTGGTACCCGATGTCCCCCTAATAGGCCTCATACTTAGGCCATAAAACTTCCTGTTTTCCGCCTCTTCCTCTTCAATGTCCATGACGGTTTCCCTCAACTGTCGAAAGTCTGTAATCATAGAGGTCATCCTCCTCAGTTTCCCATAGATGGAAGGCTTGGTGCCCCTGATATTATCTTAATTTGGTCCTTCTCAGAGGCCTCTAGTCTGCATTTTCAACAACTGACTTCTCCATCGGTCCACATACTCCTTGAAGCTTTCCTCCGGCTTCTGCTTAGTGTTCTCCAAATCACGGAGTGACAAATCAATCTCCAAGTCCGTGACATATTGCTTCAGAAAAGCATCAGCCACTCCTCCAATCTTCCCTAACCTTCTTCTTAAGGCTGTGATACCAAACTACCGACGCCCCTTCAAGTGACATCCCAAACATTTTCTGCACCTGAAGCTTGGACAAACCCACTGAACTCATGACTGAAACATACTAACAGAGATGGACCCTCGGATCCCCATTCCCATTACACTTAGCCATATCCGGCATCTTGAACTGAGCCGGCAACTTTTCTTCAAATGTCATTGCCTCATAATCCAAACTCTTCATATTTACCACATCATCTTGCGGGTAACTGTTTCAATCTGATCCCAAAGTTTCTGAAATTCTGTCGGATACCCAATCATCTCTGCATATTGCATATTCTGCCATGTCGTCATCAAAAGTGGGGATATCATCCCCCAACCCATTCGGAGGCTCCTCATGCCTCACATTCTCAGAATTCCCCCACAGCACGGGCACGCCATACCAGCCACAGCAGTAGTTAGGTTACAACACTGTTCAGTGATCTTGGTGAGACTGTTTTCCACTGATCCATATGGGATACCTCATTATCGGTGTACTCATATCTGTTCTCGGTATTTTGGTGAGTCGCATCCCTTCTCTAACCCAATGGTATCTATGATGTCTTTTTGAGACATAGAGGGTGTTAACATGATTATGCATGTATGAGGTGCATAAGAGGCATATAACATATAGGACATACTAAATTAATTAAAATTTCAAATAAATCGGCCATTATCATTTTAGAAGCTTTTGGGCTAATGTCATATGAGTGAACTCGTCCCAGTTTAAATGGCCCAACGAGTTCGCATCTCATGGCAATGAGCCCAACTAAATCCAAATGGTAATGTTCCAACACAGGCACAAAAGGGCCCATCAATATTTAGAAGCCTTTGGCCCAATCGTCATAAGATAAGTTCTTGTCCCAGTTTAATGGCCCAACAAGCCCATATCCCATGATAAAGGTCAAAATGGATCAAACGAAGATGTTCCCAAACACAAGCATAAAGACAATTCAAGCATGAAACAGTAATTCTACAAGGTGTCCCATCAACATTTCAGACGCTTTGGCCCAGCAAGTTCGCATTTCTGACAAAAAGTCCAACTGCATCCAAATGAGGATGGTCCACAAGCACATGCTCAAGGAAATAATTGTTACTTTAGCCATACAACCCCGGTCTATGGGTGGGTTCGTGAGAGTATAGATAAAAACTCTTGCTGGTGAAGGATTGCCCACAACTAGGTCTCCCCACTCAAGGGTTCGAGCAACTAAGCAAGCGCACCTTTTTTATACCTTGCGGTATGTGCCAACAAGTCATGGTGTGTGACTAGCTGTCAAATGGATTTCTTGTTGCAGATTCCCCAGAGGGAGGGTGGAGCGAACTCTCTTAAATACCCAAGCCTCTTAGGCTCTTATCGCTTGATGACAGGAATAAGCAACAAGTCCTCCAAATTAGTCTGTCACAACAGGCCAAGGGTAGTGACTATTTAGGTGCCTCCACAGCTTTTCCTCGAAAGGTAGTGAATGAAGGAAGACACCAAACCATACCTAGGCTTAAAATGTCTTTGATCAAACCCTCATTTTACCCACTATAGACATGGACAATTAAAACACAAATCCAACCATTACAATACAATATTTCGGGGCCGATTCTCTATCCCCAGTGGAGTCGCCAGACTGTAGACAATAGAAACTGGGCGACACATGCTGTTCCGGGCTCGCGGCCCGATTGGGAGTACGGAGTAGCCACAGAGGACTAAACCGGAGAATGATGGAGTCACCACCCAGTGTGAACCGAGAAAATGAGATTTAAGGCCGCACTCACCCCTCGCAAGACCTCAAACCGTTGGGTTCGGAATGGTCCCTTACTTATGTCACTTATAATGAAAGGATTTGTGTAATAATTTAATCAAGCCTAAGTAACACATATTTCCAAGAATATCATGCTTCTAAATTCATATGTGCAAAAAAGATAAAACCTACACATAGATTTGCATATATCCTACTTCTAAGTTCACATGCTCGAAAGTAAGTCAAAGTAACGGCAAATATACAACTTCATAGGCATATTATACTCATGAAAATGCAAGCACGTCATAATCACATAAGCACACATAAAATGGAATCAAATAATGATGAACATGTAATTTTATAAACATTTCATACACGCGGAAGCATAAACAAATAACCATTACATATTCATGCATAATAAAAGGAGTCAACTAAGTCAATACGTAACACGTTTCATATAACCTATGTCTTAGTTTTACATACAACCTATTTGCATATAATCTATTTCAAGTTGCATGCATCACGGTAGATTAAAGTAATGACAGATATACAATTTCCAAACGCATTATTGATGGACATGAGAGAGCAAACAAACACTAATTGCATAAGCGTACATATTAAAGAGAGGAGATTAAGTGCATAATGTAAAAAAGGACAATTAAAGAGACAATCATACGTTAAATAAACGTGCCATGATGCGATTTGAAAGATAAATAATGAGATGAAAGAAAAGAGATGCGACATATGTCCACATCTATATAGGACCTTAAGTCTTCGATTGAATGTATCTCACATTCATTAGAATATATTTTGTCCGGTGCGGCGAAGTATCGTGGTAAAGGATTTTAACCTCTTCAATTAGAGGACCTTTCATCCGACTTACTAAGCCCATGTGCAATACAATATGATGCATGATCATGTGAAAATATGGCATACAAAGAAAAGCAAATAACTGAATACAAGGCGCGGCGAAGCATCATGGTAAAGGATTTTAACCTCTTTAATTAGAGCACCTTTCATCGCACTTACTAAGCCCATGCGCAATTAACACAATGCATACATATGAAACAAAAGTGTATACAAAGATATCTGGCGCGGCGAAGCATCGTGGTAAAAGATTTTAACCTCTTCGATTAGAGGACCTTTCATCGCACTTACTAAGCCCATGCGCGTACCTCAATTCATATATATATGAAATAAAAGTAAATACAAAGCTATCCGGCGCGGTGAAGCATCGTGGTAAAAGATTTTAACCTCTTCAATTAGAGGACCTTTCATCGCACTTACTAAGCCCATGCACTTATCTCAATGCATATATATATGAAATAAAAGTAAATAAAAAGATATCGGATTTCGTATACCCGATTGAACATATCTTACATCCAATCGAATATACATTGTCCGGCACAGCGAAGCATCATGGTGAAGGATTTTAACCTCTTCGATTAGAGAACCTTTCATCGCACTCACTAAGCCCATGCGCTTATCTCAATGCATATATATGAAACGAAAATTAAATACAAAGATATCAGATTTCGTATACCCGATTGAACATATCTCACATCCAATCGAATATACATCGACCGGCGCGGCGAATCATCGTGGTAAAGGATTTTAACCCCTTCAATTAGAGGACCTTTCATCGCACTTACTAAGCCCATGCGCTCGATCATATTATTACACGAATAAATAATATACGAAAATTAAATAACGAATAATAAACACATTAAAATAACATAAAACAAAATATGCATCGATTGCTCAAGTGGTACGTGGAGTTGTATCCCGAGTGCAGATCACACTACCGTCCATTCGGAATCGGCTGTGAAATTTACGTCCGGGTTTCCATCCTATATACCACAAGAGGCAACACATTTTTCATTTTAATCAAGGGCCACAACACACATCGTATTCATAATACATGCATATTTATCTACTCAAGGGCCACAACATGCATTTTATCATAACAATCATGCGATCAAAACTCAATAAATAATAAAAATAAAACAGAAAACAAATGTGGAAAATACCATCAGGTCTAACCTTTTTTTGCCAACGTTCGGACTTGCGTTTCACGGAGATCGGAAGGGTAAAGTTCCTCAACTTCTCTGGTTCACTAGTTTAACGTCTTAAATCACTGTTTTGCTGTTTTGCTAGCTGTTTACCTCCGTTTTACTGTTTTTTTCTCTGTATTTTTTGCTTACTGTTTCAGGTCTTGTTTTGTTATTTTAGTGGACTATTTTAGTGTGGTTTTAGGGCTGTTTAGCTTGCTGTTTTTGGGTGGTTAAGGGTCGGTTTAAAGGGCTGTTTTGGGATCAGTTTTATGGTTATTTATTCTCGATTTTTTGGGCAGCTAGAGGCAGTTTAAGGCATGATTTTTTAGAGTTAGGCAGTGAGTGATGTGTTGAAGCTATGAGTTTGGTCGTTAATTTGTGGCGTTGTTGATGGTTGGATTTAATAGCTTAAGTGTTTAAGGGTCGTTGATACGCTGTGGAGATTGTGGAGGGCTTGGTGTATGAGGCAGTGAGGGTTGGCAGATTGTGATGTGTTTGTGGGCTCTTTAGGTAGTGAGGGCAGTATGTTACGTGCGTTGATGATGGGCGCAGTGTGCCCTAATGGCTTGTGATCTGAGGTAATATGGCGAGGGTCTTGTGCACGTTGTGACGTGTTTGTGGGCTCTTCAGGCAGTGAGGGCAATGTGCTACATGCGTTGATGATGGGCGTGAAGGTTGATTGGCGTGGAGGCAGTTGTCCTGTAAGGGGTTAGTGGTGTCTCAACTAAGGGACTTTGAAGGTTTATTTTTTTATTTGTGAGCAGTTTGTGTGTTCGGCTTGTCGTGCTTGTATTTGGTGGGAGAGAGGTTTATTCTTTTTGTTTGTTATTGGCCGTGAATGAGAGTTGGATCCCAGACCTAGGGTTTTGTTTGTGTTGTGTTTATATAGTGGTGCATGGGGTAGGGTTAGTGCATTAAAGGAATATATTTTTTTAGTTTTATGTAAGGAAAATATAAGATTGATGGGGGGAAAAAATTTAGGCTTGATTAGGAATGAAATATATTTAATTGGTTTTGATTAGGCATGATTTATTTGATTTTTTATTTAATTTGGTATGTAATTTTTTAGATTAGGAATTTAATTTATTTAATTTAGGAATTAATTAAATTTAATTTCTATTTAATTTGCTTTAATTTAAATTGGATTTTTATTCAATGTAATTAGATTTAATTTAATTAGGTATTTAATTTGTGTTGGATTTGAATTGGTTGATGACTTAATTAATATTTTATTTAATTTTAATATTTTATTTAGTTGGTATATCATTTAATTAATTATTTTATTTAATTTGGATGTCTTTTAGGGCCTTGGGCGTGTGGGCCAAGGTGGTGGTGGTGTGGGCTTTGTCTTGGTGGGTTAGGTCTTGTGTGGACTAGGTGAATGGGTTTGGGCCAAGGTTAAAAGGTTTGCGGTTTTTTTTTAGGCCAAAGGTGCTCTAGACGGAGGTCCAACAAGTGAGCTTGATGCTAAACAAGTGAATAAAAATCAAATGAAATACCGATTCCCTTCCGACGACCGTTTCCTGCAATATCCTTAACTAAAAATGTAGTGCCTCAAACTGAGACTCATCATCGGGTTTCACATGGGAAAATGCAATGTCTACACTCACGAATCAAATGGAAACATCGAAGAACATGCTTGGATCGTTGATGAGACCGCAGTTTCTTAGCCTGCGCTATAGCCCTGTTATTGTCACAATACAATGGAACGGGATCAGTACATGCTCAAAGCATACGAGACATCAGGTCGCATACATATCATGGCATACATGATCGATCTGACTGCCGATGCAAACAGGATCCGACTGATGTTGTCTCTCTCATCTTGAGCCTTAGGACACATGTCCTTAGATAGAGTGACACCATGTGACACTGGCAATAGCCCCCTCTTGGACTGATCCATGTTGAATCTCTTTAACACTTTGTCAATGTACGTGCTTTGGGAGAGTCCAAGAAGCTTTCTAGATCTATCATGGTAGATCTTTATTCCTAGAATAATGGCTGCTTCTCCCAGATCTTTCATGGAGAATTTTAATGAAAGCCAAGCTTTCACCAATTATAGCATGGGAATGTCATTGCCCATAAGCAATACATCATCAACATAAAGGACAATAAATGTCAGTGCGCTCCCACTAACCTTCTTATATACACAAGGATCATCCTCATTTTGAATGAAATCATATTTTTTGATGATCTCATCAAAACATTGGTTCCAAGAACGCAATACTTTCTTCAATCCATAAATGGATCGATTTAACTTACAAACCTTGTTTGCAAGTCTTGGTGCGACAAAACCGTCAGACTGTTGCATATAAACATCCTCCAAAAAATTTCCGTTAAGAAAAGCGGTTTTGACGTCCATCTGTTATATCTCGTAATCGAAATATGCAGCAATAGCAAGCATAATCCGAATGGATTTAATCATGGCAACTGGTGAAAATGTTTCATCGTAATCGACATCATGTCGCTGACGATATCCTTTCGCTACAAGCCTAGATTTGTACGTTTATATGTTGCCATCCATGTCGGTCTTCTTCTTGAAGATCCACTTGCAACCAACTCTTGCACTCGCACATCTTGATTCTTAGAGAGCACTAGTTGTACTCACGCGTTGCTACACACAACGTGCTCACTGAAACTTCTTTTCTCATGTTTTTGAACTTTCAAACTCCGATTCATCCTAGATTTCGTCCTATGGACTCGTAACGAAATATAGTATCTCATTTAATTATTTAAATATATATATATATATTCTATATACATGGGTTAGATATAATTTTACTGTGCTAGGCACTGATTTGACCCCATAGGATCCAGATCCACCCCAATAGATATTAAGATCTAGGTGTAGGCCTACTTATGGTTCGTTAGGTGCGGTCCATGGTATGTCCCATTATAAAAATATTTTTAATACAGTTAAAAATTTGATGATTTTAAGATACGAACCATCATAAAAGATGGACTTTTATGACGGTTATACATAAGAATCATCATAAAAAATTGATTTTTAAAATTATTTTCACATAAGAATTATTGGTTCCATATTTTTTATTAATGTCCATAACAAAACAAGTTTAATTGAGTTGTAATGAATGTTGAAGTTCTCGAAGCAATTGGACAAGTATTTGGACAACATCATATAGAGATATCATAGCGATATTCACTTTTTTAGATATTCCAGAATATTTAGAGCTCCAATTAACATAAGGTCAGTTTCATTGAAAAGTATACTCGACGACGATCACGTACATATAAAGAACGCATAATTTGGCTAAAGGACGAGAAAGTTACAAGAGTCTTAAATTACACCTAAGAATCAGTCTGCGACCTGCGTTCGATGTGCGTTCGTCTGAGCGTTCAAACATCCTGAGGCAAAAACTTTACATTTGAGGTGTGTACAAAAGTCGGTGCATAAGTGGGCTATTTTGGACATATTTTTAAGCCAAATTAGCACTAGAACCCTTATCTTTTCCCTATCTATATAAATAAATATTGAGCCACTTTCACAAGGGTTAAAAACACATTATTCAAAGCCTAAAATCTCCATTGCTTTTAACCTTCTTGATTTTCACCTTGAAGACTATTCTGATTACCTTGTCTTCTTTTTTTGGTGAGAATAAATTTTGGGTGACCATCAACACATAAACACAACCCTAACCCAATTTACGAAGCCTTCAGAGTTCTCAAGGAGGAAGATTGATAGTCGAAGTTCCAGCATTGGGAGTTCGCAGGGTTGATCTACTTAGAGATTTTAGAGGTTCTGAAGAAGGCCGCTTGGTGTGGACTCGAGGAGTTCTTCGGGTTACTACATTCTACAGGTATTCAAGTCGGTGACTTATTCCATCACTATAAGATTTTCTCATTATAGTGGATTTTGATTGTAAACTAGATACCCGAAGTGGTTTTTTTACTCGCACGAGTTTTCTAATTTGTCAACAAAATTACTTTTATTTTCGGTATTGATTTATTTGCTTTATTTTATTATTACTAGACTTAAAGTGTGCATGTTGTGAATCTATAGAATTAATAATTAGGACTTGTCTTAATTTATTATGTTTAATTCCACAAAATGTCATAACCTTAGACTAAATTCGAATTTTCAATTGGTATTAGAGCCTGAACTTAATCTTTGACCTTTAACTATGGATAGTAGCTGTCATATGAAAGAGTCTAAAGAGGATAAGGATAGTAAATATCATGCTATCCAATGCCATGAATATGAAGGGTATGGGCATATTAGGTCTGAATGTCCTACATACCTTAAGTCAACGGGAAAGAAGGTTATGGCAGCCTCTCTTAGTGATTCAAAATGTAGTTATACTTCTTATGAGTCTCCTAAGGAGAAAAGTAATTTCATTACTTTTACTGCCATTGTGGTCGATGAGAGAGATGATAAACTTAGTGATATGGATGATGGTTCATAATTCTCTCATGATGACTCTATAGATGAAGATAGTCTTCAGGTAACATATACTGAATTGTTTAATGAGAGTCTAGCTATCAAGAATACAAATATTGAGGTTAATAAGAGGATGAGATAAGTGGAGCTAGACAAGAATAAATCTCAAGCTAAGTTAGAGCAAAGCCTTTTGATGATTGTTGACCTTGACGATAGGAATAAAAAAGTAGCTGATATAGTCAAATCTTTAGAAGTGAATTTGAAAAATACTAAAACCTAATTTTCTGTATTTTTCTTAATGGGACTGATAAACTAGACCGCACGTTAGGGATTAGTGTTGAGTCTAATCGTGATAAGGCACCATCGTCTACAGCTGTACTGATCCCTCCTAAACTTGACTTAGGTATGAAACCTGTTGATTGTAGTCATGTGATTTCCCATATTATTCCTTGCCATATGTACCAATCTCAATATAAAGGTATGGTAGATAAACCTCGCTCTTGTTCAAAGTTTGTACATGTGTACCATCACTGTGGCAATGCACGACACATTAGGCCTAAGTGTTTCATGTTGCATAAAAAAAAGAAAAGACCTATGAGTGTTTCAACTAGGTTTGATTCTTCAAATTTAGCATCTCAACTTTCTACACTAGCAAGACAGACTCTACTGATTAGTGAGAAACTTGCACTGTTAACTAGAAGTTCTCAAGTAAAGCAGACTCCTAAGAAATTTTGGGTGAGGAAGCAAGATGACTTCCCATCACCTTCTAGATGCCTTGACCCTAGCAGGCATGATAAGAGTGCACTTCGGTGTACTTCTTTTTAGTTATTGCATTCATATTTTTCCATTGCATGTGCGTGCGTGTGTGTGTTATGTTTTTATACACAACTGCATGTTTTTATTTTCACTGCATATATGTGTGTTTATTTTGTCTTTGTTATATGTTCATTGTATATAAGATGAAAACCCAGACATAAATTTCATAGCCGATTCCGAATGGACAGTATTACGATATGCACTCGGGAATATAATCCATATACCATTGGATAATTAACTAGCCATGTTGTCTTTTATTATTTTTGTGATTAAAAATAAATAAATATATATATAAATATATAAAATGAATAAATATATAAAATGAAAAGGACCAAAATATTTTGTGGCTTTTTAGAGCATGAAAAGCTTGTTGCATATGATCGTGGTATGTAAGATATATGGTTATGCATGTATAATATGCTTTACTTTTCTTGATGCTTTATATGCATGAGAGTGTGTAATGGAAAACTTTAGAATATATTGTGCTTGTATTTCACATACACTTTTTTTAATTGTTGAGGCTTGGTCGTATGTATGAGTTTTTGGACTGGCAGTCCAATCTCTGTCACACCTAGATCACCTAACAGTGTGACATTTGGCTAGATGACATTGTTATCTTCTTGTAAAAGTAAAAGGAAAAAAATATTTTAAACGAGTCTCAAGTACAAAAGAGTTGATGTGCCGATATGAAAAGATAATGACAAAAACTTTTCACTCGAAAGAGTTTTTATTTATGAGCTCATCATATTTAAGGGAGAATATTATAGCATGCAAGAAATGTTGTTTATTTTCAAGTCCTAATGGTGCTGAATTTTAACACATATTTTATGGCCTTGATGTGACATGAGCTGAGATTTCTTTGGCTGTGTCCCCCTTATAAGCCTTGATTTATTATGCACTTATTTTTCAGGAAAGTGCTTGCTATGCTTTATTGTTTACGTCATATGCATGTGTGTATTATCTAGCATGACCAACAGTAGAGCATATTATTTCATGTCATAAATAGCTGAGTACAGACCGGACATCATTGTACTTACTTGAAATGTTGTTTTAGTCATTTTTTGATTTTTTTTCCCTCATTTTGTGCTTGTGTGTGCTTTATGTCATTGCATACCTTTTGTCTTTGTTACATATTTCTGAGTTTTCACTTCTCTTCTGTTGTTATGCTAACTGTGTAGCGTTGTTAGTGAGAAAGAGTAAGTTAAATTTTGCATATTCTCTTGTATGTGTTTCTAATTTACCCATTGTCATTTCATGACAAAATATGAGAGTAGTATATCTATTAGTATATTTGTTATGTCTCCGTCTTAGGGGGAGCATGATTGAATGAGAGTAGGAAATTTGTATCCACATTTACATGCATGAGATTTTTATTTCGTTTTTTTCTGCTCTTTATATTCCCAGTGCTTTTCACTGTATATTATTTTTTGTGGATGTTTCAAGTGAGTAGATTTGTGGCAGTGGTGGCATCAACCTCAAAACTACTTGGTTAGGTGTTAGATCGAGTCATATTGTAATAAGTCATTGTCATGATGGTTGATAGTAGGCTATTTTCTAGTTTGTAGTAGGTTATTTTAGACACATATTTAAGCCAAATTAGCACTAGAAACTCTTATCTTTGCCCTACATATACAAACAAACATTGAGCCACTTTCACAAGGGTTGAAAACACATTATTCGAAACTTAAAATCTTTGTTGCTTTCAACCTTCTTGATTTTCACATTGAAGACTCTTTTGATTACCTTATATTCTTTCTTTTGGTGAGATTAAATTTTGAGTGACCATCAAAACAGAAACACAACCTTAACCTAATTTTCCATGCCTTAAGAGTTATCAATGAAGAAGATTGGCAATCGGAGTTTTGGTGTGGGCTCGATGCGTTCTTCGGGTTATTATAGTCTAGAGATATTTGAGTCGGCGGAGTTGCTACCAAAGGTATTATATCATCACTATAAAAGTTTCTCATTATAATGGATTTTGGCTGGTAGCATAGATACCCCCCAGAGTGGTTTTTTTACTCGCATGAGTTTTCCACTTTGTTAATAAAATTACTTGTATTGATTTTATTTTCTGCATTGATTTATTTACTTTGTTTTATTATTGTTAGACTTGAAGATGCATGTTTTGAATCTATAGAAATAATAATTCCGCATAGGGTCAAAAACTTAGACTAAATTCAAATTTTCAAGAACCATAATAAAAGTCCACTTTTTATGATGATTTTGATGAAATAACCATCATAAAAATAACTTTTTATGGCGGTTTTATAATCATCATATAAAATCAAGACTTTTTATGACCCTACATAACATGACAGTTTGAAAATTGTCATAAAAAAATTTTTTGATCATCATAGAAAGTGTATTATGTAGTAGTGCAAGAACAAGCTCATTAAGCCTCAATGCAATGAACAAGTTACATGGTTCGGCGTAAACCTGCATCCCCAGGCAGAAAATAATTTAGAGTTTATTAGTAATCAATAATTAAGAATTACAATCTTTAGAGGAGTAGTAACATTTTACGAAGAAACCAATAGTTCATAATCACTCACAAATGATCTATGTTATCGACTTAGCAAGCTACCCATAAAGCTAGCTCTCAACTGCCTTTATACTTGGTTAGCAACTCAAGTGACTTACAACAAAGGATAATTGAGTCAATTACGCTTTATAACTGATTTTGTTATCATCACCCCCGACAGTTGTATTACACATGCTTTGTTGCTCCTTATAACTATGATCAATATTATATTATCATTGCACATGGTGATCCTCACAAATACACAATGATCACCTCAGAACACGCAGATCAAATATACTGTAGTTATTGAATCATTGAATTTTACTAATTTCCACCTTGATTCAAACACTAAACCAATCATGTCATATTACTTCGCATCTCAATTATGTATCACTTCTATCAAGTCCAAACACTTCTTGAACTTGACAGAAGGTAAAGCTTTTGTTAAAGCTGTTGGACAATTATGACCCATAGCATCACTATTTGTACAGATCATTGTGTTGTTGTACAAATTAACTATGTGACAAAGGAAATTACTCTTTTATCATTTGTAATTGGATTACCAAGATATATAAATGATAGAAGGTCCTTATGATTAGTTCCGGATTGAGATGATATGAGACAGTATCAATCCACGAAGGTTTAATCATTAAATATCCCTAGTCGTAGTATTATCGAGATTGGACATCGATAATGCGGAATAGACTAGTATTACACTTATACACATTGTGTGAGCATAACGGTATAGTTCTCATATGTTTAAGTATTGTATACTTATGCAAGTGTGATAGGAGGTTGTGTTTACCGATGGTGCGGAAAACAGTTTTGCTCTGGATAAACCCCTCGGAATTCCATTGATAGTTTAACTATGTGTCTATGGAAGTCCGAATCAGGGTAGGTGTATTTGGTCTTAACCTGAGACTTGAACCGCTAATACTTGCGATAATTAATCTTCTTTGGTTTTGGTCGTCCAAGGCTTTAACAGGTTCTGTGTATGCCTCTTCTGGGTATATTGAGAATCATAGTGTATTGGGTGTGATGTCAAGATGGAAGTATCACTTCAGTTATAGTGGAGATGATGATAACGTAGGATACAGAACAAGTACTCTTAAGAACTGCAGTTATCGGGATTATATGACTAGGTCATGTTTATCCGATTATAGAGACTAGTTACAAGACATCCGATATGTGCTTCGTACGGGGCAGACACTATTCCAGCCCCAGGCCTTGCACGTGAACATCCGATACTGGATCGCAATACGCAATACTACGTATACTACGCCTGATATAGATTATATATTCCTTTAAGAATATTTCTGGAGAATTGGGTAGGCATGGCGCTTTGCTAGAAGCCAACCTTGGCTTGTAAATCGGTAAAAAACGTAGTAGTAGGTACGTACGTGTTCGGATAGTCCGACGACCGGATTTACTGCCAACATATCCGTAGATCTCATGGGTCACTTCCCGAAGATTCACCGATGACGTATGACTCATACTTTATTAATTTGGGATTAATTAATAGAGAGAAAAAATTAATCTGAGATTAACTACGGAGATATTTTGTCTTGGATAAAATATTATTTAAAGAGAGAGAGCGATTAATTTGGAATTAATCGATAAAATAATATATTCGATATATTATACGAAATTGGATTTCGACGCGGAAATAAAATTAGATTTTAATTCGGGCGAACGAGTTAATTTAAAATTAATTCATTAGCAACGTGAATAGTAAGTTTGCTAGGCATAATTATTTAATTACGTCGCAATGGAAAATTCGTTAATTCGGAATTAGCGAACCCGAGCCCGGGAGTGTTTGCGGGCCCACTCGCATTTCGAATTCAAGTACGGCCCACAAGTCACATCAAGCATCAAATCATTAGTCACTTTGATTGATGTGATGTCTAATCACTTTGAGTGATATGCCAACTAGTCAATTTTGAGTGATTGATGGTGGTGGTTGGATGGCTTTAATGCTTGTACAATTTTGACTTTGGAAATTCAAAAATATGGTATATGTTTTATTTGATTTTGGAAATCAAAAACCAGCTAACACAATTTCTTCTTCCTCTTTCCACTCTCTCGGCCAAGAGGCCATTTTCTCTCTTTTTGGTTCTCAAAAGCCGAGAACTATATGAAGCTTTAAGGGAAAGATTTACAACAAATTTTTCCGAGTGCTAGCACACTTTAGGAGTCTTACGAATGTGATAGAGAAACCCACCCGTGGGCATGGAATTACCATTTGCAAAGCTTAGAGCTTGGAGCATCAATGGAGAGCATGACCGAATATGGAGGAGCACAAAATCAGTCCAAAATCGTGAGCTTCAATGGAGCAAAAGTTTTGTTGTTCCTCACATCACAAAAGCCGATCAATGTAAGTATGTTTCCGCCATACCTCTTTGAGTATTCACACATGTTTCATTGCTTGAATTGATCTTGGGACTATAGTAGAAACCCAAACAATGGTATCTTGAGCCATTTTGAGCATGAAATTGAAATTAGGGTAAAATTGTGAAAAATTGATTTGAGCATATTTGAATGAAATTGATTATATAAATATGCTTGAATGATGATAACATAGTGTTATGCATGATCAATTTGATGAAAATTGGATTGGATCAATTTTTCCCCAATATTTTGGCTTGGTCGAAAATTATGGCTTGCCCTAAGTCATGGTGATTTTTGATTTTGATCATTGGATGAGTTGAAATCATTTGGGAAATGTTGATTTAGGATTTAATTGGATTGAATTCAAAATCGGACATGTAAAACCCTAAATTGTCGTGAGGTTGTAGCATGGAAAATGATTGATTTTTTGATTCAAATGTGTTGGACATGTGTTGATGATTATTAGTATAATTAATTATGTAAATTGGTATTTTGGAAATGTTAATTTGGTTACTTAATTATGGATATACACTTTGAATTAATTAAATTGTGATATTGGAATATTGTGTTGTAAAGTTGTATTTGGGCTTTAATGGGCTTGGTTGGGCCAAGTTTGGTTTAGGCTAATTGGTTGGATCCAATTAGGCCCAAAACCATATCCATAAAGTCCAAATATGACTTAATGGACCTTTAATATTTTAATTGGGCCTAAATTGGTTTCTTGACAAATAAGGGTGATTCCTTAAATGGGCTTTGGTATTTGGGTTTGACCCATATTGACTAAAAGTCCATGCCTTAAGAAAGTAATTGAAAGCCCATTGGACTTTAATTAAATTAACATTGGATGTTAATCGGGCTTTGAGACCCGTAACGATTAGATTTGGAATCTAAGTCGTAAAGGCATATTAAAAAGTGTAATTAATTAATTTAGAATTAAATATAGAATTAGTATTAAATACAAATTGAATTGGACTTAATGTTGTAGTTTAATATAATTCGTGAATTCGTACTTTGAGTACTTATTCATAAAACGAGTCGGACTCGCACAAAATAAATCGTTGTTTGAAAATTGGATGGTCATTAATTTCAGATTAATTAATTGGATTAGATTGATTGATAACATGCTTTGTGTGAATACATGGATGCGATGTATGAATAATGTATATCGGATGGATATTAGATGGGTGAGGGCAATTTTGGAAATTGTTGTAATAAATTTAGAACTTATTAATTAGACCTGCGTGTCCAGCCTATACCTCTTGACTCTGTGTAATTCTCTTCTCACTATTCCCCTCAATGTAAATGAGGTTTTTTTAGAAGTATTTGTTGGTTTTATTCTAGGTCCCAAGATCATCAAACAAGCATGAATAATAAGTGTGAATACATCAAATGAGATAGCGGAAGACTCACATCGATCGGTTGTGACCATTTGAAGAAGAACAAAATGATTTTCACCTTCAAAGTGCTGCCTATAGCAGTGCAGATTTTTCTGTCCAAAAAAATCAGATTTGCTTCATGAATTTGAGCCTCGAACTTGCGTTAAACGATTCCCGGCTCGTGGGTGAGTTTCCCTAACACCTTTGTATACCTCTTAGGAGTGTGCTAGCACTTGGATTTTGCCACAAAACCCTCAAAAATGCATCATCATTTTCGGCCAACCTAGGGCAGTTTACTGCCTTGGGCGTGACCTTGTTGAGAGGAAAGAGAGATGGAGAGTTGATTAGGTTAAGGGAAAAAGGTGTCAAACATTTCACTTATATAATTTCCAAAATTACTAAAGCATTTACCATTTATTTTATGCTTTCAAAAAATAATAAAACAAATGTAATTATCTTTATTTAATTCTTTTACCCTTGGTAAAAGGTGAAAAGGAAAAGCCTTTAACTTTTTCAAAAAGTTAAAAGTATTTTCCCCCCAAAATTTCCCTCCAAATCTTAAAGGTCAAAGTCAAAGAGTCAAAGTTACTTTTCCAAAAAGTGATTTGACTTTTATGACTTGCGATGTGATTTGCGATGCGACTTGCGGCACATGATTCAAAATTGACGTAACTTCGTAAATACATTCCGAGCTCGGTTTCGATAATTCTAAATTAACGATTTTCTCGATGCCTCGTTAAGAAATCCAATTTACTAATCACGTCGCTTGAGAATTAATTCTAAATTAATTCAAGTGCCCGAATTAAAATCTAATTTTAATTCCTAATCGAAATCCAATTTCGTTTAATATATCGAATATATTATTTATCGATTAATTCCAAATTAATCGTTCTCTCTCTTTAAATTGATATTTTATCCTAGATAAAATATCTCTGCAATTAATCCCAGATTAATTTTCTCTCTCTTCAAATTAATCCCAGATTAATATATAATGCGAGTCATACATCATCGGTGTATCATTGGGAAGCGACCCATGAGATCTCCGGATATGTTGGAAGTAAATTCGGTCGTCGGACTATCCGAACACGTAAGTACCAAGTATTACGTATTACCGATTTACAAGACAAGGTTGGCCTCTAGCAAAGCGCCATGCCTACCCAATTCTCCTGAAATATCCTTACAGGAATATGTGATCTATATCAGGTGTAGTATACATAGTATTGCGTATTTCGATCCAGTATCGGATGATCACGTGCTAGGCATGTGGCTGGATATGTGTCTGCCCCGTATGAAGCACATGTCGGATGTCTGGTAACTAGTCTCTATAATCGGATATGCATGACCGAGTCATAATATCCCGACAGCCGCGCAGCATATAAGAGCACTAATACCGTATCCTACGTGACCATCATCTCCATATGACTGGAGTGACACTTCTGTCTTGACATCACACCCAATACACTACGATTCTCAATATACCCAGCATCGGCGTACACAGAACCTGTTAAAGCCCTGGACGACCTCAACTAAAGTATATTGATTGTCGCAAGTATTAGCAGTGCAAGTCTCAAGTTAAAGACCAAATAAACCTACCCTGATTGCAGACTCCCACAGACACAAAGTCATACTACTAATGGGATTCTGCGGTGGTCTAATCCAGAGCGAAGCTGTTTCCCGTACCATCGGTGAAACACAACCTCCTATTACACTTGCCTGAGTATTCTATACCCAGATATACGAGAACTATGTTGTTATGTCTCACATAACACGCACAAGTGTAATACTAGTCTTTTACGCATCTATCGATGTCCAATCTCGACAATGCTCTGACTATGGATGTTTAATGATTTATCCTTCGTTGATTGATACTGTCTCATATCATTCTCAATCTAGGAACAAATCATAAGGACCTCCTATCATTTATATATCTAAGGTGATCTAATCACAAATGATAAGAGTGTAATCTCCTTTGTCACATAGTTAATTTGTACAACAACACTATGATCTGTACAAATAGTGACGCTATGGGTCATAACTGTCCAACAATCTCCCACTTGGCCTTTAGCCAGTCACTCGAGTGTCTAACACCCGAACTATGTACGGTTGGCTCAAACTGCTAAGAAACTACTTTCGTCAGCGGATTTATATGATTATCGTCTGACGTGATTTATTCGATCATTACATCACCATGATGTATGATCCGAACGAATCAGATGAATAGTCGAAGTATGTATCTGGATCGTTGATGAGACCATTAATTCTTTAGCCTGTACTGACGCCCAACTCAGCCGCTAACAGAACTATATCTAATCCAATTAGATTTATTTATTGACCCAAATGGCTTCTATTGCTGCCTCAGCTGCAGCAATAATCTGCATTTGTTATTTATTCGGTAACAGTATCTTGCTTGGAAGATTTCCAGCTCACTGTACCGTTATTCAAACTGTACAGTACCGTTTGCGACTTTTAGGCATCTTTATTGGTTCATGAAACTTGCTACAGTGATCCCAGTCACTTCAAGTTCTCTTTCTCCATAGTTTAAGACATCATCTTTAGTTCTCTAAGATACTAACGGATGTTCTTAACATCAATCCAGTGACTATCACTTGGATTGACCTGATTGTGACTCCATATGCTCAAAGCGTATGAGACACCAGGTCGCGTATATTTTAATGTACAATTTCCCAGAGAGTGTTAACAACTTAAAGATCCTAGTAGATCTTTATTCCCAGAATAAAGGTTGTTTCTCCCGAGAATTCTACGGAGAATTTTCTCTTGAAAGCCAAGCTTTCACCGATTATTTTATGGGAATATCATTTCCAAGAAATGAATATATTATTTTATCATTATTTTAAGGACAGCCACTGCTGTGCCCTCCCACTAATCCTCTCATATACACAAGAATCATTCTGTTTTGAATCAAATCATTGACTATCATGATTACATCAAAACGATAGTTCCAAGAACTTTATGCTTGCTTCAACCCCAAACATGGATCGAATAACCCGCAAACCTTGTTTGCTGATTTTAGTATGACAAAATCGTCAGGATGTTATAAACATCCTCCAAAAGGTTTCCTTTTAAGGAAAGCGATTTTGACCTTTAACTGACACATTATTAATGAAATGTGCAGTTACAGCAAGCATTATCCAAATGGATTTACCATGGCAACAGTTAAAAGGTTGAACCGTAGTCAACATAATATTGATAACTATTTCTTTTCGTCAATAAGCCTAGCTTAGTACGTTGGTATGTTGCCATCCATGTATGTCTTCCTTGAAGACTTTTACAGTACCAACAGGCACAATGCCTTACGGTACATCAATTAGTGTCCAAACATAGTTGTTATACATGGAATCCATCTTGGACTTATGGCACTTTGCCATAATAGGAGTCGATACCTTGTATCACTTCCTCATACGTAGTTGGGTCTTCCTCAATAAGATTGACATCTTTATGAGGTGAGATCAGAAACCCATACCCCAGGTTGTTTTCTGACTCTCTCCGATCTACGCGGTTCTTGTGTATACGAAGATTAATGGTATATGTTCATCCTTGATGAACAGTTTGTGTTCCATTAAGGACTTCATGCCTTGAACAGTATTACTCTGATTTTCATCGAGTTATACCATTCTCCCACTTACCACTGCATATCGGTATTCCTATAAGGAAAACCGCATGGTGAGCAACAATCTAATTGTTCTCTGGTGAGAAGTATAAGTACAATACTTATGGTATCGCAAGGATAACCTTAATTTGGCACTTATCTTATTTGGGTTTCCGTTTGGTATCATCCAAACATATGCCCGGCATTCCCAAATCGTTAGGAGTGAGAAACCTTGTTTCTATCCCTGATCATATCTAATATGAATTCTTTCTAACAGATTAATATGGAACCTTATTCCAAATAAGTTTTGCACTGTTAATACATATCCGTTGAAGGAAAAGGTAGCTCAGAGCGACTCATGGTTAACCTTATCATGTCCAACAAAATTCGGTTTGTCCATTCGGACACACCGTCAAACTGACGTGTCGCAGGAGGAGTCCTCATTTGAAAGAATACTTTACTCTCTCAAGTATTTAAGAAACTCATTGCTTAAGTATTTTCATCATGGTCAACACGTGATGTTTTAATACTTTAGCCGATCTGTTTGTCTACTTCGTGTCGAAACTTTAAAAGTTTCTGATTTGTGTTCTTCAAAAGTAACACATAACCATAACGTGATGCCACACCCATTAAGGTCACGGAATATTCATATCCACATCTAGCCTAGCTAGATATGGGCCCACTTACTTCACTATGAATAGGGCTTACAGATCGATGGCATTTTTCACTAATACCAAGTATATAGTATTTTAGGTATTTTACCTAAAGAACTAGATTCGTAGACTTTATTTGAATAATCAAATCAGTCCTAGTACGCACTCTTCAAAAGTGTGGATATACGAGTCTTGTTTATTGTGTCCTAGACAATAATGCCACATTTAAGTCTCTTCTGATCAAATCAGTTATAGCTATTTATTTGTCATATAATATGTTTGAGATTTATTTATATTCAAAATATAAATACTGTAATTCACATCTAATGTGTTTATCTCAATATCATCTTTATATAATGAAACACTTTAGTGTTCTAGAATATAAAGGTTTATCCGCAACGGATTAAACACTGATATAGAGATAATGTTCCTAGTCTAGCTAGTTACATTATAACAGTAGTACATACCCCAAGGGTAGTTCCTAAACTTAGGTATCTACGGTCGAAACAGTGACTTTTGTCCCGTTTCCAATTCGCAGATTAATCTCAGCTTGAAGTCAGTATCCTGCTCACAGCAGATTCTGAGCATCAATACATATATTTTATGTACCACACTAAGTATTTAAAATCCAATTTCAATACTAGTAGTGAACATAATAATGACGAATATATTTAAAGTCGGAGCCTTGCTCTTTCTTTAATTCCTTTATGTCTGCCATATCCAAACGGCAGTCATTTTGGGATATGTTCTTTATCTTCCCAGAAGATCTTAATGATTTTACCTTTACCCTTTTCAATATTTCAGAAGCCTTCGGCCAAGCCTTGGGTTTCTAGAATATTGAAGTAAGGTGCGCCTTGCGCTATTAGCCTAATTGTAAAGTTTGACTTTATCTCCTTGAGAATAGTCATTAACTCTCCAAGAGTTATTAATTGCAATTTTAATACTTCTTAAATCTAAACATAGATTTATGACAAGTATGTTGGATTAAGCACTAAAGTTATCATTGGATAAACCTTCCAAATATTATGCTTTACTTATTTGCTTAATTCTGGGCTTAGGCTTAACAAGTTATTTTATCAAATAAAGTAACTTATTATTTATTTCCAGGACCATCCTGAAATTATTCTGTAGGCATTGCATTTTTGCATGTGAAACCCAATGATG
This sequence comes from Zanthoxylum bungeanum, assembly GCA_019454045.1. NCBI lineage: Eukaryota > Viridiplantae > Streptophyta > Magnoliopsida > Sapindales > Rutaceae > Zanthoxylum > Zanthoxylum bungeanum. The sequence goes on from SKCR01022776.1 coordinate 396,672, forward strand.
AGTCTCATTTGGAGGCACTACTTTTTAAGTCGCGGAAGTCGCGGGAATCGGACGTCGGAAGGGAAGAGTCGCTTCGGGTTCACTTGTTGGACCTCCGTTTTAAAACTTAACCTTAGCCCATTAAACCACATCCATTAAATAATTAAAACATTTAAAACACATCTCACAAATTAAATTAAAATTAAATTGAATTCCAATTAAATCCAATTAATTCAAAACCGATTAAATTGAAATCTTAATTAAATTAAATTCACAAATTAAATTAAAACCAATTAAATTGAAATTAAAATCCAATTCAATTAAACTCACAAATTAAAACTAAATTGAATTAAATTAAACTAAATTACAATTGAATTAAATTAAAGCTAATTAAACTAAAATTAAAATCAAAATAAATCACTTCCAAATTAAAATAAAATTGAATGATTCACTCACCTAAAATATACAATCCCTCCCTTAATAATTTTATTTGTTTCTTTTTAAAATCCATGCACAAACCCTTACTTGTAAGTATATAAACAACGCAAACTAAACCCTGACTCTCCTCTCATTCACTCTCAAACTACATCAGCAAAGAAACAAAGAAAACCCAAGGCAGTCTCCCTCTTCTCACCAAGACACTCACGGCCACTGCCTCCATCTCTTTCCCCTCTGAACTCCCCCACCTCGGACCCTCTCATGGAAAAACCCGAATGAAGCCCTAAAACTATCCCTCGGCAGCCACAAACATCAACCTTCATCAACCACTCAGCCCTTCACGCCTGGCCGTCCATCACACCAGCCCTCCACGCAAACACATATAGCTACATTCACGTCCCTACTTCACTGCCTGCTCACGCCCAGCACAACTGCCTACACCCCTAGCTTCATCAACAAAATCATCCACTGCCAGCCCTTTACGCTTAGCCTGAAACTGCCACATACACACACAAATCCCCCCCTTCACAGCCTTCAAACCTTCAGCTCAAAAACCATTCACTGCCACAAACGCAACCCTAAAAACGCACTGCCCCTTTAAAGCCACAGCAGCCTTCATCTCCTCCACTGAAGACAGCAAACCAAATGAACCCCTAACTGTACCCAACACCCCCTGGAACTCGGCAAAAGAATCAAAAAAATGTACCCTCATCACAGCCCATGCTCACCTTGCTCCCTACCTCACGCTTCATCAGCCCATGCAAATGATAAACCCTAAGCTCACTTCAAATAGCCCCTTTTTTCCCTCTACAAGTCACGCCTAAAGCCCTTCCTTCACTGCCCATCTTCACGCCTTTCACCACTTCCAAATCAGCCCTTGTCTTCAAGCAACTCACTGCCTCATTCAGCCCTTCATCCACACGCCTAAGTCAGCACCTTCACTGCCTTTCATTCAGCCCTACAATGCACGCCTTTACTACTCCCATTCAGGCCAGCGCACACTACCTAATTCAACCTCTAACCTTCACGCATTCTGCCTCTCAACCAGCGCACCTACAGCCCCTGGAACAAGCCATCAAACACGCCCTTCACTGCCTCATTTAACCCCTGGAACTCACGCCTAAATCACCCTCATTTAGCCTCCAATATTCACATCCAAACTGACCATATTTAACCCTGTAGCTCACGCATATTCTGCCCAGTTCAGTCCTCCATATTCACGCCCAAACCATCACCAAAACTATCCCTAATCCACTACAAACCAGTGAGCTAATTGTGGAGACTTGAATCGCAGCGAAACGAACTCAAAATAGCGGAAAAAACAGCGAAACAACGAGTAAAAATGTCAAAATAGCAAACCAGAAAAGTTGCTGAGTGATAGCCCTTCCGACGGCCCTATAACGTATTTCCGAGAGACGACAAAAAGGTTAGACCTGAGGGCACCTATTACTAAATTTCTTTACATGAAATAATGACTTAGGAAGTTTATTTTATGGTATTTTTGCATGAATAATCGGTTTAGCATGTTGTTTAAATTTCTTCACATGAAATAATGACTTAGAAAATGTGTTTTATGATGATTAGCATGAATAGTTAATTTAACATGTCATTTATTTTAGGTTATGTAAATTAGTAACGTAGAAAAGCATGTAACTTACTTTTCCGTCGTATGAATATCATTAATTAGTACATAATGTGATTTCGGGTGAATGGAATATGTGTTCTTTTGTGGTATATTGGATGGAAACCCAGACATAAATTCCATAGACGAATCCGAATGAACAGTAATATGGTTTGCACTCGGGATACAATGCCCCGTACCACTTGAAAGATTCATATGTTTCATTTCACTCAAACTTGTATTTGAGCATGATTAGGCTGTTAGAATGTTATTTTATTTTGGGCATGACTTAGTTATTTACCTTTTGCATTAGAGATTTAAGTTATGTTATGTTTAGATTATTATTTGTTTAACATGTTTGATGTGTGATATCATGTGTTTGCCGTTATTAAAGACTTACTTTCAAGCATGCAAACTTAGATTAGGAATCATTTTGACGCATGTATATTAGATCTAAGTACCCTTGAGCATGATTATTGGATAGACTTGGTTAGTTTATTGCACAAATCATACCATCACAAGTGACATAAGTAAGGGACCATTCTGAACCCAACGGTTTGAGGTCTTCCCTTGCGAGGGGTGAGTGCGGCCTTAAATCTTTGTCCCAGTTCACACTGGGTGGCGACTCCATGTTATATCTCCGGTTTAGTTCCTCCGCGGACTATTCCGTATTCCCAACTAGGCCGCGAGCCTAGGACAGCGTCGTCCAGTTTCTGTGTCCTACAGTCTGGCGACTCCACTGGGGATAATAGAATTGGCCTTGAAATCATGTCTTGTGATGTGTATAATTTATGCATTAGTTGACCGTTTCTATAGTGGGTTGAAGGCGTTCAATCAAAGGCATTGTCATAAACCCGCATGAGAGCGATAGTTGTATATCCTATAGAAATTGCCCCTTTATTCTTTTGATAACCACATGCATATTATATCTTATATGTCGCATGCATCTCATGCATACATGCATCATGTTAACCCCGTGTCTTAAAAGCCATCATAGATATCTGTTGGGTTAGGAAAAGATGGGCTTGTCAAGAAGAGTTTAGCAAACATGGATATCGGGGAAAAGGAAATCAAGAAACAGAAAACCTTACGGTAAGGATAGAAAGAACATTTGGGGGCCTTCAAAGAAAAAAAATAAGAAAAAAGTTCAGAATAAAAAAAAAAAAGAAAAAGAAAGAGACAAAAAGAAGAGAAAAAAAAAGAGAGAAAAAAATTGTTTTTTTTTTAGTCATTGATAGTTAGACATAAGTCCAATGATGAAATTGTTTGCTTTATGGTGAAACCTTAGAAACGATAAACTTTTGACGTGCTTTTATCTGATAATTTGAGTAATTGATCTATGGTAGACTCTTAAGCACTTGATTATGGTTCTTAGCAGTGAAAACCTGAGTAGTTAGCAAAGTGACTAGTCGAAGAAATTGTAGGTCGGTGAATGACCGTTTGCTTAGATGTCTATCTTGATTTACTTATGTTATGATGTGTGGTATGGTTGAAAATGAAAGAAAAGTCTCTAAAGAAAAAAATCGAACCACCTATAACCGATAAGCGTGAAGCTACCCATGGGCGAGTATTAGGACCAACATGAGGAGAAATGCTACCTTAAATGGTAGGTGTGTTGAAAAAAAAAAGAGGAAAAAAAAAAGAAAAAAAATAAAAAAAAATGAAGTTCAAAATGAAAAGAAAAAAAAGAGAGACAAAGGAAAAGAAAGATAAACCATACTACATTGAGCATGGAAAAGCAACTGCATATATGATTGAGACATCTAGGTTGGTTTGACCCACCGATCCCGTTTTTGGAAACGAAATCATCGAGTTGGCTCTTAAGGATCAAGCTGTGAAAGAACATTTGCACACACACACTTTGAGACTGGCATAGATCATTTATTCAAAAACTCAGATTTGAGTTGCATTGAGTGTTTTGAATGTTCTCTGGTTTCATTACTGGGCATTCCTTGAGGACGATAATATGCATAACTATTGGGATTATTTCATAGCATGTGATATAGTATGATGATATGGAAGGCCCCACCATGTGGTTCATCTTGACCAAGTGCAAACAGCAGGGAGGAGAAAGCTAAATCAAGATTGGGGACGACCAGTCTACCACCTCGTGAATCCGAGACATAATAAGAAATTGAGCCATGAGACCAGAGAGAAGACTGTGCAATCACCTGGAGAACTGGCGGAAGACCTAACCCAACGGAATAGGAAATTCATTCATGCATGCATGCATACACGTAACATATTTGGCATTCTTTTTTGTGTTTGTTTTGTTTTGTATTCACATGTTTCAAAGAAGAAAATGAGAAAGCGGCAAAGACAAGCCAATCAAAAGCAACAACAGTACAGCAGTTTCAGAAATGATTCAGTATTAGTTTCGGGGATGAGTCCAGGGTTGAGGCCCATATAAGTCAGTTTTGGGAATGAGTCACAGGGTTGAGGCCCATATCGATATCAGTTTTGGGGGCGAGACCCATATCAGTATCAGTTTGGGGGCGAGGCCCACATCATTATCAGTATCAGTGTTGCGGGTATGGAAGTCTGGGTCAAGGCCCACATTAGTTCAGTATCAGTCTTGCCGGGTATGGAACTCTGGGGGCGAGGCCCACATCGTTATCAAAATTAGTCTTGCCGAGTATGGCACTCTGGGGGCGAGGCCCACTTTAGTTCAGGATCAGTTTTGTCGGGTATGGCACTCTGGGGGCGAGGCCCATATCGTTATCAAAATCAGTCTTGCCGGGTATGGCACTCTGGGGCGAAGCCCACATTAGTTCAGAATCAGTCTGGCCGAGTATGACACTATGTGGGCGAGGCCCACTTTAGTTCAGTATTAGTTTTACCGAGAATGGTAATACGCGAATGGAGTAAGGTTCGAGAATGAACAAACCGAGAATGGTGATCGGAGAATGGAACAGAGTTCGAGAATGGACAAGCCGGGAATGGCACTCCAAGAATGGAAACATAGTTCAGGAATGAACAAGCCGGGAATGGCACTCCGAGAATGGAAATGCAGTTCGGGAATGAACAAGTCGAGAATGGTAATCCGAGAATGGAGAAGAGTTCGAATGAACAAGCCGAGAATGGCAATCTGAGAATGAAGCAGGGTTCGAGAATGAACAAGCCGAGAATGGTAATCCGAGAATGGAGCAGAGTGCGAATGAACAAGCCGAGAATGGCAATCCGAGAATGGAGCAGGGTTCGAGAATGAACAAGCCGAGAATGGCAATCCGAGAATGGAGTAGGGTTCGAGAATGAACAAGCCAAGAATGGCAATCCGAGAATGGAGCAAGGTTCGAGAATGAACAAGCTGAGAATGACAATCCGGGAATGGAACAAGGTTCAGGAATAAACAAGTCGGGAATGACACTCCGAGAATGGAACAGAGTTCGAGAATGGACAAGCCGAGAATGGTAAACTGAGAATGGAACAAGGTTCGAGAATGAACAACCAGAGAATGGCAATCCAAGAATGGAACAAGGTTCGAGAATGAATAATCCGAGAATGGAGCAGACTCAAAGAATGGAAACACAGTTCGGGAATGGCACTCCAAGAATGGAAACAAATTTCAGGAATGAACAAGTCAGGAATGGCACTCTAAGAATGAAAACACAGTTCGGGAATGAACAAGCTGGGAATGACACTCCGAGAATGAAACACAGTTCGGGAATGAACAAGCCGAGAATGGCTCTCCGAGAATGGAAACACAGTTTGGGAATAAACAAGCCAGGCAGTCTTGCTTGGAATAGCACTCCGGGTACGAAGACATCAGTATCAGTTTTGCCGGATATGACACTCCGGGTATGGAGACACATCAGTATTAGTATCAGTTTGGGGCCGAAGGCCCACATCAGTGTCAGTATCAGATTTGGGGGATGAGTCTCGAATTATCAGTATCAATTTGGGGTTGAGGCCCACATCAGTATCAGCTTGGGGGCGAGGCCCGCAACGTCAGTATCAGATTTGGGGGATGAGTCCCGGGATGAGGCCCACATCAACAGCAGTTTTGGGGATGAGTCCTAGGGTCAAGGTGCCCACTACATCATCATATTGAGGGTGAGGTCCCTATTGTCAGCGGTGCTGGGTCGAGGTGCCCCCGTTGTCGGTTGTAGTTCCGGGATGCTTCCCAGGGTCGAGGACCCACTACATCATCAACTTATGGGCGAGGCCCACTTTGTCAGCGGTATTGGGTCGAGGTGCCCATGGTCGAGGTGCCCCCGTTGTCGGTTGCAGTTCCGGGATGCGTCCCAGGGTCGAGGACCCACTACATCATCAGCTTATGGGCGAGGCCCACTTTGTCAGCGATATTGGGTCGAGATGTCCAGGGGCGAGGTGCCCCCGTTGTCAGTTGCAGTTATTGGGATGCGTCCCAGGATTGAAGTCCACAGTCAACATATTTAGGGAATAAAGCCCACATCCATTACAGTCAGGGGAACAAAGCTCACATTCTGTACAGTTCTGGAATACATTCAGCAAACTCGGGAACAAAGCCCACATTCGATACAAGTCAGGAACAAAGCCCACAGTCAGCTCAGATCGGGGATGAAGACCATATTCAGTACAAGTCAGGAACAAAGCCCATAGTCAGCTCAGTTCGGGAATACAGCCCAGAAGAATAAAGCTTTATCTCAATAGTTCGGGAAGAAAGCCTAGGGGAATAAAGCCCTATCTTGACACAGTTCGGGAAGAAAGCTAGAGGAATAAAACCTTGTCTTGAAACAGTTCGGGAATACCGCCCAGGAGAATAAAGCTCTCTCTCAAAATAGTTCGGGAATACAGCCCAGGAGAATAAAGCTCTCTCTCAAAACAGTTCGGGAATACAGCCCATGAGAATAAAGCTCTATCTCAATAGTTCGGGAAGAAAGCCTAGGGGAATAAGGCTCTATCTTGACACAGTTCGGGAATACAGCCCAGGAGAATAAAGCTCTCTTTCAACACAGATTGGGAACAAAGCCCAAAGGTCAAAGTATCTCAGTACAGCAGGCAAGTCAAGTGGTAGCTGGCGAGCCAGGTAAGTAAAAATGCATTGCACGTACTTTGATAGGATTGTCACTGTGAATACATTGCACGTACTTTGATAGGATTGTCACTGTCACACACTGCACAAGTCCCATCAAAGTGGGGGCGACTGTAGGCATTGCATTTTTGCATGTGAAACCCAATGATGAGTCTCATTTGGAGGCACTACTTTTTAAGTCGCGGAAGTAGCGGGAAACGAACGTCGGAAGGGAAGAGTCGCTTCGGGTTCACTTGTTGGACTTCCGTTTTAAAACTTAATCTTAGCCCATTAAACCACATCCATTAAATAATTAAAACATTTAAAACACATCTCACAAATTAAATTAAAATTAAATTGAATTCCAATTAAATCCAATTAATTCAAAACCGATTAATTTGAAATCTTAATTAAATTAAATTCACAAATTAAATTAAAACCAATTAAATTGAAATTAAAATCCAATTCAATTAAACTCACAAATTAAAACTAAATTGAATTAAATTTAACTAAATTACAATTGAATTAAATTAAAGCTAATTAAACTAAAATTAAAATCAAAATAAATCACTTCCAAATTAAAATAAAATAAAAATGATTCACTCACCTAAAATATACAATCCCTCCCTTAATAATTTTATTTGTTTCCTTTTAAAATCCATGCACAAACCCTAACTTGTAACTATATAAACAACGCAAACTAAACCCTGACTCTCCTCTCATTCACTCTCAAACTACATCAGCAAAGAAACAAAGAAAACCCTAGGCAGTCTCCCTCTTCTCACCAAGACACTCACGGCCACTGCCTCCATCTCTTTCCCCTTTGAACTCTCCCACCTAAGACCCTCTCATGGCAAAACACGAATGAAGCCCTAAAAACTATCCCTCGGCAGCCACAAACATCAACCTTCATCAACCACTCAGCCCTTCACGCCTGGCCGTCCATCACACCAGCCCTCCACGCAAAACATATAGCTACATTCAAGTCCTCACTTCACTGCCTGCTCACGCCCAGCACAACTGCCTACGCCCCTAGCTTTATCAACAAAATCATCCACTGCCAGCCCTTTACGCTTAGCCTGAAACTGCCCCATACACACACAAATCCCCCCCTTCACAGCCTTCAAACCTTCAGTGCAAAAACCTTTCACTGCCACAAACGCAACCCTAAAAACGTACTACCCCTTTAAAGCCACAGCAGCCTTCATCTCCTCCACTGACGAGAGCAAACCAAATGAACCCCTAACTGTACCCAACACCCCCTGGAACTCGGCAAAAGAATCAAAAAAACGTACCCTCATCACAGCCCACGCTCATCTTGCTCCCTGCCTCACGCTTCATCAGCCCATGCAAACGATAAACCCTAAGCTCACTTCAAATAGCCCCTCATTCCCTCTACAAGTCACGCCTAAAGCCCTTCCTTCACTGCCCATCTTCACGCCCTTCACCACATCCAAATCAGCCCTTGTCTTCAAGCAACTCACTGCCTCATTCAGCCCTTCATCCACACGCCTAAGTCAGCACCTTCACTGCCTTCCATTCAGTCCTACAATCCATGCCTTTACTACTCCCATTCAGGCCAGCGCACACTGCCTAATTCAACCTCTAACCTTCACGCATTCTACCTCTCAACCAGCGCACCTACAGCCCCTGGAACAAGCCTTCAAACACGCCCCTTACTGCCTCATTTAACCCCTGGAACTCACGCCTAAATCACCCTCATTTAGCCTCTAATATTCACAGATAAACTGACCATATTTAACCATGTAGCTCACGCATATTCTACCCAGTTCAGCCCTCCATATTCACGCCCAAACCATCACCAAAACTGTCCCTAATCCACTGCAAACCAGTGAGCTAATTGTGGAGACTTGAATCGCAGCGAAACGAACTCAAAACAGCGGAAAAAATAGCGAAACAACGAGTAAAAACGTCAAATAGCGAACCAGAAAAGTTGCCGAGTGATAGCCCTTCCGACGGCCGTTATAACGCATTTCCGAGAGAAGACAAAAAGGTTAGACCTGAGGGCACCTATTACTAAATTTCTTTACATGAAATAATGACTTAGGAAGTTTATTTTATGGTATTTTTGCATGAATAATCGATTTAGCATGTTGTTTAAATTTCTTCACATGAAATAATGACTTTGAAAATGTGTTTTATGATGATTAGCATGAATAATTAATTTAACATGTCATTTATTTTAGGTTATGTAAATTAGTAACGTAGAAAAGCATGTAACTTACTTTTCCGTCGTATGAATATCATTAATTAGTGCATGATGTGATTTCGGGTGAATGGAATATGTGTTCTTTTGTGGTATATTGGATGGAAACCCGGACATAAATTCCATAGCTGAATTCGAATGAACGGTAATATGGTTTACACTCAGGATACAATGCCCCGTACCACTTGAAAGATTCATATGTTTCATTTAACTCAAACTTGTATTTGAGCATGATTAGGCTATTAGAATGTTATTTTATTTTGGGCATGACTTAGTTATTTACCTTTTGTATTAGAGATTTAAGTTATGTTATGTTTAGATTATTATTTGTTTAACATGTTTGATGTGTGATATCATGTGTTTGCCGTTATTAAAGACTTACTTTCAAGCATGCAAACTTAGATTAGGAATCATTTTGACGCATATATATTAGATCTAAGTACCCTTTAGCATGATTATTGGATAGACTCGGTTAGTTTATTGCACAAATCATACCATCACAAGTGACATAAGTAAGGGACCATTCCGAACCCAACGGTTTGAGGTCTTCCCTTACGAGGGGTGAGTGCAGCCTTAAATCTTTGTCCCAGTTCACACTGGATGGCGACTCCATGTTATATCTCCGGTTTAGTTCCTCAGCGGACTATTCCGTACTCCCAACTAGGCCGCGAGCCTAGGACAGCGTCGTCCAGTTTCTGTGTCCTACATATTCCCAATTTGAAAATTAAACCATTTAAACATTTTAATCCAAGATTATGTTTTAAATGTCTAATCTTTCAATATATTTTAATTTTAATAGTCCAACTATTTAATCAATAATTAAGGTACTAATAATTATAATGATTACAATAGTCTAACTATTCAATCAACTATAATTCAATAGATTAAAATCAATTATATTGATTACTATAATCCAATTATAAAATCAACTATAATTGAATAGTTTGAATATATAGTCCAACTATTTAATAAAACAACAATTAAATATTAGTCTAACTGACATTTAAATCATAACGACGAATGATATTTGATTGAGCGCGTATGGCAAGTAATTGAACGAGTATTTCAAATTCAATTCTTGCCTCCCACTATTTTTCGACGAGCCTCTAACCCTCTGTCGAGTACTCGGGAAACCGTGTTTCCTAGTGGGCTAGGATCCCGTTAAATAACACACAATCTTGACTTTGGCCAACAAATTGTATGATATTTAACTAGGTAGATCTCTAAAATCAATTGGATCCAATCCAATTCCTAGATCTAGTAGGCGGATATCCAAATCCTTAACATATATCTTATATATGCCAATACATCCAATGTATTGCCTAACCTTTTTCCTCTGAATCAACTAAGCCTTGGCTTTGGCACAACAAGCTTAATGATCCCAGTCAAGCGTGACCCATTGACCATGGAAAGCTTCGTAATCAATGTCGATGGACAAGAAGTGGTCTTGACTTTGGCCAACAAACCACAACTTGGACAAGACACCAATATAGAATAAAACTCTCGTGATTCAAACACATCTTTGACGGACAAAGGGCTTGACTTTGGCCAACAACCCAATGCCAATCTCGGATCTTGAGTAAGAATCACTCAATGGAAGAAAAAACGCATGATATTTGATGAGGGTTTTTCGCGTGCAAATTGGCTACCAATTTATTATCTTTATTAAGGTCTCATCATCATACACCCTTAAACATGCATTCTAAATACATAATAAAGCGCATATGAAAATAAACAATAATGATATGCGGATGGATACTTAACACATTGATCCTAGATCAAATCTCTCTTTAACTCTCATGCTAGCACTTGTATCACTTCTACCCGTTACACTACACTTCTAAAGAAACTCATATACATTGAGGGGAATAGGTGAGAAGAGAATACAAATAGAATAGAGGTGATAAGGCTGGACACGCAGGTCCAATTTAATAAATCAAATTTATTACAATAATTTCCAAAATTGCCCCCACCCGACTAATATCCATCCGATATACATTATTCATTCATCACAACCAAGTATTCACACAAGCATGTTATCAATCAATCTAATCAAATTAATAATCTGATAATTAGTGATCATCCAATGTTCAAACAACGATTTGATTTTGATCGAGTCAAACTCGTTTTGCGAATAAGTACTCAAAGTACGAATTCTCAAATTAAATTAAACTACGTCATTAAATTCAATTTAATATGCTTTCAATTCTAATTCGTTATTTAATTCCAAATTAAATATTACACTTTAATAATGAACCTTTTACGACTTAAATTCCAAATTTAATCGCAACGCGTCTCAAAGACCGATTAACGTCGAACGTCAATTCAATTAAAGTCCAATGGGCTTTTAATTGATTTCTTAAGGTGTGGACTTTTGGTCAGCTCGGGTCAAACCGAATAACCCAAATCCAATCCGGGATTTACCCCATAAGCCTATAAATCAATCTTGGCCCATTAGGCCCAATTAAACTTTAAAGGTTCATTAAATCGCATTTGGGCTTTATGGAAGCGGTTTTGGGCCCAATTGGATCCAATCCAATTTGCCTAAACCCAACTTTGTACAAAAAAAAGCCCAACAAGCCCAATGACAACTTTAAAAGCCCAAATCCAATTTTAAGGCCCAATTAATTAAATACAAAAATCCAATTTCACATTCAATTAACCTAAAGTGTATTACATGATTAATTACCCAAGTTAACATTTCTAAAACATTAATTATACAATTAATCATGCACAATTTCATTATCACATGTCCAACACATTTAATGAAAAATCAAAGCCATTTTCATGCTTCAAAGTCTTGGCAATTTGGGGATTTTATGTCCGATTCAAATTCAATCCAATCAATTACATAATCGACATTAAATCATATACCCAAATGATTTCCAATTCATCTAATGAACAAAAAATCAAATTCCAAGACAATAAGGGCTTATTCCATTCGGCCACCATAAGCAAATTGGGGAAAAGTGATCCAATCACATTTTCATGAAATTGATCCAATCAATCTTCAATTCAACCATATTTAAACATAATTAATCATCCAATTTCATAAAATCATGCTCAAATTCAAAATACCCAATTTATCATTTTAGGCCAACATTAACTTTGGGGGGAAATGTTTCAAACATTAATTCATGAAATTGATCCAATCAATATTCAATTAAACATGTATTAAGCACACTTAAAAATCCAATTTATTCAAATCATGCTCAAATACAAAATACCCAAATTTTAAGCCCTAAACTTTCATGTTTGAACCTAGGCTCTTGATGCCATTGTTGGTTTTATTCTAGGTCCCAAGATCATCAAACAAGCATGAATAATAAGTGTGAATACATCAAAGGAGATAGCGGAATACTCACATCGATCGGTTGTGACGATTTGAAGAAGAACAAAATGATTTTCACCTTCAAAGTGGCGCCTATAGCAGTGCAGATTTTTCTGTCCAAAAAATCAGATTTGCTTCATGAATTTGAGCCTCGAACTTGCGTCAAACGATTCCCGGCTCATGGGTGAGTTTCCCTAACACCTTCGTAAACCTCTTAGGAGTGTGCTAGCACTTGGATTTTGCCACAAAACCCTCAAAAATGCATCATCATTTTCGGCCAACCTAGGGCAGTTTACTGCCTTGGGCGTGACCTAGTTGAGAGGAAAGAGAGATGGAGAGTTGATTAGGTTAAGGGAAAAAGGTGTCAAATATTTCACTTATATAATTTCCAAAATTACTAAAGCATTTACCATTTATTTTATGCTTTCAAAAAACAATAAAACAAATGTAATATCTTTATTTAATTCTTTTACCCTTGGTAAAAGGTGAAAAGGAAAAGCCTTTAACTTTTCCAATAAGTTAAAAGTCTTTTCCCCCCAAAATTTCCCTCCAAATCTTAAAGGTCAAAGTCAAAGAGTCAAAGTTACTTTTCCAAAAAGTGATTTGACTTTTATGACTTGCGATGTGATTTGCGATGCAACTTGCAGCACGTGATTCAAAATCTACGTAACTTTGCAAACACATTCCGAGCTCGGTTTCGATAATTCTAAATTAACAATTTTCTCGATGCCTCATTAATAAATTCAATTTACTAATCACGTCGCTCGAGATTAATTCTAAATTAATTCAAGTGCCCGAATTAAAATCAAATTTTAACTCCAATCAAAATCCAATTCGTTTAATATATCAAATATATTATTTATCGATTAATTCCAAATTAATCGTTCTCTCTCTTTAAATTGATATTTTATCCTAGATAAAATATCTCCGTAATTAATCCCAGATTAATTTTCTCTCTCTTCAAATTAATCCCAGATTAATATATAATGCGAGTCATACGTCATCGGTGTATCATTGGGAAGCGACCCTGAGATCTCCGGATATGTTGGCAGTAAATTCGATCGTCGGACTATCCGAACACGTAAGTACCAAGAATTACGTTTTACCGATTTACAAGACAAGGTTGGGCCTCTAGCAAAGCGTCATGCTTACCCAATTCTCCGGAAATATCCTTACAGGAATATGTTATCTATATCAGGCGTAGTATACATAGTATTGTGTATTTCGATCCAGTATCGGATGATCACGTGCTAGGCCTAGGGCTGGATATGTGTCTGCCCCGTACGAAGCACATGTCGGATGTCTGGTAACTAGTCTCTATAATCGGATATACATGACCGAGTCATATATCCCGATAGCCGCAGCATATAAGAGCACTAATACCGTATCCTACGTGACCATCATCTCAATATGACTGGAGTGACACTTCCGTCTTGACATCACACCCAATATACTACGATTCTCAATATACCAGCATCGGCGTACACAGAACCTGTTAAAGCCCTGGACGACCTCAACTAAAGTATATTGATTGTCGCAAGTATTAGCGGTGCAAGTCTCAAGTTAAAGACCAAATACACCTACCCTGATTGCAGACTCCCACAGACACAAAGTCATACTACCAATGGGATTCTGCGGTGGTCTAATCCAGAGCGAAGCTGTTTCCCATACCATCGGTGAAACACAACCTCCTATTACACTTGCCTGAGTATCCTATACCCAGATATACGAGAACTATGTTGTTATGTCTCACATAACACGCACTAGTGTAATACTAGTCTTTTACGCATCTATCGATGTCCAATCTCGACAATGCTCTGACTATGGATGTTTAATGATTTATCCTTCGTTGATTGATACTGTCTCATATCATTCTCAATCTAGGCACAAATCATAAGGACCTCCTATCATTTATATATCTAAGGTGATCTAATCACAAATGATAAGAGTGCAATCTCCTTTGTCACATAGTTAATTTGTACAACAACACTATGATCTGTACAAATAGTGACGCTATGGGTCATAACTGTCCAACAGTATTATGTAATCAGATAGAAGTAATACTTGTGCTAGCGGGAGAGAGGAAATGGAGAGATTTGTTCTAGGAACAAAGTGTTTAAGTATCCATTTGCATATCATTATTAAATTTATTTACGCGCCTTATTATGCTTTTAGACTACATGTTTAAGGGTGTATGATGATGAGACCTTTACAAAGATAATTAATTGGTTTCCAATTACGCGAAAAACCCTCACAATATATAAGTGTTTTTCCTTCCTTTGAGTGATTCTTACTCAAGATCCAAGATTGGCACTGGTTTGTTGGCCAAAGTCAAGACCTTTGTCCGTCACGGATGTGTTTGAATCATGAAGGCTTTGTTCTATATCGGTGTCTTTTCCATGTTATGATTTGTTGGCCAAAGTCAAGATCACTTCTTGTTCATCGACATCGATTACAAAGCTTTCCATAGTCAATGGGTTCCACTTAACTGGGATCACTAAGTTTATTGTGCCAAAACCAAGGCTTAGTTGATTCAGAGGAAAAGGTTAGGGAATATATTGGATATATTGGCATATATAAGATATATGTTTCGGACTTGGACGTCCACCGACTGGATCTAGGAATTGTATGGGATCCAATTGATCTTAGAGATCTACCTAGTTAATTATCATACAATTTGTTGGCCAAAGTCAAGATTGTGTGTTATTTGATCCTAGCCCACTAGGAAACAAGGTTTCCCGAGTACTCAACAGAGGGTTATAGGCTCGCCGAAAAATAGTGGGAGACAAGTATTAAATTTGCAATATTCATTTAGTTACTTGCCAATACGCGCTCATTTCAAATTTTTCGTCAATAAATAAATATATTAGTTGGATAATATTTAATCGTTGTTTTAATTAAATAGTTGGACTGTATTCAAACTATTTCAATAATAGTTGATTATAATTGGATTATAGTAATCAATATAATTGAATTTAACCAATAAATTATAGTTGATTATATAGTTAGACTATAGTAATCATTATATTTAATAGTACTCAAATCGTTGATTGGATAGTTGGACTATAG